>CAUOFW020000881.1:0-355228 GCA_963454935.2 Ilex paraguariensis
GTTTTACACCTTTAAGGTCTAATAAGAAAGCACAACCCTTTACTATCCGAGGAGCACCATAGTGCAGATTTTGGTCAACTTCATAGAATAACTGATTTGACTCAGGTATTTCTAGGAGGTGTAACCTACATGGTTGGAAAGATATACAAGTTAGGGTTCTAACAAAAATAACGGTGCACAATTCGGACTTTCCAATAAAGAGTTATGATGAAATTAGCGAAAGGTAGTCTGCCGGACAGATTTTTGGACAGTGTAGACACTACTTCGTAATATGGACATAACTCCTTCCTCCTAGTTCCGATTGAGATGATTCAAGGTGATATGGAATCCTAAGAGAGAGATCTACAAATTTCATGTTTTAAGTTTTGAGAGATATGGACTGCATCAAGGTCGAAATCGAGCTTGATGTTACAGCCAGTGCACTGTTCATCCCTTTTTCATTCTACCAAATTCAAACACACATCACTACACATATCCCCATTTTTACAACAATTATTTACTCTATATCTATATACATATATAAAAGAAAATGCGGGGTGTTACAGTAATGCACCATTGCAATGTCGATGTCATGCCCAATATGCAAGTAATGAGCAATTTAACCACATATTTCAACATATGCCATACAATTTTTATCATAAGCATATAATTACCGTACTCTATCATAATGTCAACATACCAATGAACGTATACCAATATTTATATCCAATTAATTCACAAGTATGCTACCACATAATCTATGTCAATAACACACTTAAATCACAAGACACATTCTAAACATATAGCACGCCCACATTAAACCCAATTTCATGGAATTTTACAAGCACTTCCATAAAACCAAATCATGCTAGAAATTGGTCTAGGCCATTTCTATACCCTTTTTCTAATTTCCATGACTATAGGTAAGTCATAAGTCATCCCATACATATAACCATTACACATGGACACCATAGGATAGAAATAGTCCAAAGTAGGAGGAAACCCTACCTTTTTGGAGTGTGATACAACAGGTAGAAAGCTTCTAGGCACCTCCCTAGCCCCAAAAACCTTGATTTCCCAAAATCCTTCTTCAGATCTTCGGTGAAATTCCTCATTTTTGGTACGTATGCATAGACCAACTTTAATTCTTGTTTCGATGAATTCCGACCGACGGAACTCCTTGGATCGGAAGAAGAAAGGTAAAATTTTTTATTTTTCTCTTCTCTTCCAACGTGTGAGTTTTCTGAATTTGGGGTTGAGAATATCTGATTTTTCAGATATTTAACCCCTATTTATACTTTTAATTGTGCGGTCCACATTGCCCCCATACGTTTATTACTTCCGGGTCCATTTTTAACCCGAAGTGACTCAATTAATTCTCGATTTCAGTTTAAATTAATTTTATTTGAAATTTTATTTGAAATTTTATCTAATTATAAGAAAATTTTATAAATTCTATTTTTGGGGACGTTTGTTAAGTCATTTGTCACCCAAATCGTCTCGTAAAATGTGCAAAATCCAACTATCTCAGAATTCGACGAAATTTGACATGATAGCTCGATTTTGAGATACAAATTCAACGGTGAGGTCCATTGTGTCATCCGAGCTTTAGAAAATATTGATTTTAAACTCGTATTATAGTGGCAAATTACCATTTTGCACTTTTTTTCGAAAAAGTTTAAATTTTCTCGAGTTTTACCGAACAAGAGGATCTTCAAGTGGTGCATCAAGATATCAACCTCAGCAACCTCAAGCACCTCCACAACAACCTGGACCAGGAAATATCTACAATCAGGTGATTTTTCAGACTTTTGACTAACAGGCCTGGTATGATGCTCACTTTATCTCGAAAACTATAATTCCTAAAAGGCCCGTAATTTTTGAGGATTTTGAAAACATAGGAGTTAGACAAGTTCTTGTTGAAAGAGGATGGTTGGATTATGTTAGATTTATTACTATTGCTTATGAATGCTTGGTCCGTGAATTCTATAGTAATGTTGAAATTATTGGAGAAAGACAATTACGTGTGTTTGTTCGGGGCATAATTTTTCAAGTTACACCAACTACTATAGCCGAATTTTTTAACCCCGTGCAAAGACCACCCAACCCGCAATATCCTTACACTGAGTTGCCTGACTTAACCACCGTAGGGATAGAATTAACTAGTAACCTGGAGTTTCTTTGGGGAAGGCCAAATAAATATATAAAAGAAGGGGATTTGACAGACAAATATTGAATATTGAATTTGATAATAGTGAATAGTTTGTTACCCTGAGCCCAGAAGAATCAAATTTACACTGAACATGCCTACTTCTTGTATGCATTTGGGATGGGTCACACAATTGATTTGCTAAATCTTATCGTGGATCAAATGTTGCTTGCAGTGGATAGAAAGAAACCTTCACTCCTGTATGCTATGTTAGTTTCGTAGCTATGCAGGGACAAGGGAGTGATTATTAATCCTTCATGGAAAATAGTGGAACATTGTAGACCACTAGATAAAACATCTTTCAAAAAGAGCCATGGAGTACAACTGGAGGAACAACAAGAATCATCACCTCCACAATAGCAGGATCCATTCCAAGCTCCTGAAGAATTTTTTGCACAAGAACAGCCATAGCCACAAGAGAATCAACCATACATACTAATAGATGATAGGACTGATAGGTAGATTTTGCTAGGATTGGAGACCAGTGTCACCCAACTTGGTAACAGTGTTACAGAGATCAACAAACGCATGGATGATTATAAGCAGAATTAAGCGAAAATGCTGAGGCTACTTCAAGAGCATTTTGGAGGAGGACCATCTACTTCCTGAAGACTGGAGATTCTACCACAAACTTTGCTATCTTTCACTCATCTCTTTAAATTATGCACTTTTACATTATGTTTTGAATTTGTTTATGTTTTGAATCTGTTTATGTTTTGAACCTATTTGTGATCTTGAACCTGTTTGTGTTTAAGTTTGTTTTTGTTAATACATAGGGAACTTATGTTTTGTAAGTTAGAAAGAGTAGTTCATATAATTCATAGTTGAATTAGGTTAAATATTCCCATTCTTTGCAAGAATAGTCTTAATTTGATCCAGGATTTTCATATTTTAGTTGTGCATGATCTTAACATTTTTATTTAAACTTATCCTTTTAAGCACAATTAGATTTCTTTATTGTTAAAAACCTTATGAAATATTACAATCCTTGCATACATTGGAGATGTAAGACCTATTGCATATTTTGAACCAATCTTTCTTGGAGAGATATTCTACATCTACTCAAATAAGAATCTTCGATTCAGGGGTAAATTTTCTTTGAATAATCTCATTATTTTTGTTTTGATTTTCACTTATTAAATTATATTGTTAGCACATTCCTTAAACTTTCATTTAAAGACAATACCAATGCATGATTTTTGGAAAATGATCTTAGGCCAAGTTTGATTAAATCTTGAGCCTTGATCATTTCTTTTATATAATTATATCCTTAGTCAGCCATGATTGAGCCTAACAAGAATATAAATTCTTTTCTTGAAACCCAAAAAAAAATAACCAAGCCATATATAAATATATTAAACATACCTTTGCTATCTAAATTTCTTACACCCTCCTTGGAATCAGTAGGATACGGAAAAACAGAAAAAAGTGGTAGAAAAAAATCAAGAAGAAGGTGATCACTATTCTAGAAAAACAAAAGAAAGAAAGAAGAAAAAAAATTTCGTAAAAGAAATTTCAAAGGAAAAGAAAGAAAGAAAGAAAAGAGCTAAGAAAGTAAAAAATAGGAAAAATAAAAAGGATGTTCATGCAAAGTTTTGAAAAGAATTGAATGAGGTGTGCCACAATATTAAGAAATAGCTTTTGAATCCCATTGACGTCATTTCTTAAACCTTAAACCATTGGCCACATTACAACAACATTAAAAAAGTCCTTTTTGGTTCTAGAAATCATGATTGGTATTAACCTTAACTATCCTAAAAAGGAAAATGTTAATAATATGTTTAAAATAGTGTTAATCATCTTTCATGAGATTATTTTAAATTCTAATTTTATTCGAATAACCGCTCTTTTGATTAACTACATGTGAAATTATTTGCTTTGTTAACAATATTCCAATCACATGTAGTTTTTAAGAAAATAGTCACTATAGCATGTGTGTATTCCATGCTTAGTGCATTCCACAGGAGGATTGACATCAAGACTACGATAAGAGATGGTAATATTTCTTAAGTAATTTTTGAAAATAAAGAAATCATTGTACACACACAAAAGTTTTTATAAAATATATAGATAATGTTATAACTAACATGTGTTACTCTTATACTGATCATAAAATAAAATATTTGAGCAATACAGATGGAATATTAATTTAATTTTATTTGTGAAAAAAATGAAGTACAAACTCCTAACTACTGAAGTTTGTAGGTAGCTTTACAGAAAACCTTCACGAGACAAAACTCGTCCACTAAGGATCACTTAGGGGTTTAAAGGCTTATTACATATGCTAAATGCAATCGAGAAAAGACCTACGAAAATGATTTTACCTTTGTTTATATTTTAATTTTGTTAAATAGTTTTTATAATTTACTAAGAACTAGTAAAGTTTAAGTTGGGGAGTGTGATGAACCCTAATTAGTGTATGAATTAATATAATAATTAAACTAACTTAGTAAGATAAAATAGTTAAAAACTATTAATTAGGGTTTGTGCGTAAGCTAGGATTTTAATTCTTTAGTGTCTAAAATTTCAGGATTTTTATGCGAAATTGACAAAAAATACGAGGATTAATTTGTCAAAGCTTGAAAGAACAAAGGGACAAAGTTTAAAATAACCAAGAATCAACAACAAGATCAGAACAAGCATTCCAACAAAGCACCACCATCCGGATGATGGTGGTGGCGTCCGGACGGTCCTCCTAGGCGGTTTAAGCCTATCCAGCCACCTCCTGCTTCCTGATGCTTATAAATAGGGGTCCTCCTTCATTCTTAGAACCGGATGGGAGATGGGCTAGGAGAGGAGAGAAAAGAAAGAAGAAAAAAGAGAAAGAAAGGAAGAAAAAGAATAGAGAAAAAGAGAAAGCCATAGATAATTCAAGCCAGTCTGTCCTATTCTCAGCCGAAACTCTACATTTCTACATTTTTGTTATGTCTTTCTACTTGGAGAGTTGAACTACCGCCACCTTCGTGTCTTGATCAATATTAAGGGTGGCTGTATTTCAACTATTTCTTGCAAAATAAGTGTCAATGTCTGTATTTTAATTACTGTTAGATAAAAATTACCTACACTCCTTGCTTGTCTATAGTAACGGGGTGTTAGTAGTTACTTATACCCTTCAGTGAGGGGTAAACATATGTATAATATTGGTTAACTTTTGGAAATGATGATGTTGTATTATGTTATATATATATATTATTGTGAACTTCATGATTAATACAGTGATGTAGGTAATTGGGTGTTACAACCTAGAATTATGTCATCAGTGAATCATCAACTACCGGTTAAATATCTACGGTGTTCCAACGGCATGGCTAGTCCTCCAAGAACACTGAGGATGTTCTACTGTTGCATGGTACAATCATCAGACTAACGATCTAAGTGATCTTCATGAATGGCTTGTCATTCTAGATTACTGGGGTAGTTTAACTGATACATATTATATAACAATCATTAGACTAACGGTCTAAGTGATCCCCATGAATGGCTTGACCTTCTGCGTTACTTGGATTAGTCAATTAACATATAATCAACTAACCTAAGAAGTTAATGTGTTATGGTAAAGTATACCACCAGCTAACCTAAGAGGTTGTTGTGGTATAATTTATATATATCAGACCTACCGGTTGACTTTTCAGTAACATGAAAGTTAATTGTTGTAAGATAACATTTTCAGTATTTAACCAATATGAAGCATATGAGATCCTTAAACTGAAGGGTACTTTCATATTATTGTCTTTCAATAATCTGTTTACACATTTCATTTACTTAGACTATTTATCAATCTAAGCTCACATCATAAGCTATCTCATGCTACACTGCTTTAAAAATAACTTCACTATTCTTATTTTAAATTCTAAATTACTAAAAAATCTTCTTGGGATCGATCTTGGACTTAAATCGAGAAAATTATAATTCGACCACTTATACTTAGGTGTATAATATAAATTCGATCATGAAATAGTTCGAATCAAGTACTATTGTAATGGTATGAAGAAGCATGTTGGGAATTTTGTGAGTAGGTGTTTGACTTGTCTACAAGTCAAGGCTGAGCACCAAAGACCTGCAAGGTTGCTCCAACCATTAGAGGTAGCCAAGTGGAAATGAAAACATATCACAGTGGATTTCATTACTCATTTGTCACGATCTACACAAGGACATGACGTGGATTGAGTTATAGTGGATTAGCTTACCAAGTTGGCTCAATTCTTAGCTGTATGAATGACCTTCACATTAGAGGAATTCTGTAGATTATACATTCGGGTGATTATCCGGTTGAATGGGGTACTCATTTCTATAGTATCAGATCGAGATCCCCAGTTTATAATTTGATTTTGGAGAGTTTTTAGTGAATCCTGGGCAAGTTGTTGATGTTGAGTATAACTTTTCATCGACAAATTGAGGACTAGTCAGAGAGGACGATACAGATTTTGGAGGACACGCTTGCATCCTTGAATTTAAGGGCAATTGGGAGGATCATTTGCCCCTCGTAAAGTTTGCCTATAACAATAGTCATCAGGCAAGCATACAAATGGTGCCCTACGAGGTCTTGTATGGGAGACCGTGTCATTCTCTCATTTGTTCGATGGAGGTAGTAAAGGGACCTTCCACAGGTCCAAATTTGATTCAGGACACCTATGAGAAGGTGGCCAGTATACGGAAACATATTCTTATGGCTCAAAGCTAACATAAAAGCTATGCCGATCAGCAACGGAGGCCTCTAGAGTTTGAGGTGGGTGATCATGTCTTCTTGAAGGTTATGCCTAATAGATGATTCATCTAGTTTGGAGAGAAAGACAAGTTGTCGTAGAGGTATATTGAGCCTGCCAAGGAACTTGAGAGGATCTAGGTAGTTGTTTATTAGTTGGCATTGCTGATTAACCCAAAATAATGTGTTAATAAATTATGTTTTAATGTCAATTGTGTGCCTAAATTAGGTTAAAATAACTAAGTTACGCAAAATTAGGGTTAATGTGGAAGTTTGATGTTTTGTAGGGTTTCATAAGGAATTACGCAAAATTAGGAGGGATATAGCATACAAGCTGAATAAGGAAGGGGAGGCAGGTATAATTACTACCTTGATACATCAAGCAAAGGAGGCTACCTCGCATGCAAATCCAAAGAGAAACCACCATCTAGATGGTGGTGATGACGTTCGGACGGTGCTTCAACTGCCTTAGTTCTCTTTCCTCACCCTATTGGTCGAGTGAAGTTGTAAAACTCTCTTATTGGTCAACTAGAGTCTGCTGCCTTAAAAGGTCCCTCCATAGCCTATAAATACCCTACTTCAACTTCTTTTTAGGGGATTTGCCCAAAGCTCAGTCCAGAAAGTGAGGAAGGAGAGAAAGGAAGAAATGAGGAGTGAGGCCTTGACAGAATCACTTTCTAGCCAGATTTCTTATATTTCTACATTTATGTTTATTCGTTTTACTTGGAGGGTTGAACCTCTCCCACTTTTGTGCCCTAACCGGTATTAAAAGTGCTAGTGTTTCAACAATTCCTCGGGGAAGGATTTGTTTTGTATTTTGTTTCGGTTGTAATGAGATTATTTTGCTCTTTTGCTCGTCTGTAGCAATGAGGTGTGAGTAGTTTGTTTATACTCTTCAGTGAAGGGTGAACACATGGGTAACATTTGTTATGTTATGGAAAATGCTGATGGTTTACTTATGCTTTAGTGTTTATACATCCCTTAATTGATGGATGGTTATATTTATAATATGCTCATGATTATGAACACCTAGTGGTACTTACTGCTATATACCATATTATCTATACTTATTACATACTTGATTCATGATACAGTGATGTATGTAGTTAGGCGTTGTGTAATAGTCAGGAGATTGGATATCGACGGGTTAAATTTTGTCATAGCCAATGCTTTTGGTTCAATGCATAAACCAGAACTCCATTATCTGTGAATCATCAACTTGCCGATTGAATAACTTAAGTAAACCTTCTGAATGACTCAACTTCTAGTTTACTAGGGTTATTTGATTGATGCATGGTACAGAGACCTCCCAGCTAACCTAATAAGTTGTTGTGTTATGGTTCAATACTTTTTACGTACTTCATGCAGATTTCTTCTACTTCTACATTTCTATTTATCCTTTTTACTTAGAGGTTTGAACCTCTCCCACTTTTGTGCCCTAACCAATATTAAGAGTGACAGTATTTTAGCCATTCCTGGGGGAAGGATTTGTTTTGTATTTTGTTTCGGTTGTAATGAAATTATTTTACTCCTTTTGCTCGTCTATAGCAAAGAGGCGTGAGTAGTCTGTTTATACTTTTCAGTGAAGGGTGAACACATGTGTAACATTTGTTATGTTATGGAAATTTTGATGCTTTACTTCTGCTCTAGTGTTTATACATCCCTTAATTGATGGATGGTTATATTTATAATATGCTCATGATTACGAACGCCTAGTGGTACTTAATGCTATATACCATATTATCTATTCTTATTATGTACTTCATGCATGATACAGTGATGTATGTAGTTAGGCTTTATGTAAGAGTCGGGAGATTGGTTATCGACGGGTTAAATCTTGTCAAAGCTAATGCTTTTGATTCAATGCATAAACCAGAACTCCATCATTAGTGAATCATCAACCTACCGATTGAATAACTTAAGTAAACCTTTTGAATGGCTCGCCTTCTGGTTTTGTGACACCCCAAAATCTGGGGGTCCATTGATTACCCATCAACCGCGGAATACCCGTGCATACCGAGTAACTCGATATAACACCGTTATGCCCCATTTACCAAGGTCCTTAATTTAACAAAATTTGGGCAGAGTCTCCTTTGTACGGGGAGCTCTACCCAAAACACAACCTGTGCAATATACATTAACATGACCCGTCTGAGGCCCCATATAACATAATGACCACACAGGGTCCATTGATAAGTAAAACTTGACCACACCGGGTCCAATTATAATTAAACATTGGCCACACCGAGTCCAATCATCCATATTTATATCAAAACATTCAAGGTTAGTTTAACAATAGTCCATATAAGTTCTATTACAATTTAAAAGATTAAATGCTTAAAACATTCTTTCCACAAATATTTTTCATCAACACAAAATTAAAGCCACATTCAGTTTTCTTCAAACATGAAGGTCCAAATTAGAGCCATCCACAGGTGTACCTCTCCCACCTGAAATGTTTCCCATATAGGGTGAGCCAACGCTCAGTAGAAAAACTCCTACAGAGGCTACTCTCCACCTAAAATGCGTATGCAATGCGCACATGCCACAAACAACTTCTTCCAAATAAGAATATGTTATTCAAAATAGAATCTTATGATGTCATGCCAAGTAATGAGATGAAACTCACTCATGCATGCTATCCTGAGCCCACACCGACTCCCACAACACAATGCGACTCATATGTGTAAAACAAACGTCTTTAATTAAACACATCCAAAGATCATTTTGAAATCAACCATATGTCATAAAACCAATTCATTCTTGGATGTTTCCCATCAAATGAATAATTTACATATCAAAATCATGTGCCTTTATGGGATATCGGATTCAGGAATCGTACATCTGGCTCCGTACGCCGTTACACTTTTTTGGAATTTCACCGCTGGTAAGTGTATGAACCAAGTGGCCAGGTTTTTCACCCGAGGGAGTATCTAGGCCTACTTGTTATACCCGACACAAGTTTTCTTATGCATGTAACCGTGCGACTCCATAGGACGTTCCATCCCACATTCCCGAGCCCACCATCAAGCACCAATGTTGGTGTTGATCACCCCATGCAACCCTACACCCACACTCATGCATGTAGCCCATGAATGTGATGTCAATTCCATGTCCATATTGCAATACATGTCAAATGAACAATCTTTACATATCAATGTATACCATGACAATTTATATCATTTTCATATAATCACCATAACCATTTCAAGTTCAATATATCCAAGAGCATATATCAACACGTCATCAACATGATAACACATAATACATGCTAATATCACATTTCATTAACAAGGCATAATATAAAACATAAAGCATGCCCACGTGATCCCAATTTTCAAGGGATTACATAAATACTTTCATATACCAAAATCAAGCCAAGATTTTATATGGACCATTTCAAACAAAATCAAAATCAAAATATATGATTTTTACATAACCAATTAACGAAACATTCTAGAAATCACAAACTAGCACTTTCTAACTACCAATTCACACTAGAATTGATCCTACCCATTTTCATAACACCAACCATAATGGAAAAATGTTAGAAATACCCAAAACAGCCCACATGAACCCTATGGACACCTTCGGTTAGAAATAGGTCCGAGTAGGAGGAACCCTACCTCTTGAAGCGTAAAGAATTCGTAGGAAGCCTCAAGAATAAGATTCAAGATCAAAGCTTAGATTTCTCCAAAATCCTCCCTTTGGATCTTTAGTGAAAATCTTTATTTTTGGTACCCACGCATAGCCCTCGTCGCGTAGATTGACTTTAATTCTTGGCCCGACGAATTTCGACCGACGGAACTTCAGGAAATCGAAGGAGAAGGCTTAAGATTTTTGGTTTTTCCCTCTTTGCTCTCTTTTCTCTCTTAATATCTGATACAACCAGCCATAGGGGAGGAAAAAGTTGATATTTCAGATATTTTACCCCTATTTATAATTTTAAATACTTGGCCCTCGTCGCGCCAAGTGTCCTCCTTTGTTCGGGTCCGTTTTTTCGCTCTGAAATAATTAAATTTCGTACCGATTTAAGATCAAAATATTTTATATGAAATTTATTTAAAATATTTTCCAAATTTCAAAATTTGTATAAAAATTTCATTTTTTTGGGGGTCATCAGACACCTGTCACCTCAAAAAATGTAAAAAACTTCGACTATCTTAGAATTCAACAAAATTTGTTTGGGTAACTAGATTTTGTGAGAAAATTCCAACGGTGAGGTCTGTTTCATCATCCGAGGTCTAGAAAAATACCGGTTTTCAACCCACACTATAATGGCAAATTACCATTTTGCCCTTTATCGAAAAAAGTTCAAATTGTTCTTGGGTTTCACAGGTTTACTAGAGTTATTTGATTGATACATGGTATAGAGACCTCGCGGCTAACCTAATAAGTTGTTGTGTTATGATTTAATACACATCAAACCAACCGGTTGACTTTCCTGTAAAATGAGAGTTAATTGTTGTAAGGTGCCATTTCCAACAACTAAACAATATAATGCATGTTGGATCCCCAAACTGAAGAGTAATATTTTATTATTGTCTTTCTAAAAGTTTTAGTTAAGCATTTATTTTTATCGTTTTAAGTTCACACCACAAGTTGATCCGTTGCACTTTGTATCCATGACAACTTCACCAATTCTGTTTTGAATCCCAACAGTTAGCTCCCCTTGGGTTCGACTTCGGACTTAAACCGAGAAATATTATCATTTGACCACTTATTCTTGGGTGTATGACATAATTTAGGTCAGATCAATTGCCGCCAAATCTATCTAGTATTCACAGCATGTGTCCATATTTCCATGATCCAGAATTACACTCCAAATCCTACGCATGTGGTGGATTGGGGTGAACTAGTGGTTGACAATGATGCACCTTTGAAGATGGAAAAGATCATATCATGGACAACCAAGATCAACTTTTTCCTGGCAAGACTGTAAGGGTGGTGAAGGTGCTATGGCAGCATCATAGAGGAGGCAACATGGGAGCACGAGGACACTATCTGTACTAGCTAACCGTTTCGGTTTGAGGATGGAGGTACATTTCTCATAGTCATAGCATTTTTTTGACTTGTTGCATATGCATTCATGTTTTATGTTGCATGTGTAATTGGGGTTCAAAATTCCATTAAGAGGGTAGACTGTGAAACCCGAGAAAATTAAAAACTTAATTAAAAAGTGTAAAATGGTAATTAGTTGTTATAGTACGGGTTGGAAATCCAATTTTTTCTAGAACTCGGCTGAAAAAATAGTGCTCACCATTGGATTCGTCTCATCAAATCTAGTTACCCAATCAATTTTTGTTGAATTATGAGACAATCAAAATTTTTATATTTTACGATGAAATCGATTATCGCGTGACTAATAGTATCGCAATCAGCTTTTATTTGTGGGATCCCATAAATAATTTAAATTTATTTAAATAAAAATATACTAAACTTAACACACAGAAAGATTTAATTGATTTAGAATAAAATTAGACCAATTAAAATGGGACGTGTGGTGCAACGAGGACCAAGATTTTAACGGGGAGAGAGAGATAAGAAGAAGAAGAAAATAGAAAAAGAAAAGAAAAGTTTTTCCCACCTTGTTTCTTTAATCTAGAAAATTTTGGGCAATGATTCAACTAGAATCGAGTATTGAAGTTGCTCACAACGACGAGGGCTACACATGGAAACCAACCTCGTCAAATTATGATATCTTTTTTAAATTGGAGTTTTGGCTCAAGATTGAATCAAGGCTTGGGGAAGCTGAATTCTGATTTTCTTGGGAGTTCTACTACGTTGACTCACACTACAAGAGGTGGAGGTTGCTTCTATTTAGGATTACTCTCAATTTCATGTATGTATATGGTATGGGTGGGGTTATGTATACTATTTACATAGCTTTCATGTGTCTAGTTTGCCTAGTGGGATTTTTGAGCTAGTGGATGAGCATGTTATGCCTAATTCTATTTGATTTTGGGTATTGAACATGTTGGTTATGTGTTAAATGATTGGGGTTGCTATGTGTTTACATTTTATGCCTTGAAGGGTTTTGATAAAATATCAAAGTATGTTCAAGTGTGTTATTTGAATTGATATTGTCTATAACAAGCTTAGTGATGGTTGTGTAATGTTATTAAATGCCTTATGATATAATTAACATGTGATGTTTATGAGATGTTGTCACATTCTTACATGATATAGTTAGCGTTGTGACATAATAGAATTGCAATTATACATTACATTAGATATGCACAAGTAACACTACATTTGTGGGAATTAGCATAACTGTGAGTGTGTGTGCATTGGTTGGGTTAATCACCACATGGTGAGTTAATTGGTGGTCTGGGACAAAAGGACAAATGCCTAATTGAGTTGCAGAGAATATTGCATGCAAAATGTGCTAGGTATAGCAAGAAGGGATAGATTTTCTCTCGGGGGCAAGGTCTTGTTACTTGGTTCACACACTTGCTTGATGGTGGGATGCCCTCGAATGTAGTGTAAGTTTGGTTGTGTATTGGTGTGATGCCCAAAAATTACCGACCCTAGAAATACACAAGAATTGAAAATTGATCATTGGATGTCTAGCATCAATGATTAGGGCTTGGAATGCCTGGTTCATGTCATGGCATTATATCATATGTCATGCATGGGAACCCAAGAGGGGTTTCAGTGTTAGACATGCATTCACGAAGCATTATTCATGTTATGCATGCATTGTAGCATTCACATGTTGCTTGGGGTATATCCATGGTGTGTTTGGTGCGCATTATTATCATATGCATTGGGATTGGGACATTTTTTCTATAGGAGATACCTTACAAGGCTTTGGCTTATCCCTTTGTGGGAACATTTTTCAGGTATTGTACATGCTTCCGCTGACAGCCCTCACTAGGGCTCACTTTGAGGATTGAAACTGGACATGGCTGATGAGCATAGAATATTGCATATCATTTATGTCTTTGCACCCATTTTATATCTACTTTTGTGGAGGAAATAGGGAAAAATTAATGAAGTTTTTGTGTGATTGTAGGTCAAGAGTAAGAAATGGAGTGTGTTAAGCTTCTATCAAGTGCTTAAAGGAAATTGAGAAGGAGGAGAGGCTAAACGGGTGGCTCGGGATATCAAGAAATCAAGAAAAAGCCAAAATAGGTGAAAACCTACCGGTAGATGTTCATCAAAACCTACCAGTTGGTTTAGTGCACTAGAATTCTTCTACCGCTACCATTGCCAACCTGCCGGTAGATTTTACCTACTGAAAAAAGCCTACAGGTAGGTTTTATGATCGTTCTACCAATAGGTTTTGCCCAAAAATGCCAGAAGCCTACAATCTCAACTCTAACTACTTCGTGGGCCCACGTTTGCTTCTCTCACACATGCCCTGACACATTTAGCATGCAAGCATGCTCTCTTACACCTAAGGCCTACCTTTGGAAGAAAAATCATGGAAAAGGAAGAGAGTGGTTGGGGGAAGCATGGAAAAGGTGAGACATGACTTGTGGTTGCTTGTAATAGTTCCCAAATACCCTCAAAGTGGAGAAATTCAGTCACATAAACTTGTGAGAGGGTTATGGAGAAATTCTGACAAAGCCATTGACAATTATTCACCTACACACAGATTTTTAGAGAGAGATGCTCAAGGAAGAAGATCAAGTTTTAGAGAGAGAAAGTTAGGTTTTTGCATTTCCTTCTCCATTTCAGTTGTAGTAAGCTTTAAATCACTTGTAATCTTTACTTCTTGCACTTTAATCTCCTTTATTCCAAGTGTATTCATGTTTAGCTACATGTCCTTGTATTTTCCATGTCCACATTTGGGTTTCTCCTTCCAAGCTTTACAATTAGGTATGAAATGAACTTGTCTTTTGTAGTTTAACGTCTCTTTGTGTTAATACAAGTTTTAATCTTTATTTCTTCAACATGTCTCTTTACATTGTGTATGTTCTTGCATCTATTATGAGTAGCTAAGCTTTTAGTTGGCTAATCGAAGGGAAATTTCCTCTTGGGTATACTAAATTAACTTTTCTATATTCTTCCTCATAATGTAAAGTGTTTGGTTTGACTAGGTTGAGTGCGGAGATGGTTGTGAGCTCTTGATACACCGTAGACTTGTCATACGGTAGGCTTGACCTTACACCTCCACATTAGTCCCTCACTTCCTATGAATCAATCAAACACATAGGCACCAGTTGTTGAATGAATTTAGTTGATTTGGCATTCCCATTGGAATGACCTCTTTGGATTAGCCAACCTTGTTTTCTTGCATTTTTATCAAAATCTCCTCTCTTCAAAACACAAACTCAACAGATTTTCCCATTTTCATTTCTTTCAAAATCACTTTCACCATAATTCGACCTTCCTTCCCTGAGGAGACGACCTTAGAATACTCAATTCCAAGTAAAACACAATATTGCAAGTCTCTATACGCTTGGGGAGAAATTTTGTACACACATACACATTTTTATCCACACACACATTTTTTTCCATTTCTAGCATCAAACCCACGGGAGAGTGATGATTCGTGCGTAAATCTAACAATTTTTACTTTGCCTTTTTGGACTAATTGTGCTTTATGGAGTTTAAGTAATGAAATTTCAGGTTCTAAAGTGAACAAAGGGTCAAAAATAACAAAACTCACACTTGAATGTAACACCAGTACAATAGGGAACAAAATTGTAGAAGGTTGGAACAACGCAAGAACATTCGAACGTCAACCCACGTTCGAACGTCCTCTGAAACCCTGCCAAGACCAGCTGCTGAGACATGGCGTGTTGTAGTCAACAAAGGGAAAATGCTGAGGTACTTGAGTACCACGTTCAAACACCAAATCACGTTTGAAGGTCCTCTAGAATCCTGAGAAGACTACACCACTGGAACATGGCATATTGTAGTAAAGAAAGAAGAACCAAAAGTACTTGAGTACAACATTCGAACGTCACTCCATGTTCGAACGTTGTCTTGAGTGACTGAGGACCAAGTTGGTGAGTGTAAAGTAAAGGTTGTTCAAGACGTATGGAAGTGACCATGTCAGTGACCACAGACCAGTTGAGTGGAAGGAATCAGACCCCATCTGGCATTCGAATACCCTCAAAGCAAAGACACAAACAACATTCGAATGTCATCTCACGTTCGAACGTCCTTGAAGAAAAGACAGACTTAATGTTCGAACGCCAGATCATGTTCGAATGTCCTCTATAGACTGCCTGCAGAATAGTTGATTCCCATGGGCGATAAATACTATTCACTCATCCTCTCTTATCTCCTACCCCTCTCGCTTTCCTTGCCTATAAATACTCGCATGTTGGGAGCTTAAAGGGCATTCTTCCTCTTGTAGAGAAAAGGGGGAGCAATCTTTGTTCTTGTAAAGTAAAGAGTATTTTAGTAATCTAGTTCATGAACATTTCATGTTTATATTTTCATTTTGCATTTATATCAATCATGATGGAGGCTTAAACTCCCCTGGTAGTTGAATTCTTTTATTTACTTATGCTAAGTCTTTACATTCATGTTGTGACAACCATGATGGAGGCTTAGACTCCCCCTGTAGTTGTACTTGCTTTTATTTACAAAGTATCAAGAGGGATAGTTCAACTTTTGGTTGTGGTGGAAACCCTCCAACAGTAATTACCTTTCTTTCACTTTTATTGTTCATGTATTTCACTTCCATTGCTTGAGCATCTTTCTTTCTTAGAAGAGTGAAACTCTTCCATTTTTCTAGAGCTTTACCAAAGTCGTGAAGGGGGTAAAGTGATTCACTTATTCTTCATTGAAGATAAGCTCTTTGTTTAGTTTGTTTTACTTAGTAGCTCCTCTACTTAGGGATGAGTAGCACTCACTTTTCTAGCCTTGCCAAGGCCATGAAAAGTGAGTAGTTCCTCTTTCACTCATTAGTAAGAGGTGATGAATATGTAAAGATTATCTAGAAGTTATGTTTGTGCAACTTCTTCATGCTTTAATGGTTTATACTCCACCTGTTCATTGGATGATTGAATGTATCTAGCAAAGTTGAGGTACTTTGTATAACCAAGGGCTTCATCTATGATACGGATGACTCCTCCATAGAGAGGCCTGTTGGTTCAAGGTAAGCACCCCAGGTAGCTCTTTATTACAACATTTCAATCTCCACCATTACTGCGCTTTATTCAAAGAATGGATCATTAATGCCATGGTTGGATGTCTTCTAAAAACACTTGCTTGTTTGTAGACGGGTTAAGTCTCAGCACATACATTTCTTGTAAACTTCTAGAAAGGCATCAAAATCATGTGCTTAATTTTTATAGTCCATCTTTATCTTTTGATTTACTTGCTGTTGACACGGGAGTTAATTGAGTTATAAAGCATAAGCATAATAAACCGGATAGTCTATTACGTGTCCTGATCCTCGAGCTAAAAAGTGACTGTTACATTTAGAGAATCTTACATTTTGTCTAAAAAAATCTTGAAAAAGAATCTTCTATTCTATTCAAGAAACCCCACCACTTCAAAACTCTCGAAATTTTCAGTTTTTTGGTCTCTATTATTGCTTACTTGAAAACACCAGTCATAGTTCCCTATGGATTCGACTCCAGAATTAACCAGATTATTACTACAGCTTGATCACCTGCACTTGGGTGTACACATTTCAGATGAAGTCAAGTTTTTGGTGCCGTTGCCGGGTGTTTTACAGTAAAAGGTAAAAAGACCACACTTTTTTTTGTATAAATTTGCTTTAATGTATATAAAGTTGTTGTAATTACTTTTATGTCTGAAAACGCTCCTCACTATCAAAATTTGCCAAAGTTGGGAGTGATTCAAGGATCTACTCTAGTCTTGCCCACACCATGCTTGTAAGAATTGGACCTTGGTAGGGTTTTTCTATGACTCCTTGCCCACTAGACTACGTCAGTTTGTTGAAATGATGGCTCCAGGAGAGTTTATGAGCAAGAGTCCGGAGGTGGCATTCAATTTTTTTGATACCTTATCTAACAGTTCTTAGATGTGGGACTTAGCCTCCCCTACCATTGTTGAAACCAAACCATCTACTTCCCAAGGGGGTAAGTATGTCTTGAAAGAGGATGATGACCTAAGAGCAAAAAAATGTCCACCCTATCTCAAAAGCTTGACGCTTTTACAGATGAAAAAAAGTTCATCAAGTTGATGTTAGCTCTTTCACAGAACAAGTGTGTGGGATTTGTGCGCTGACAGGACACCCTACTGGGGAGTGTCTTACAATTCTAACATTCAAAGAGGTTTTATTGGAGCAAACAAATGTTGTCTCTAATTTCAACAAGTCTTACTCCAACCCATACTCTGAAACATACAATCCAGGGTGGCGGAACCACCCAAACTTCAGTTGGAGGAAGACACAGCCAACTCCCATGAACCAACAACAAGGATCACACCCACCACCCCAAGGACCTCCCGTATACCAACCACCACAAAAGAGGAACCTTGAGGATACACTGAATCAGTTCATGCAGAGCCAAATGAACTACAATCATAGTTCCACTCAGCCTTTCACTGATTTCAAAACCCAGACCACTCAATCATTCGAGGATCTTGAAAGTCACATCCAAAAGTTGACCCAATCTATGAGCACACATGAGATTTCCTACAAGGCCAAAATCACTACCTAACCAAAATCACTACAAGGCCAATTTCAGGTGGAAAATCCTTTAACCATGGAAAATCCACAAGGTCAAGCCCAAGTTGTCACTACACTAAGAAGTGGCAAGGTGATTGGCAAGACCATCTGAGACAAGCTAATTCCAAAATCAAAATCCATCCCAGTCAACTCACCAATCTAGCCTGAATCAACTGAGCCTGAACTTTTGAGAGAAGAGGAATCTAAGCCCATGATTGAACAAGAACCAGAACCATCACGAAAAGAAGAACCCTCGTGTTCTATTCCTGCTCCTTTTCCTCAAAGACTCAAAACTGCACAGAAGTTGAATAATCAGCTAAAAATTTACGAGTTCTTCAAGCCAGTAAAAATCAAAATCCCACTTCTAGATGCAATCAAATAGGTTCCATCTTATGCCAAGTTTCTGAAAGACTTGTGCACAGTCAAGAGAAGCCAGAATGTTTAAAAAAGTGCCTTCTTGACAGAACATGTCAGTACTTTGCTTCAACACAAAACCCCTCCAAAACACAAATATCTAGAGTGTCCGACTGTGTCATGTGTCATTGGAAATTTTAAAATCGAACAAGCACTGCTAGACCTTGGAGCAAGTGTCAATTTGCTCCCATTCTCTATTTACCAGCAATTAGGTCTGGGTGAATTCAAACCCACAAGTGTCACACTTCAATTGGTAGATAGATCTGTCAAAATTCCTAGGGGTATTGTTGAAGATGTACTTGTCCAAGTAGACAACTTTGTATTCCCTATTGACTTCATCGTCTTAGATACTCAGTCAGCAAAACATTCAAAAAATCTAATTCCCGTTATTCTTGGTCAACCCTTCCTAGCAACTTCAAATGCACTAATCAATTGCAGGAATGGGGTCATGAAATTAACCTTTGGAAATATGACTCTTGAGCTGAATATTTTTAATGTTGCCAAACACCCAGGAGAGGACAAAGAAGAAAGAGAAATAAATTCCATTGAGTCTTTGGTCCAGGACCATCTAAACAACGAATTCTGTGAAAATTCCACTAAACTTTCAGAGTCCATTACATATAAAACAATAGATGATGATCCAAAGAATTACCCAACTCATACTGTTAATACATAGGCCCCCAAATTCGAGGAACTTTCACCAAGTGGCATAAAGCCACTCTCATCAAGTGACAAGTCACCAAAGCCTGAATTGAAACCTCTCCTATCTGACCTCAAGCATAGTCACTTGCATCACATATCAGCTCAAAGGGTAAGGCCTAGTCAGGGGGTTGCATTATTGGGCTAGAAATTAACATGTCTTTAAGCTTGTCAAAAGCTTTTTGGCACATTTCACTCCAATGAAAGATTACGTCCTGACTCAGGAGATGACACATGGGTTTAGCTATGGTACTAAAATATTTTATAAATCTCCTGTAAAACCCTGCATGTCCCAGAAATGATCGGACATCCTTTACAGTCTTGGGGGCAGGAAAATTCTCAATCAGATCTATTTTGACCTTGTCAACTTTCATGCCCTCATACAACACACTGTGACCTAAGATAATGCCTTGTGTTACCATGAAATGACATTTCTCCCAATTGAGCACCAGATTGGCTTCTTGACATCTTATCAACACTTTTTCTAGGTTGGCCAGACACAAATCAAATGAGTCACCATACACAGAGTAGTCATCCATGAACACTTCCAAAACTTTTTTGACCATGTCACCGAACAGACTCAACATACATCTTTGGAATGTTGCAGGAGCATTACAAAGCTCGAATGACATCCTTTTGAATGTAAAAGTGTCAAAGGGGCATGTAAATGTTGTTTTCTCCTAATCATTGAATGCTATCTCAATTTGATTGTACCCGAAATAGCCATCCAGGAAACAGTAAAATTCATGGCCTGCGATTCTCCTTAGAACCTGGTCAAGAAAGGGAAGAGGGAAGTGGTCTTTTCTAGTCACTAAATTGAGTTTTCGGTAATCAATACACATCCGCCATCCTATGACAACTCTAGTTGGTACCAGTTCATTTGCATCATTTTTTACCACTGTGACTCCAGACTTTTTAGGCACAACTTGGGTTGGACTAACCCATTTGCTATCAGAGATGGGGAAGATTATCCCAGCATCTAAGAGATTTAACACCTCTGCCTTTACGACTTCCTTCATGTGAGGGTTCAGTCCTCGCTGCATTTGACAAGAGGGTTTTGAGTCCTCCTCAAGGTATATGGCATAATTACAGATTAACGGGCTTATACCTTTCAAGTCAATGATAGTCCACGCAATGGTGCTTTTGTGTCTTTTAGAACTTCAATCAGTTTAGACTCTTGCAAGTCTCTGAGCTTAGACAAAATTACCACTGGAATCAAGTTTTGAAAAGAAAATATTTTATCCCGATTTGGAATCCCAAAATCCATCATAAGTGATGGAGGTGCTCATTTTGTAATCGACCTTTCTGAAATCTGATGAAAAAATACTTGATTTTTCACAAAATTGCAACTCCATACCATCCACAAACTAGTGGACAGGCTGAATCAGCTAATCGGGAAATCAAATTAATTTTAGAAAAAAATGGTAAATCCAGACCGCAAAGATTGGTCGTCAAGACTAACTAACGCACTCTGGGCATATCGTATTGCTTTTAAAAAAATTTTGGGCATGTCTCCTTACCGATTAGTCTATGAAAAGCCTTGTCACCTACCTGTGGAATTGGAACATAGGGCATATTGGGCTATTAAGGCAATGAACTTTGACATGGACAAAGTTGGACTAGCAAGAAAATTTCAGAGTAATGAATTGGAGGAATTAAGAAATGAAGCATATGAAAATGCTAAGATTGCAAAATCCAGGATGAAAATTTTTCATGACAAGAGCGTAGTGCGAAAGCCTTTTGAACCTGATCAAAAAGTTCTGCTTTTCAATTCAAGACTTCGCCTTTTTTTCTGGAAAGTTGAAATCAAGATGGACTGGACCTTACATTGTCAAAAAAGTGTTTGAACATGGGGTAGTGGAAGTGGAGAACCCATCAAATGGTAATATCTTTACCGTCAATGGTTAGAGATTAAAACCCTTTGTAGAGGACTTTGTTAAAAATATGGAGACCCTTCTTTTAATGGATACAGAACAGCACTCCAAGAACAGCGCCTGTCGACACAAAAAGGGGCCAGGTCAGGGAGAACCCAGTCCAACCCGAACCACACCACCGCCTTTATAAGGCCCCCACCCCCGTTTTCCTCCCTTTCCACGCACATCGGTCCTTTTCCCCTTTCTTTTCTTTCTTCTTCTTCTTCTTCTTTTGATTTTCTTCTTATTCTCCGCTGTTACGATACTCTGAAATCACGACCTATCTCCTAATAACACCATGACTATACTACTTGAAGACCCCATCCTTTGTCTCATAATCTAGGTGTGTTTACTCTATTTGTACATGGCTATGCTTCTTCTGTTTGCACTTAGAATCAAGGGTTATCATCCTAACCCAGATCTGCAACGAGATGTTCGATTTGTGCATTTTGCTTGTAGGTTTCGGCTAATGAACAAGATCTCAACTGTTCAACCTCATCTCCAAAGCTCACCAGATCGGAAAATTCAAAACATTGGGGATAATGTTCAATTTAGATTGGGGGGAGAGAACTACAGTTCATATGTGCCCGTAGAAATTTTTCTTTTTTTAAATTTGTGTTGTTGTTGTTACTGATCTTGATCAAATTGTGTACTGTATTTTTGACTACCATGTTTTGCATTTTGATGGTTATGTTTGTGGGTCATCTCTGCTCGTCTTTGTGACTGGCAGACGTTAAAGAACCAAATAGTGAGTCTTAATAGTATAAAAAACATAGATGTTATACTTTTTTGGTTTAGTTTAGGAGTTCTACGCACATTTCCTTCTAATGTGCACACTGTGATCATGAGAAAAGCAAGATTGGTAAGAAAGAATGAGATTTGAGAACAACAAGCGAAACCCCTGTGTGGCCGAAGCACCTATGCTAAATGTCGTCGTGCCAAAAGACTTGGTGCCTGTTAACAGTGTGTTAGATACTTTCACGAGAAGAGATATAATCAGTGTTCTGAATCAATTTTTGGTCGAGCGCTCAATCGATTAGACTAGATAGTGAATGGGCAGAGTAAGGATTATCCTGACACGCCATCCTATTCCGGTACATTGCTTAACCAATTTGTGAGATAGGAAATTGGGAGAGTTACTGGTTGTTCAGATGGCATGGAGATAGATGAAGACTCGATTAGAATAGTTGAGATGAAAGCCAAGGGTCCGAATTTCTGTAAAAAAATGGAAGAATTCCTTTTATGTTGTACAAACTCTTTTGACTGAAATGAGAACATGGGTCGAGTAAGGAATGTCCCAAAATACCAACCTGGAGCATTGGTAGGGATTTGTGTTGAGACACCATGAATTTTTGGTTCAAACTTGAATATTTTGCCCTCTTTTATTTTGCATAATGTAGTGCAGAAAAATTTTGAAAATTTTTGAGTTTTGATTCTACGTTCGAATGCCAAGTGACGTTTAAACGTTGCTTGCTTACAGTACTCAGCCTCTAATGAAGTTTCTGATGGAAACTTAAAGCATTGGGAGTTCAGTCCGTTCGAACGCCAATATAACGTTCGAACGCCAATAGCACGTTCGAAAGACAAAAGCTTACAGTACTTTGGTCTCTAACAGAACTCAAAAGTACTGGGAGCTCACAACGTTTGAACGCCATTCATGTTCGAACAATATTTTAAAATCCTTCATATATACGTTTGAACGTCAACCATGTTTGAACGTTTCTCCTCAGACTATAAATACCTGGATCGTTTTCCTCAGTTCAAAATTTTCAAAAAACTCCAAAATCCTCTAAACCCTAGGATCCCTTTTCACTCCCCAGCCTTTAATACTCCACTCATTTCTCATTTCCACAAATCAACCACCCAAAAGCTTTTCCACATCAAAAATCCCCAATTTTCACCAAATAACCAAGACTTTTCACAACCTCTCAAGCTCAAAACCGAGAACAGCAAATTGACAAGGGTTAAGCTCCCTACTAGGGGCACTCCACCAGTAAACCAAGAACCCAACTTTGTAGAAGAGGTCATTCAAGAAGGAGAAGGGAAGCAAAGAAAGAAGAGGTACGATCGCACCAAATTTCCCAGTGCTCTTAAAGCTGAGAGGTATGAAAATTTCTTTGAAAATCACGCTATGCTTTGTGAATGAGATGTTGTAATCATTGACTTTGCGGAGTTGGGTTTGTTGGAAGAAATGGAGAAGAGGGAATGGGTATGGCACTTGAGAAATGGCAGAGACACCGTTGTTGACTTGGTGAGGGACTTCTACTCCAACGCCGAGATCATTAATGGCGCAATCAAAATATATGTTCGAGGCACCCACATCGATGTAGATAAGGCATGTCTTTTGGAGGTAATGACAGAGATGCCTTGGGTACAAAACCCAATGTACCCACCAAAGGAAAATATGGCATTTAATGTGGTTGGAAGGGAGTTGACAGGGCAGATTGATTTTTCATGGGGAAAGAGGAAATTTTTAAAACAAGGAGAGCTCACCAACAAATACAAAATGCTTAATTTGATTGCGGTGGCGAACCTAGGCCCAATAGGAAGAAAAAAAATGAGATTTTGCCCGAGATGGCACGATTGCTCTATGCAGTAGGGTGAGGGCATAACATCGACCTCCCCTCGATGATTTTGAATGAAATGAAAAAGGAGTGTGATGCAAAGAGGAGTGCACTTCTATTTGGCACACTTATGATTGAGATATGCACCGACAATGGGGTGAGGGTGAGGCCAGAAATGGACATCCAAAAGCCAATGGGGCCACTGAACCAAGGGTCATTCAAAAGAAGCCTAAGGTATAGTGGCGCCTTGGCGGCTAGGAAAGAGATGCCCCCTCCTCAAGGAATCGATGAGGTGCAAGAGGAGTTGGATGCCGAAGAAGAGAGAGAGATGGAGACAAAGAGAGAGCAGCCAAATCAAGCTGGCCCCAACATGACCACCTGATGATCTCTACGAGACATCATGCTTAGCATTGAAGCTAAGTAGGATGAGATCCTGAGGCTTATGAGGGGTGGTGCTGGTGGTGCTAGTGGAGCTAGTGGTGCTGATGGAGATGGAGGAGAGGATTGATTATTTCTGTTCTTGAGGGGTAATAGTTGATTTCTCTTCTTGATTGTTTGTTGTTTCTTCTTTGAGTAGTTTCTGGGAAATTTTTGTACTATTGTAGAGGGGTTTTCTTCTTGATAATTCTTGTGGATGTTTGTTTGTGATTATTGTGGATATTTGTACTTATGGAGGCTGTTTATTTCTCTTTCTGAGTTGATTGTGGATAGTTGAAGTTATGTTTTGAATGGATGAATTGCATCATTGACATTATTGTAAATAAGTATCCTTTATGCAATGAATGATTCAGTTTATCACTTTTATTTGTTTAAAATGCATGTATAGGATTAACACTCTAATTCTTGTTAATAACGAAACACATGTGGATGTATCTCTATGCTTAAATTGTCAAATGTACATAAGTATTTGTTATTCTTGAAGTACAAGGTGATCAGACTCAAAAATGGAATCGTTATATAACTAACATTCCTTGAAACACCCGACATAATCAGTGGAGATGACAAAGAAAACCATGGTAAGTCTTGAGCTTTACGGTGCTTTTTGAGAGGATATCAACAATTACTCAAAGTAAGCTCTTTCACTTCTGATCTCTTTCAATAATCTCATTAAACTTGCTTTGATTGATGCAACCAAAGTGATCTATTTTTCATAACCCACAGGGAACTTTTGCATACATATATACATATGCGCATACTTGAGAAAGGATCTTAGGCCATCTTTGGATCGACTTTGAACCTTAATTCTTTTACAAAAGTATATCCCTAGTCAATCATGCTTGAGCCTTAAATGAATGAATTCTTTTTCGCTCATGTAATGACCAAAGCCACAAAAGCATACATTTACCATACCTTGCTATCTAATTTCTTGGACCCTCTTGCAAATCAATATGATAACAGAAAGGCAGGAAAAATTGTAAAGACAATGGTGGCTACTGTTTAATAGAAGGAAAATCAGTGGAAACAACCAAAAGAGAAAAGACACTGTAAGAGAGGGAATTGCCAAGAAAGTGAAAAATGGGATAAATGAAAGAAAGAAATCTCATTCCCAGGCAAAATATCAAGAAAGCTAGAAAGAGGTGTGCAACACTGCATAAAAAGATAGCCTTTGATCACCATTGACGTTATTTCATTAGCCACTGACCTCTGGCCCCATTACAACCTACAAAAAGCCCTAGGTGATCTCAAGTGTGATGCATATGTGTATTATCTACTACAAGTGAGGTGTGTTAACTAGAATTTTTCTATTTGCATCAATATTCTTCCATGAGATTATGCCAAGGTTAAGTCTGTTTTCCTCAAAACTTCACTCTTATAGTTATGATGTGTGAGATTTTTCGACTAGCCATCTTCTGATCACATGCCATCTTTGAGAGATATGTCACTATAATCGGAGCGATTTTTTTTACTGAGAGCATTCCTAGAGAAACTTGTGTAATCAAAGCTATCCATGGAAGGTGGAAAAAGGGAATGATTTTTATATACCAATTATTGTTTCCAGTATAACCATCCTACTACTCAGAGAATCTCAAATGCTAATGCGACAGGTGTTAATTTTTGCATAAAGTGAGTACCAATTGAAGAGAAATGTAGGTGATAAGTCACGATTGAGGGTTGAGTGTCCCAACGACCATGATGCTAATTCATTTTTAGTCAACAATCTCACATACACACCTGTTCGACTAAAGTTTGTGGGTAGCTTCACTGAAACCCTCATGAGACAACACTCATCCACTAGGGTAAACCTAGGGGTTAAACGACTTGTTGCATAAGCTAAATGCAACCGGATGACCTTAAAAAAAGGCATTAGGAATAGATTTACCTTTCATTGTTATTATATTACTAGAGACTAGCAATATTTAGGTTGGGGTGTGATTCGTGCATAAAGTTAACAATTTTTACTATGCCTTTTTGGACTAATTGTGCTTTGATGGAGTTTAAGTAATGACATTTCAGGTCCTAAAGTGAACAAAGGCTCAAGAACAACAAAAATCACACTTGAATGTAACACTAGCACAATAGGGAACAAAATTACAGAAGGCTGGAACAAAGCAAGAACGTTCGAATGTGAACCCACATTCGAACGTCCTTTGAAACCCTACCAAGACCAGCTGCTGAGGCATGGCGTGTTGCAGTCAACAAAGGGAAATGCTGAGGTACTTGAGTACCACATTCAAATGCCAAATCACGTTCGAATGTCCTCTGGAATCTTGAGAAGACTACACCACCGGAACCTGGCATGGTGCAGTAAAGAAAAAAGAACCAAAAGTACTTGAGTACAACGTTTGAACGTCACTCCACGTTCGAACGTTGTCTTGAGTGACTGAGGACCAAGTTGTTGAGTATAAAGTCAAGGTTGTTCAAGACGTGTGGAAGTGACCAAGTCAGTGACCACATGCCACTTGAGAAGAATGAATCAGACCCCATCTGGCATTCGAACGCCCTCAAAGCAAAGACACAGACAACGTTTGAACGTCATCTCATGTTTGAACGTCCTTGAAGAAAAGATAGATTTAACGTTCGAACGCCAGATCACGTTTGAACCTCTATAGATTGCTTGCAGAATAGTTGATTCCAATGGGCGACAAACACTATTCACTCATCCTCTCTTATCTCCTACCCCCTCCCTTTCCTTGCCTATAAATACTCCCATGTTTGGAGCTTAAAGGGCATTCTTCCTCTTGTAGAGAAAAGGGGGAGCAATCTTTGTTCTTGTAAAGTAAAGAGTGTTTTAGTAATCTAGTTCAAGAACATTTCATTTTTATATTTTCATTTTGCATTTATATCAACCATGATGGAGGCTTAGACTCCCCTTGTAGTTGAAGTCTTTTATTTACATATGCTAAATCTTTACATTCATGTTGTGACAACCATGATGGAGGCTTAGACTCCCCTTGTAGTTGTAGTTGCTTTTATTTACGAAGTATCAAGAGGGATGGTTCAACTTTTGGTTGTGGTGGAAACCCTCCAACAGTAACTATCTTTCTTTCACTTTTATTGTTCATGTATTTCACTTCCATTGCTTGAGCATTTTTCTTTCTTAGAAGAGTGAAACTCTTCCACTTTTCTAGAGCTTTACCAAAGTTATGAAGGGTGAAAAGTGATTCACTTATTTTTCATTAAAGATAAGCTCTTTGTTTAGTTTGTTTTACTTAGTAGCTCCTCTACTTAGAGGGATGAGTAGCATTCACTTTTCTAGCTTTGCCAAGGCCATGAAATGTGAGTAGTTCCTCTTTCACTCATTAGTAAGAGGTGATGAATATGTAAAGATTATCTAGAAGTTATGTTTGTGCAACTTCTTCATGCTTTAATGCTTTATACTCCACCTGTTTATTGGATGATTGAATGTACCTAGCAAAGTTGAGGTACTTTGTATAACCAAGGGCTTCATCTATGATACGGATGACTCGTGCATAGAGAGACCTATTGGTTCAAGGCAAGCACCCCCGCTAGCTCTGCATGACAACATTTCAATCTCCACCATTACTGCACTTTATTCAAAGAATGGATCATTAATGCCATGTTTGGATGCCTTGTAGAAACACTTTCTTGTTTGTAGACGGGTTAAGTCTCGGCACATATTATTCTTGTAAACTTCTAGAAAGGCATCGACCTCATGTGCTTAATTTTCATGGTCCATCTTTATCTTCTGATTAACTTGTTGTTGACATGGGAGTTAATTGAGTTATAAAGCACAAACATAATAAACCGGATAGTCTATTACATATCCTGATTCTCGAGCTAAAGAGTGGCTGTTACATTTAGAGAATCTTACATATTGTCTAGAAAACTCTTGAAAAAGAATCTTCTATTCTATTCAAGAAAGCCCACCACTTCAAAACTCTTGAAATTTTCAGTCACTTAGTCTCTATTATTGCTTACTTGAAAACACCAATCATAGTTCCTTGTGGATTCGACTCCGGACTTAACCGGATTATTACTACAGATTGACCACCTGCGCTTGGGTGTACACATTTCGGATCAAGTCAAGTGACACTCAGCTACTCATATAAGCCATATAAACATTACCATGATCATGTTTGGATATTAGGGTGAAACACAATCAAACATTTTTGGCACCGTTGCCAGGAAAGGCTAGCGTCGAATTAGAAGGTGATTTTGAACAACGGTGGTAAGTCCCGTGATTCTTGTCACAAGCCGAGCTTTGTTGCTCCTTTGTAAATATTTGTGTTTACTTTTTATTTTAGTTGTAGATAGTGTTTTTCTATGTTGGGATAGGACGACCAAAATAGACTTGCGAGACTTGCCATAGACCCAAATATGAATCTTGACCAAGACTGACCTAAGGATGCCAGTGACAACTTCGGGGATGATGGTGCTAATGTTCCAAGGGGTGGGGGAATGCAAAACCATAGAATGCCAAACCTCCGAATGCATTTTCCCCCTTGAAGGAAAGAGGGAAACAATATCCCAATTGATCCTCCAGCGAGGTCAATGAGGGATTATCTTCAACCAACACGAAGCACCACCCCCTCTTGCATACTTCTACCAGTCCAAACTAATGTCTTCCTTGTTAAAATGTGAATGTTACAATTTTTTTCTCAATTCCATGGAATCGAAAAAGAAAATTCTTATTTGCCCATTAAGGAATTTGAGAAAATTGTTGCAACATTTCTCACAAATCATGTCATGGAAGACATAGCTCGCATGAAATTATTCCCCTTCTCCCTTAAAGACAAAGCCAAAACTTGATTGAACTCATTGAAACCATGATTGATAAGTTCTTCGGGACAAATGCTTTTCGAATGTTTAAACAATATTTTTCTGGTGCCAAAGACCACTGCTCTTACGAAACAAATTCAAATTTTTTTGCAAAAATCCAATGAGCAATTTTATCAATGTTGGAATTGATACGAAGAATTGCTACAATTCATTCCACATCCTGGATTCAAACTGTGACAATTGGTTAGTTTCTTCTATGATGGAATTACACCAGCCCACTAACAATTCAAAGAAATGATGTGTAATAGAGAGTTTCTACACAAAGATTCGAATGAGGCCCTTGAGTACTTCAATACATTGGCACAAAATGCTTAATCATTGGATATTATGGATCTAGATAATATGCCAAGGTCCTCTCCGGGGAGTCAACCAAATGGGGGAGGGATGTATAATTTGCAAGACCAAGAAGACTTGCTTGCCAAAATCAAAAATTTCTCCCAAAAGATGGAGATTCTAGAGGTGAATAGGAGGCATGAAGTGTCTAACATAGCTAAGGCCAAGAGTGTTGCTCTATATGTGAAAGTGTTGGGAATTCTATCTCTGAGTGCCCAAACATTCCGGCACTCAAGGAGTTTTATCATGAGCAAGTGGATGCCTTTAACCAAAGTAGGAATCATTCTCTCCACATTCCAATATATATAATATGGGTTGGAGTAATCACCCAAACTTTAGTTGGAAGAATGACAACCCTACTCCACCTGGGTATAGCTTAATGTCGCCTCCCATTCCACCCGAGCAAAATAAATCCTGCTATGGTCATGGTCCATCGTCTAGCTCCCAATACCCACAGTCCAATCAACAACGTTCCCAAAACCAACCACCTCAACAAGGGTTTGGTCAACAAGGACCATCCAACCCACCCAACTGCCAACCTCCTCATAAAAGGAATTTAGAGGATGTCGTGCACTAATCCATTCAAAGCCAAATAACAATCAACAACCAAACCACTACTGCTTTCAATGATATTCAGACTCAAATCACCAAATTGACCAATGCCATAGGGCCGTCCCAACAAGAGAAAGGAAAAGTTCTTGCTCAACCTCAAGAAAATCCTAGGGGTCAACACGTGATTAATTCATCCGAGCCCACCAAGAAAAGTTGTGAACAACTCAAGGTGGTCACCACCCTAAGGAGTGACAAACAAATTGACAAAACCATTTTGCCAAAAGTATCACCCAAAGCCACATTGGAAAAAGAGAAAGAGACTAAGGGCAACTTCGAGGAGGAGAGACATGAAAAGGAAAAAAATGTTGATTTGAATGTGCATGAGTGTCCTATTTCAGCCCATTTTCCCCAATGTTTGAAGCCACTGGTTAACTTTGCTAACTATTATGATATCATTGAAATATTTAAGCAGGTGAAGATAAACATTCCGCTCCTTGATGTCATCAAGCAAATACCTTCATATGCAAAGATTTAGAAAGACTTATGCACCGTGAACAGGAAGATGAATGTGCATAAGAAGGCATTTCTCACGGAGCAAGTGAGTTCCATTTTGAGAACCAACACACCACCCAAGTTCAAAGGCCTAGGTTGCCCTACCATTGCCATAACCATAAGAAATTTCTTAGTGGAGCAAGCACGTCTACACTTGGGAGCAAGTGTCAACCTCCTACCCTTCTCTGTGTACCAACAATTGCAACTTGAACAGTTGAAGCCAACTCCTATCACTCTTCAATTGACGGATCGAAGCATTAGAACACCAAGGGGAATAGTTGAGGATCTTTTAGTTCAAGTTGATAAATTTTATTTTCCCATTGATTTTATTGTACTTGATACTCATCAGATTGCTAATCATAGTTCTCAAATTCCTATGATATGCAAAGATCTAGAAAGACTTATGCACCGTGAATAGGAAGGCATTTCTCACGGAGCAAGTGAGTTCCATTTTGAGAACCAACACACCACCCAAGTTCAAAGGCCCCGGTTGCCCTACCATTGCCATAACCATAAGGAATTTCTTAGTGGAGCAAGCACGTCTACACTTGGGTGCAGTGTCAACCTCCTACCCTTCTTAGTGTACCAATAATTGCAACTTGAAGAGTTGAAGCCAACTCCTATCATTCTTCAATTGGTGGATCGAAGCATTAGAACACCAAGGGGAATAGTTGAGGATCTTTTAGTTGAAGTTGATAAATTTTATTTTCCCGTTGATTTTATTGTACTTGATACTCATCGGATTGCTAATCCTAGTTCTCAGATTCCTATGATATGCAAAGATCTAGAAAGACTTATGCACCGTGAATAGGAAGGCATTTCTCATGGAGCAAGTGAGTTCCATTTTGAGAACCAACACACCGCCCAAGTTCAAAGGCCCCGGTAGCCCTACCATTGCCATAACCATAAGGAATTTCTTAGTGCAGCAAGCACGTCTAGACTTGGGGCCAAGTGTCAACCTCCTACCCTTCTTAGTGTACCAACAATTGCAAATTGAAGAGTTGAAGCCAACTCCTATCACTCTTCAATTGGCGGATCGAAGCATTAGAACACCAAGGGGAATAGTTAAGGATCTTTTAGTTCAAGTTGATAAATTTTATTTTCCCGTTGATTTTATTGTATTTGATACTCATCGGATTGCTAATCCTAGTTCTCAAATTCCTATGATACTAGGTAGGCCTTTCCTTGCTACATCTAATGTTGTGATCAATTATATGAATGGGCTAATGAAGCTTGCCTTTGGGAACATGACAATGGACCTTAACCTATTCAACTTGTGCAAGCAACCGGGTGATGATGAGGAAGTGCATGAGGTCAACCGAATTGGCACTTTGGTGGGGGACCATATGGAACTACTTTGCCATTCAAATTTGGGGTATGAAGAGTTTGGTAAGGTAGAGGAGCCAAAAACTATGCAAGGGGTAGGAAGTTGGGATTGAAACCACTACCTTCCACATTGAAGTATGCATTTCTTTGGGAGCATAAGACATTCTTGGTGGTGATAGGTTCTTCCTTGGAGCCGAGGCAAGAAGAAAAATTATTAGAAGTGTTAAGAAGGCATAAGGGAGTAATTGGTTGGATAATCACTGATATCAAGGGGATTAGTCCCCTTATTTGCACTCATCAAATCTACATGGAGGAAGGCGCCAAACCATCCCGACAACCACAAATAAGGCTAAATCCTATCATAAAGGATATGGTGAGGGACGAGGTGCTTAAAGTTCTTGATGTGGGCATTATTTTTCTGATTTCAAATAATAAATGGGTTAGTCCCACTCAAGTAGTGCTAAAGAAGTCAGGGGTCACCATGGTTGCAAATGAGTAGAATGAGTTGATTCCGGAAAGGGTGGTCACCAGTTGGAGAATTTGTATGGACTATCGAAAACTCAACTCATGTACAAGAAAAAATTATTTTCCCCTACCTTTCCTTGACCAAGTGTTGGAGAGAGTAGCCAGACACCTATTTTATTGTTTCTTGGATGGCTACTCTGACTACAAAAAAATCGAGATTGCTTTTGAGGACCAAGAGAAGATAACTTTCATGTGCCCTTTCGACACCTTTGCTTATAGCCAAATGTCATTCAGGTTTTGTAATGTGCCGGGAATTTTTCAGAGACGCATGATAGGAATCTTTAGCGATATGGTGGACAAAATTGTGGTGGTGTTCATGGATGATTTTTTCGTGTGTGGGGACTCATTTGAGGGGTGTTTGGAGAATTTGGAGAGAGTGCTTGAACGATGCAAGGAAAAGAATTTGGTGCTCAATTGGGAGAAGTGCCACTTTATGGTGACCCAAGGGATTGTGCTCGGGCACATTATATCGAAAAAGGGGATTGAAGTAGACAAATCCAAGGTAGAAGCAATTTCCAACCTCCCTACTCGAAATGTCATCAAGGATATCAGGTTGTTTCTTGGTCATGCCGGTTTCTATCGTAGATTTATAAAGATTTTAGTGCATTGGCAAGGCCTTTGACCAATTTTCTATAAAAGCATGCTCCCTTTTGTGTGATTGGATGATTGCTAGGCTTCTTTTAAAAAACTCAAAAGCATGCTCACTTCAACTCCAATCATGCGACCACTCAAATGGGAACTCTCACTTGGGCTCATGAGCGACGTGAGTGATTATGCGGTTAGCGCACTACTCGGTCAAAGGGAAGAAAAAATATGATATGTAATAAACTTCATTAGCAAGACTCTAAATGAAGCACAAATGAATTATACTACCACCGAGAAAGAGTTGCTAGCCACAATATTTGCATTAGAAAAGTTTAGTTCTTACATCATTGGTTCACCTATTGTAGTCTACACTGATCTCTCTGCTCTAAAGTATCTTTTGTCAAAGAAAAATGTGAAACCTAGACTCATTAGGTGGATCCTCCTCCTATAATAATTCAACTATACCATTAAAGACAAAAAAAGTGAGGAGAATATGGTGGCAGACCATTTGTCCCGACTTGTTGTCTACGATGTCGAAGAGCATATTTTTATCCCTGAGTCCTTTCTCGATGATCATTTGTTTTCTACTCATTCTATTTGTCCTTGGTACACTGACATCTGTAATTATCTTGTCACAGGATAAATACCACCGCATTGAAGCCCCGATGGACAGAAGAGGATTCATGCTAGATGTGAAGTACTTCTACTTCAACAACCCATATTTGTCCAAGTATTGCCTAGATCAAGTGATGAGGAGATGCATACCTAAAAATGAACAACAGAATGTCTGATTCACACTTTTTACTGGTCTGAATTATATTATATTATACACCCAAGTATAAATGGTCAAATTATAGTTTTCTCGGTTTTAAGTCCAAGTATCGACCCCACAAAGAGTTTAGTAATTTAGTAGTTAAAATAAAAAAAACAGTAAAGTTATTATTTGAGGTTGTATAACTTAAATAAAGTGCATAAGTAAACAAATAAAGTGTGTAAGTAAATAGATCAAGTGCGTAAGTAAATAAATCAAGTGCGTAAGTAAATATGTTAACACAAGAATATAAAAGATACCCTTCAGTTTAAGGGTCCCATATGCATTATATTGATTAGATACTGGAAATGCTACCGTACCAGGATTAACTTCCATTTTATTGGCAAGTCAACCGGTTGGTTTGATGTATATAAACCATAGCACAACCGCTTCTTAGGCTAATTGAGGGTAATAAATCATAACACAGTCGCTTCTTAGGGTAACTGATTATATCCACGTCAATTGATTAACCCAAGCAAACCAGAAGGACAATCCATTCATTAGGAATACTTGAGTTATTCACTTGATCACATGATTATAAGTGCGTACATAATAAACCATAACACAGCCACATCTTAGGTTAACTGGTGGTATTATAACATAACACAACAACTTCTTAGGAAAGCTGGTTATAGACGTACCAATTGACTAATTCAAGTAAACCAGAAGGACAAGCCATTCATGAGGAATACTTGAATTACTCAATAGGTCATCTGTGATATATATATATATATATATATATACCACATAAACATCCTTAGCATTCCGGTGGAGGACAAGCCATACCAATAGAAACGCCGTAGTTGTTAGACTAGCAACATAGTTACATATAATATTTAAATAACCCAAATAACCCAGAAGGACAAGTCATTCATGAGGATCATTTAGGTTATATACCACACATCAGTAGAACATCCTCAACATTCTGGTGGAGGACAAGCCATACCGGTAGGAACGCCGTGGTTGTTTAACCGACAGGTCTTATGATACAGTGATGACATAATTCAAGGCACATCACTAGAATTATGCACATCACTGTATCACGCATTAAGTATATAATACATAAATAAATAAAATATAAAAAAGACATCAGTATTTTGATAATCTAAACAATAATATACATATGTTCCCCTTGCACTGGAAGGTATAAACGACTACTCATGCTTCATTGCTAGAGACAAGCAAGGAGTGTGGGTAATATCCATTACAACTAAAAATAAAACTTCTTTCACAAGGAAAATTGAAACACAACCACCTTTATTATCATTCAAGAAAAAAAAGTGGCGGCAGTTCAACTATCCGATTAGAAAGATACTACAAAAATGTAGAAATACAGAGTAACTATAAAAGTGTATCATAGACCAGCTTTCAAAAGCTTTTTCTTCCCCTCTCTTTTTCTTTCTTTTTTTTCCTTTCTTTTCTCTCTATGGAGCCTTGGTGGCCAGCTATCTTTTGGTAGGGAGAAGTTGGTCTTAGAATTGGTATGGAATGAAGTAAGGAGTGAAGACCCCTATTTATATGGGAGGAGGAAGTTTCGGCCAAGAAGGGGGATCCTAACCCCCACCTCCACCTTCCAAAAGGTTAGGCCTTGCAGTAGTGCTAGGTGTCATGCTTTGGGCTTGCCAAGTGTCACCTTCTGATTTGTCCATGTTTCTTTATTACACCTTAGTCCTTCATAGTTTCAAGTCTTGCAAAATTGCCCTGTATTTTCTGGTATTCCTACATTTGACCCTGAAATTTAAACATAAAGTATTTAAAACTTTAATTTGCGCACAAACTATAATTCATAATGTTTAGTTATTTTATCTTACAAAATTGATTACTTAATTATTTTATTTACACACTAATTAGGGTTAATCACACCCCCCAACTTAAACTTTACTAGTCCCTAGTAAATATAGATTATAAGAACTATTTCACAAGATAAAACATAAATAGGGGTAAAATCATTTTCGTTGATTTTTTCACGATTGCATTTAGCATATGCAATAAGCCATTAAACCCCTAGGTGATCCCTAGTGGACGAGTTTTGTCTTGTGAAAGTTACCATTGAAGCTACCTACAAACTTTAGTAGTTAGAAGTTTATAATTCATACTTTTAACAAAGATAATTAAATCAATACTCCTTCAGTTTTGCTAGAATAGTTCCTTTTCTGATCACTATAAGAGTAACATACATTAATTGTAATATTATCTATATATTTTTATACAAACTTGTGTGTGTGTGTGTGATGATTTCTTTTGTTTCAAAAATCACTGAAGATATATTACCATCTTTCATGATATTTTTGATGTCAATCCTTTCTTGGAATACACTCAGCAAATAATACATATTCGTTATAGTGACTATTCTCATGAGTTACATGTGATTGGAATATTGTTAACAAAACAAATAATATCACATGTAAGTATTTGAAGAACGGATATTTGAATAAAATTTGAATTTGACATAATCTCATGAGTGGATATCAACACTATACCAGACATATCATCAACATTCTCCTTTTATAAGATAGAATTAATACAAATGCATGATTTGTGGAATCAAAAAGGACTTTCCTTAGGTTGTAATGTGGCCATTGGTTTTAGGGTTTAAGAAATGACGTCTATAGGATTCAAAAGCTACCCTATTTTTAGTATTGTGACACACCTCATTCTAGAGAGATTTTGTCTACTCTTTCTTTTTATTTTTCTTATTTTTCACTTTCTTGGCTTTTTTTTTTCTTTCTATTTTTCAACTTTTCATTGGTTTTTCTTTTTCTTTTGATTTAAATAGCCAAGATTTTTTTTTCCATAAGACATTCTTCACCTTTTTATATCATATTGATTTAAAAGAGGGTGCAAGAAAATTATGTAGCAAATGTAGGTTTGACATATTTTCATTTGGCTCGGGTATTTTTCGGGTTTCATGAAAAGACTTTATACTCTTTTAGGCTCAATCATGGTTGAAAACTGATATAATTTTGTAAAATAAATGGTTAAGGCTCAAGATTAATCAAACATGGCTTAAGATCAATTTCCAGAAATTATTCATCTATATCAATTCTACATCAAAGAATTTCAAGGATAATGCTAATAATATAATCTAACAAGTGCTAATCAAGAAAAAATTAATGAGATTATTCAAAGAAATTTTACCGTAGAATCGAAGATGTTTATTTGAGTAAATGTATAATATCTCTCCAAGAAAGATTGGCTCAAATTCTTCAATTGGTTATACATCTCCACTAAATATGTAAAGAGTGTAATATTTTCACAAGGTTTTTGAAATAAAGAAATCTAATCGTGCTCTATAAGAGTAAGTTTAAACAAAAATATTAAGATAATATACAACTAAAGTATGAAAATCCCGCGTGATTAGATTAAGGCTATTTTCCCAAAACATAGGAATATTAATTTAATTTAACTATGAATCATATGAACTAATCTTCCTAACTTAAAATTTCCATAAATAAACTAGTTTAAAACACAAACAAATTTAAAACACATAAATATGTTCAAAATATAAAATAATTTAAATTTCAAGTGCATAAAGTAAAAGTGCTTAATGTAAAAGATGAGTGAAAGAAAACAAATTGTTTTGTAGAATCTCCAGTCTGTTTAGGAAGTAGAAGATCCTTCTCCGAAACGATCTCGAAGTAGCTTCAAAATCTCAGCTTGGTTTTGTTCATATTCATCTATGCGTTGGTTGCTCGGAGTAATATTGTTCTCCATCTCTAGTAAGATGCATCTATCAGTTCTATCATCCATTGGGATGTATGATTGATCCTCTTGTGGTGGCTGCTCTTGTGATATGAATTCTTCAGGTACCTAAAATGGTTCATCTTCTTGTGGTGAAGGTATTCCTTGTTGGTTTTCCAGTTGTCCTCGATGACTCTTTTTTAATGAAGTTTTATCCAATACTCCAGGATGATTTACTGTCGTCCATATTGGATTGATGATCACGCCTTCATTCCAGCATAGCTGAGAAACTAACATAGCATGTGGGAGTGTGAGTTTCTTTCTATACACAGCGAGTATCATTTGGTCTATGATTAAGTTTGGCAGGTCAATTGTTTATCTCATCCCAAATGCATATAAGAAATAAGCCTGCTCAATAAAAATTTTATTCTTTTGGGCTCGGGGTAACAAATTTTACATTGTTATCATATTCAGAATTTGGTATTTGTCTATTAGATTTCCTTGTTTAATGTAATTATTTGGGTGTCCCCAAACAAATTGTGAATTTCCTGTCAATTCTTTTCCTACCTCATGTAAATCAGGTAGTTCAGTGTACGGATATTATGGGTTGGGTGGTCTTTGCATGGGTTTAAAGAAATCGGCTATAGTAGCCGGTGTAACTTGAAAAACTCTTCCCCAAAAAATACACGCAATTGTCTTTTCCCTTTAATTTCAGCATTACTATAAAATTCCCAAACTAAGCAGTCATAAGCAGGAACTAATAACCTAACATAATGTAACCATCCTCTTGCATGGAGAATTTGTCTTATTCCTATGTTCTCAAAATCTTCATATATTACTGTTCTTTTAGAACTAATAGTTTTAGTCAGAAAATTAATATCTTACCAGAGCTGTTGTTCAAAATTTTCAGACATCACCTCATTGAAGATATTTCCCAGTTGAGGTTGTTGCGGAGGTGCCTCAGGTTGCGGATATCGATCCCTTCGTGCTTGGCTTGAAGACCTTCTTGTTTGTTGTCTTGAATCCATATATATATATTTTTTTTTTCTTGACTGGTTCCTGATTTGTAACTGCAGATTGCTTCTCTGATTTTCTGGAATTCTGCTCTTTTTTCCTGTAATTTACAAAATTAAAACTTTGCTAACCACTCTTTTTTTTGTCAAAAGAATTGGGTTTATTTTTCTTTTTATTTGTTATTTTTATATTTACTGATTTTTCTACTTCATTCTATAGTTATTTACATTTATTTATAACTATGTACATATATTCATAGAACTCTACATCTTATTGATCATATTTAGTCAGGTTCAGAACTATCTGGCTCATAATACTAGTGACATAGTTAACTTCATTTCTCACGTATCTTGTTAACATTGGGGTAGAATAGGATGACGTCTCAGGATACTTCTTACTCTGCCCATACCTAATCCACCGTAAACGATCAAACGCTCGTCCTGAAATTGGTTCTGCACACTTATTATATTGTCTCAAATGTTCTGTACAACCACATTTTATGCAAGCACAAAGACGATTTGCTCGTCGGTGTTTAGCATATGTATTTTTTCCACACAGGGGTCATGCTTGGCTTTCGAAAATTTCTAAATTTATGACATATTTTAGCTTTTTGCATGATTAACGTATGTATATCTTTCGAAAAATGACGTAATAAAACTAAACTTAACCAAAATAATTTTTCGTCCATTTTCAAAAAATTTTTTAGAAAAAGATTACAGATTACTCGAAAAATTATTGAAAATTGACTCACTATCCGATTCTTTAACGTCTGCCAGTCACAAAGACGAACATAAGTTCTTAAATTACAATTACTATTTTAAACACAAAACTTAAATTCACATTCATATTTCCCCATCTTAAATTAAATAGTATTTGAAATGTAAATACAGTAATAGCCACCCTTGATAATAAATAAAAACTTGGAATCTGTTGTCTTTCAGAGATTAGGATATCTGGCTTTTACGCAGGAGGTTTAATCTGTCAAATAAATTACACATAATTAGTATTATTACTTACAAACAATCAGCAATATATATTTAGTGCACAGAGACTGGATCAAAAAGCAGCACAGAAGTTACATCTTGTGTGAATCCATCATAGTATGGCTTAAGTCTTTGCCCATTTACTTTGAAGATAGTCCCAGTTACTGGGTTTTCAATTTCAATTGCCCCATAGTCGAAAACTTGCTTGACTATATACGGTCCTATCCATCTAGATCTTAGTTTTCCAGGGAACAAACGAAGCTTTGCATTGTATAACAGAACTTTTTGAGATGGTTTAAAAGATTTTCGCACAATATTCTTGTCATGGAATATTTTTGTTCTGGATTTCGCAATTTTTGCATTTTCATAAGCTTCATTTCTTAATTCTTCTAACTCATTGATTTGAAGTTTACGTGATATTCCAGCTTTATCCATATCAAAATTCATCATTTTGATTGCCCAATAGGCTCTATGTTCTAATTCTACAAGCAAATGACATGGTTTACCATAAACTAACCGATAAGGAGACATTCCTAGAATAGTCTTATATGTAGTACGGTAAGCCCAAAGCGTATCAGTCAATCTCAATGACCAATCCTTACGATCTGGATTTACTGTCTTTTCTAAAATATATTTTATCTCCCTATTAGCTAATTCAGCTTGGCCACTTGTTTGTGGATGATACGGAGTGGATATTTTATGTGAAATTGAGTATTTTTTCATAAGATTCTAAAAAAATTTATTACAAAAATGTAATCCAGCATCACTCATGATTGTTCGAGGAATCCAAATCTGGATAAAATATTTTCTTTTAAAAATTTGATCACTGTTTTGTGATCATTATTTCTACATGGAATTGCCTCTACCCATTTAGAACCATAGTCAACTACAACCAAAATATACAGATATCCAAAGGATGGAGGAAATGGTCCCATAAAATCGATGCCCCACAATCAAAAATTTTAATAATTAAAATAGGGTTTAAAGGCATCATATTTTTTTTGAAATATTCCCCATTCTTTGACACCTGTCACAATATAAACAAAAGGTATGAGCATCTTTAAAAAGAGTTGGCCAATAAAATCCACATTGCAAAATTTTAGCAGTGGTTTTCTTTGAAGCAAAATAACCTCCGCAAGCTTCAGAGTGACAAAACTGAATTACCTGACGGATTTCATGATTAGGCACACAACGACTTATTATTTGGTCATTACAGTATTTAAACACATAAGGATCTTCCCATAAAAAATTACGTACATCACTTAGGAACTTATTTCTATCAGACCAGGTATAATACAAGTAGCTAGATAATTGACTATATCTGCATACCATGGTACTTCGGTTATTACTAAAAGTTGTTCATCTGGAAAGGTTTCTCTAATCAAAATTGGTTCCTCTTTTACTTCATAATTTAATCTTGACAAGTGATCTGCTACCACATTCTCTACTCCTTTCTTATCTTTTATGATAAGATCAAATTCTTAAACTAATAAAATCCATCGTAGGAGACGTGGTTTAGCATATTTCTTTGTAAGCAAATATTTTAAAGCTGCATGATCTATAAATACTACAATTGACGATCCAACCAAATATGATCGAAATTTATCTAATGCAAACACAATAGCAAGTAATTCTTTTTCGGTGGTTGAATAGTTCATTTGTGCATCATTTAAAATTTTGCTAGCATAGTAAATAACATATGATTTTAAATCTTTTCTTTGACCTAATACAGCTCCTACCACATAGTCACTTGCATCACACATTAATTCGAAAGGTAAATACCAGTCAGGAGGTTGCATAATAGGTGTAGAGATAAGCATGTTTTTTAATTTATCAAATGCTAATTGACATGCATAATTCGATTCAAAGATTATATCTTGACATAAAAGATTACAAATTGGTCTCGATATTGAACTAAAATTTTTAATGAATCTTCGATAAAATCCAGTGTGAGCCAAAAAAGACTGGACATCTTTTACGGATTTTGGTGAAGGAAGATTAGCTATTAAGTCAAATTTTGATTTATCAACTTCAATTCCTTTTTGAGAACTATGTGACCTAAAACAATACCTTGTGTAACCATGAAATGACATTTTTCCCAATTTAAGACAAGGTTTGTTTCCTCACATCTAATCAACACTTTTTCAAGATTTTCTAAACATAAATGAAATGAATCACCGTATACTGAAAAGACGTCTATAAAAACTTCTAGATATCGTCCTACCATATTACTAAATATACTTAGCATGCAACGCTGAAAAGTAGTTGTGGCATTACGTAACCCAAAAGACATTCTTTTTTATGCAAAAGTTCCAAACGGACATGTAAAAGTAGTTTTTTCTTGATCATCTATTGCAATTTCAATTTGATTGTAACAATAATATCCATCTAGAAAACAATAATACGCATGCCCAGCTATTCTTTCCAAAATTTGATATAGGAATGGTAACGGAAAATGATCCTTTCTTGTGAGAGAGTTTAGTTTTTGATAGTCAATACATACACGCTAACCTATGACTGTACGCATCGGGACTAACTCATTTTCTTGATTTTTTATGACTGTAACACCAGATTTTTTTTGGAACTACTTGTGTAGGACTAACCCATTTACTATCAGATATAAGATAAATAATATTAGCATCTAACAGTTTTAGTACTTCAGCATGAACTACTTCCTTTAAGTGAGGATTCAATCTTCCTTGCATTTTACGGGATGGTTTAGCGTCGTCTTCTAAATAGATACAATGAGTACATAGAAGTGGATTTATACTTTTTATATCTGCTATTGTCCATCCAATAACGCTTTGATGATTTTTTAAAACTTTTGTTAGTTCTTTTTCCTGAATTTTAGATAATTTTGACGATATTATAACTAGATAAATTTCCTTTTCTCCTAAAAAGACATATTTTAAGTTGGTTGGAAGAGGTTTTAATTCTGGCTTAAAAACTTTGACATTAGATTCTATAAGTTTTGGTAACAATTCTTCGCATTGTAGATTCTTAACAGATGTATTTTCAGATTCAGTTTTAGGTATTGATTCTAATGCCAATAACTCTTTTTCCAGAAATTTTTTTTCAAAAAAACTTTGGGTCATTGTTTCAACATGATTTACTTCATATATTTCTTCTTCTTCTTCTCTAGGTCGTTTTGCACTTTTAAAAATATTTAATTCCAAAGTCATATTTCCAAATGAGATTTTCATAATTCTGCTCCTACAATTAATCAACGCATTTGATGTAGCTACGAATGGCCGATCTAAAATTAGAGGTATGTATTCAAATGAACATCCATGGCTCTGTGTCTATAACGATAAAATCTACTGAAAAATAGAATTGATCAACTTGGACAATCACATCTTCTACAATTCCTCATAGAGTTTTTAATGATCGGTCTGCTAGTTGTAGTTTAACATTGGAAGGTTTTAATTCACTTAATCCTAATTGCGTATATATTGAATATGACATTAAATTACAATTGGATCCAAGATCTAGCAGGGCTTGTCCAATTTGAAAATTTCTAATGAGACATGAGACTGTGGGACTACCTAGATCTTTGTATTTAAGAAGTGTGTCTTGATGTATTATAGTATTAACTTGTTCAATTGAAAATGCTTTCTTTGGTACATTAGTTCTTCTTTTTATCGTAGAAAGATCTTTTAAAAATTTAGCATAAATTGAAACTCATTTTATTGCATCCAACAAAGGAAGGTTAATTTTTACTTGTTTAAATAACTCAATAATGTCAAATTGATCTTTTTCAGATAAAGGTTTCTTGTGTAAAATCCGGTAAATTTAAACTTTTGAAAACAAGGGCAAAATGATAATTTTGTCACTATAGTACGGGTCAAAAACCTGAAATTTTATGGAACTCGGATGACGAAACGGACTTCACTGTGGATTCATCTCGCAAAACTTAGATATCCTGTCAAATTTCATCGAATTTCAAAATAGTCAGATTTTTCACATTTTTTGAGACGGTTGAGTCTCGGGTGACCAAAAAAAATGGGATTTTGGCAAAAATTTTAAAAGTTGGGAAATAATTTGAGGCAAGTTAAAATAAAAATATTTTGAACTTAAACCGGGACAAAATTTAATCATTTCGGGATGAAAATGGATCCAGGAAAAAGAGGTCGTGTGGCACATTCTAGGCCAAGCATTCTACAAGTATAAATAGGGTGAAATATCTGAAATTTCCTACCCATTTGCTAGCTGGTTTCAGACGTTGGAGGAAGAGAAGAGAGAAAGAGAGTTTTCAAGTTTTCTTCCGCCGATTCTCGGAGTTCCATCTGTCGAAATTCGTCGGGTCAAGAATTAAAGTCGATCTATGCGACGAGGGCTACACGTGGATACCAAAAACAACAATTTTTACCAAAGATTGAAAGGAAAATTTTTGGAAAATCAAGAACTTGGGGCTTGTTTTGGTGTTTTTGAAGTCTCTACACTTCAAAGAGGTAGGGATTTTCCTACCTATAGTGTATGTGAAATGTGTAGGTTATTAAAGAGTATATATATATATATATATATGTATATATCACTCACCTATGCATGTGAAATAGATAAAATGAGAATGAAAAAGGGTGTAGAAATGGCTTAGGTCAATTTCTAGTTGTATGTGATATGTGGGAATCACTAGTAAAATCCCTTGAAAATTGAATGTGTTAGTAGCATGAGCTATGTATAACATGTGTGTTGTGAATTGCGATTAAATAGAACATGTTATTTTATGCCTTGAGGAAGTAGGTGTAGAATGGGTTTGATTCAAGTCCTACTTTGTTTTGCTATATGAAAGTACTTGTGTAATTTATTGGATGGAAGTTAAGTGTGCTTTAATATGTAGTAAAGTGAGTGTGTTTAACTCATACATCAGTGTGTGTGTGTGTGTTCTTGCTTGTTGGAAACCTAAAGTGAGGGAGATTAAAAGAGAAGGAAGAAAAAAAAAATCAAGTTTTAGCTCACATTTGATATCTGGAAGCTATTAGTGTAAACTCTTGGAAAATTGGGTTTACATAGATTGTTTGTGTATTTTAAAATTTTCCTACCATAGTGGGTTGGATGAAAAAATGGTAGGCATATGGAATTATGTAATTCACTTGCCTATGGTTATGGAGTTGGTGTAGAAAGGATATAATCAATTTCTAGTTTGAAATTGATGGTTTAGTTAAAAAGGGGTATTGAGGATGGGTGGCATGACTTGAGATAAATTATCTTGTTGAATGCACCATTAGTGTATGTTAAGTATGGGAAAAGAGTGCCTAAATGTGCTAAATAAATCTTGTAAGAAATAATTTGCAATGGATATAGAAATTGGGTGAAGAAAAGCCGGTACACTTTTCTGCTCTGGACCAGTTGTTGTAGAATCGTCATAACTTTTGATGCAACCGTTGGATTGAATTGCAAGTTTGACACAATATAGAAGACATCTATATATACAACTTTCATGTTTTGAAATTTTCCAGATTCTTATTGGATTATAGTAAAAATGGAGAAAAATAGAGGTACTTCCACCAGAGGGAGCTAGTGCTGGTGCATTTGTTACCAAACACCAATACCTCTTTGATTTTTTAACTTATAAGCCTCCAAATCCTCATGTAATGTGGTCATACCTTCACCACACATCCAAGATAGTTGCAAGGTCCTAAAATACTTGATTTATGCTATAAATACTTGCAATATCCAAATATCAACATTATTCATAATTTCGGCTCATTCTAAGTACTTACATGCAAAAGTTGAGTTAAAATGCATGTAATGAGGCCTTCAAATATGCAATATTTTGCACTCATCACTATGTGTTCTTTGGTTTTAAATGAGATATATTGGGGTATATTGGATCTCGATAGGATTAAATTAGTAAAGGAGCACGGGTTACATGTGCAAGTTAAAATCCCGGACAAAGGGATAATAATGATGTGATGTTGGTTAGTGCGACATTCATGGATCTTTCCGTGGATTGACGGAGGGGTTAATGGTAGAAGTCAGTTATTATGATTTCTTGAGTTATACGATGAATGTGAGTGAATTATGTGATAAAATAATTGGTGCCGTAAAGGTGTTTAATAAAATGCCTTGAGTTATTGAAGTTGTTGTTTGATGAAATAACACGCTTGGAAACTGTGGTAAAGCGAAATTACATGCTTATGATGTGATTTAAAATTGTAATGTTATGTTAATGTATGCTTAACGATATGTTAGCATTATGATGATCAAAGAATTTATATGTTTGGATATAATTGATCATGAGATATGTTCAAATTGTTCATATGACATTCATTACATATTGAACATGACAGTAGTTTGAAATGATGCATTACATTGCACATGTACGGGGTAAACACATCCATAACCATGAGCATGGGGTGTGTGGTTGCATGGTTGGTCAATCATCATCTTTGGTGGTTGGTGGTGGGCTCGAGAAAGTAGGATGGAACACCCTATTGAGTCGCATGGTTACATGCATAAGAAAACTTGTGTCGGGTACAGCAAGTAGGGCTAGACACTCCCTCGGGTGAAAAACTCAGCCACTTGGTTCATACACTTACCGGCGGTGAAATTCCAGAAAAGTGTAACGGCGTACGGAGCTGGAGGTGCGATTCCTGAATCCGATACCCAATAAAGACACATGATTTTAATATATAAATTATTCATTTGATGGGAAACATCCAAGAATGAATTGATTTTATGACATATGGTTGATTTCAAAATGATCTTTGGATGTGTTTCATGAAAGACGTTTGTTTTACACATATGAGTCGCATTGTGTTGTGGGGGTCGGTGTGGGCTCGGGATAGCATGCATGAGTGAGTTTCGTCTCATTACTTGGCATGACATCATGAGATTCTATCTTGAATAACATATTCTTATTTGGAATGGAAGAAGTTGTTTGTGGCATGTGCGCATTGCATATGCATTTTAGGTGGGGAGTAGCCTCTGTAGGAGTTTTAGATAGAGCGTTGGCTCACCCTATACGGGAAACATTTCAGGAGCAGGGTGCGTACCGGCGGAGGACTCTCATTCGGGGCCTCAAGGGTGAAGAGGGGCCGACATGTGGCCTTTAACCATGACTATTTTGTAGACTTTTGTTCAAACTATGTATTGGCATGTAATATTTGTAAAGGAATTATAATTTTGAACTTGTATTAACTATGTTTAATGCATAAACTCATGAGGTGAAAATATGGATAATTGGACCCGGTGTGATCAATGTTTTCTTATAAATGGACCCGGTGTGGTCAACATTTGTATATGGGACCTCGGATGGGTCATGTGATGGTACGGTGCACAGGTTGTGTTTTGGGTAGAGTTTTCCTATACAAAGGAGACTCTGCCCGATTTTGTTAAATTATGAATCCCGGTAAATGGGACACAACGGTATGGTATCGAGTTATACGATATCCACAGGCATTTCGCGGGTTAATGGACAATCAAGGGACCCCCGATTTTTGGGGTGTCACATCTTGACTCTGTGAGGAAAAGATAAAATAATAGGACATGGAGGATCTTTTTCACTTTGTGTTTCTGATTGCTTTTCGATTAAAGGTTCAAATTCAAGGGGTTCATTTACAGGAATTGATTTACATATTTGTTTTGGAATCTTGGGTTTAATAGTTTTATCAATTACCTTACCACTTCTCAATGTCGTGACTGCTTGTACTTGACTTGGCGAGGCTTCAGATGATACATAATTAGTTTGATTTTGACTTTGTGGAGGTTTAGGTTGAGATGAAACTTTCCTTTTTCTGTAGTACTTAAGGACTGAGTCAACTTAGCTAGATGACCTTTAATAGCTTCAATACTCTGTGAAGTTTGAGATTTAAAATCGTTGAATGCTTGATTTGTTTGATTATTGAAATTCATTTGACTTTGAATAAATTGATTCAAAGTGTCTTCCAGAGTTCTTTTATGTGGAGGTAGATACGGTTGATATTGTGGTTGATTTTGTGGCTGTTGTAGACCTTGTGTTTGATTTGTAGGTTGTGTATTTTTTCAACTAAAATTCGGATGATTTCTCCATCCTAGATTGTAAGTTTCAGAATATGGATTTGAATATGGTTTAGTATAAGTTGGAACAACATTTGATTGTTCAATTAAGACTTCTTTGAATGCAGGAATAGTTGGACATTCCCCAACAGGATGTCCTGACAACGCACAAATTTCACATATTTGATCAGTAGAGTTTACAACAGATACTTGCTTAAGTTTTTTCATTTCCAAGGCTTCTAGTTTTCGAGATAAATTAGCCATTTTCGCTCTTAAATCATCATCTTCTTTTAATATATATTTTCCTCTTTCAGATGTAGATGGCTTATTTTCTACAATGTTTGAAGAAGTCGAGTCCCACATTTGGGAACTCTCCGAAATAGTATCAAAAAATTGAAATGCTTCTTCAGGGTTTTTATTCATAAATTCTCCTTGGGCCATCATTTAAGCAAATTGTCGCACGCAGATGGAAGTGAATCATAAAAGAAACCAATTAAAGTCCAGTTTTCAAATGCATGATGTGGACAAGCTTGAAGAAGATCTTTAAATCTTTCCCAACATTGATAAAAAGTTTATTTTTCTTTTGCACCAAAATTCATTATTTGGCGTCTTAATGCATTAGTACGATGCACAGGAAAAAACCTTTTAAAAAACTTAGTTTGTAAAGCTTGCCAATTCGTGATAGAATTTGCTTTTAAAGAGTTAAGCCATAGTTTAGCTTTATCTTTTAATGAGAAAGGAAAAAGTTTTAATTTAATCATTTCATAATTATCTTGCAAAGTTCCACAAACTTCTTCAAATTCTTTCATATGAACATAAGGATTTTCAGTTTCTAAACCATAGAACTGTGGTAGTAACTGTATAGTTCCTAGTTTAATATTAATATTTGGAGCGTCTGTTGGAAAAGCAAAACATGACGGGATATTAGTTCTTGTAGGATGTAGATATTCTCTTAATGGTCGAATATTTTGAACTACTTCTTGTTCTCTCTCTTCTTGATTCCTAGGTACGTTTTGTGCCATACTTAAGTCAAAGAATTCTTGTGTAGACGTAGAAGAAGATGATGTAGGAGTTGACTGATTTACAGAACCTACAGATGAATGAACAGACATAGACTATTAAAAACAAACAAACAAACTATAAACATATAAAACAAGTAAACAAATATCTTTTAATTTTTTTAATTTTTTCAAATTACTATAACTCCCCGGCAACGGCGCCAAAAACTTGATTCGCACTTTTTAGTGGTCTGAATTATATTATATTATACACCCAAGTATAAATGGTCAAATTGTAGTTTTCTCGATTTTAAGTCCAAGTATCGATCCCACGAAGAGTTTAGTAATTTAGTAGTTAAAATAAAAAAAAACAGTAATGTTATTGTTTGAGGCTGTATGATGTTTGATAGCTTGTGATGTGAGCTTAGCTTGATAGCTAGTTTAACTTAAATAAAGTGCATAAGTAAACATATAAAGTGCGTAAGTAAATAGATCAACTGTGTAAGTAAATAAATCAAGTGCGTAAATAAATGCGTTAAGTGCGTAAATAAATATGTTAACACAAGAATATAAAAGATACCCTTCAGTTTAAGGGTCCCATATGCATTATATTGGTTAGATACTAGAAATGCTACCGTACTAGGATTAACTTCCATTTTATTGGCAAGTCAACCGGTTGGTCTAATGTATATAAACCATAGCACAACCGCTTCTTAGGCTAACTGAGGGTAATAAATCATAACACAACTGCTTTTTAGGCTAACTGGTTATATTCACGCCAATTGATTAACCCAAGCAAACCAGAAGGACAAGCCATTCATGAGGAATACTTGAGTTATTCACTTGATCTCATGACTATAAGTGCGTACATAATAAACCATAACACAACCACGTCTTAGGTTAACTGGTGGTATTATAGTATAACACAGCAACTTTTTAGGAAAACTGGTTATAGACGTACCAATTGACTAATTCAAGTAAACCAGAAGGACAAGCCATTCATGAGGAATACTTGAATTACCCAATAGGTCATTTTTGATATATATATATATATATATATATCAATTAAACATCCTCAGCATTCTGGGGGAGGACAAGCTATACGAATAGGAATGTCGTGGTTGTTAGACTAGCAATATAGTTCTATATAATATTTAAATAACCCAAATAACCTAGAAGGACAAGCCATTCATGAGGATCATTTAGGTTATGTACCACACATCAGTAGAATATCCTTAGCATTCCCGAGGAGGACAAGCCATACCGGTAAGAACGCCTTGGTTGTTTAATCGACGGGTCTTATGATACACTGATGATATAATTCAAGGCACAACACCAGAATTATGCACATCACTGTATCATGCATTAAGCATATAATACATAAATAAATAAAATAAAATAAGACATCAGCATTTCCACAATCTAAACAATAATATACATATGTTCCCCTCACACTGGAGGGTATAAACGACTACTCACACTTCATTGCTAGAGACAAGCAAGGAGTGTGGGTAATATTCATTACAACTACAAATAAAACTTCTTTCACAAGGAACAATTGAAACACAACCACCTTTATTATCATTCAAGACAAAAAAAGTGGCGGCAGTTCAACTATCCGAATAGAAAGACACTACAGAAATGTAGAAATACAGAGTAACTGTAAAAGTGTATCACGGACTAGCTTTCAAAGGCTTTTTCTTTCTCTCTCTTTTTCTTTCTTTTCTTTCCTTTCTTTTCTCTCTATGGAGCCTTGGTGGCCGGCTAGCTTTTGGTAGGGAGAAGTTGGTCTTGGAATTGGTATGGAATGAAATAAGGAGTGAAGACCCCTATTTATAGGGGAGGAGGAAGTTTTGGCCAAGAAGGGGGGTCCTAACCCCCACCTCCACCCTCCAAAAGGTTAGGCCTTGCAGTAGTGATAGGTGTCATGCTTTGGGCTTGCCAAGTGTCACCTTCTGATTTGTCCATGTTTATTTATTACACCTTAGTCCTTCATAGTTTCAAGTCTTGCAAAATTGTCCTGTATTTTCTAGTATTCATGTATTTGACCTTGAAATTTAAACATAAAGTATTTAAAACTTTAATTTGCGCACAAACTATAATTCATAATGTTTAGTTATTTTATCTTACAAAATTGATTACTTAATTATTTTATTTACACACTAATTAGGGTTAATCAATGTCCTTTCATTTTGTCATTCTGAGGCATGTAATGGCCACTGCTCTTCAAAGAAAACATCGGCTAAGGTTTTGTAAGCAGGTTTTTAGTGGCCTTCTTTATTAAAGATTGTGTTTCATTTTGCAAAGAGTCTGATAAGTGACAAAGCTTGGGTAGTGTGACCCATAGGAATATGATGTTCTTTTTCCCATGCTTGTCATTGAGATATTCGATTGTTGGGTCATCGACATGGGTCCATTCCCTATATCCTTTGGCTACCTCTAAATCCTTGTAGTAGTGGACTATTTGTCCAAGTGGGTAGAGGTCATCCCAACAGAGACCAATGACCATCGAGTTGTGGTTTGGAGTATCTCGCTCAATGATAAGTGAGAGTGGGTCTCATTTTTGTAGTAACTCATTTGCATCTTTATTGCATAAATATGGCGTAACACACAAGGTGTCCACCGCTTATCACCCACGGACTAATGGCCAAGCCCAGTTGGCAAATAGGGAGATTAAAAACATACTAGAGAAAATGGTGAGTTTGAATTGAAAGGATTGGTCACTTAGGTTGACCGATCCCTTGTGAGCTTACCGCACTGCGTACAAGACCATCCTAGGTATGTCTCCTTATAGGCTAGTCTATGGCAAGGCTTGTCATTTACTAGTAGAGTTAGAGCACAAAGCTTATTGGGCCATCAAAACCTTGAACTTCAATTTGAGAATAGTCAGAGAGAATAGAAGTTAGAGTCGAATGAATTAGAGGAAATCTGGACAGATTCATATAAAAGCTCAAAAATTTCCAAAGATAGGGCAAATATCTTTCATGATAAATCCATTGTGAGAAAGACATTTGAGCATGAAAAAAAGGTGCTCTTGTATAATTCTTGACTCTCCATTTTCCAAGAAAAACTCCGATCACATTGGGATGGCCCCTATATTGTCAAGATGGCCTACCTCAATGGAGCCATGGAAATTACAAACCCTTAATATGGCAAAATGTTCACAGTCAATGGCCAAAGACTTACGCCATTCTTTGAGGATTTTGAGTTTCAAATGGTGGAGGAGGAGTTAGTAGATCCTATTTACCCAGAGATTGTTGATTGATAACTGTTGAAATAGCTTGTAGTTTACAGTCGCTTTCTTTTATTATTTACTTTACTAGTTAAATTGTTTGCTTACTTTCACCTTTGCATAGTGTTTTCTTTTTAAATGTGCAGAAAGTGGTATTTTTTGTCAAAGCTCATTGCGAGGTATTCTTTAGCCTACTTATCTTTTTAAGTCCTTCATTACATTCTACATCCTTTTTGTTGCATTAAGGACAATGCATGGTTCAAGTTGGAGGTGAGGTGCATCATTTGTATGATACACCAAAAGTTTTGTTGCTGAAAATACCATTTTGTGGTGAAATTCACCATTCACATATTTGACCAAATATTTGTAGATTAGTTGCTAAATATGTGAAAATTTTGAAAATTTTTGTGAAAAATATCTTAATGTTGAACCATATTCCCATATTCAATGTTATGGGTTAAATGACTGCTTGATCTTTACTTTGAACTTTGAATATATAAGCACGTCATTGAAGTTTATACTATGACTGAGTAGCACATGTTTTTTCGTTTGAAGTCAACCATACTGCACCATTTACATGTAATTTTTGCAATATATGGATTGGATTCACATTTTAGTGCTTGAAATGCATATTAGAGATTAAATAAGTACCCGAGTGAGCTTTGGTGCTAATCCTTGTTGGAGGGAACTTACATTTACTCAAAGGAACAATTTTTTAAATTCAAAATCCATTCAATAATCTCATTATGCTTGCTTTTGTTAGAGTGCATGTGGATAGTTGATTGACTTTGTCTTGAAATGCCAACATGCCTCCCCATGGTTATCTAGAAATGATCTTAGGTCATCTTTGAAACATTTTGACCCTTAGTCTTTTCCTTGGAAAAATTTATCCCTAGTGTCATGATTGAGACTTAAATTAAAAATTTGTTTCCATGCCACACAATTGACCAATCCAGTGAAAAATGAAAAAAAATTACCACACCTTGGTTGTTTTGAGAACTGATTGTGATTGATCACAAAGGGAAGAAACACATAGTGGGGAAACCCAGAAAGGGATAAATGGTGCCCAATTCAAAATTGGAATTAAAAATAGAAAGAAAGCCCAAGAAAAAGTAGAAAATGGGTTGAAAAAAAAGAAAAAGAATGAAGAAGAAAAGAAATAAACAAAAAGTGAAGTGATGGTGTAAATCTGAAAATTTTCGCAAAAAGGAGATTTTGGTAATAAAGGTCAATGCCCTCGGAATAACCCTTTTTGTTTACTTCTACCCTTCATTTCACTCAACCCAAGTATCAACCTGAATGCCTCATTACAACCATTAAAATTCCTAAATGATCTAGAGGAAGCATACCTTAATGAAAAAGAAAAGTTGGTTTTGCTATCTAGTGCCCTAACATTCCATTCATGAGATTATGTCAAGTTTGTTTCAATTGTTATGAATGTGCATCATTTTGGGATTATATGTGAGTTTTTCGGTTTGTGCACAAGATTCCATCGCACATATACACTTGGAAAGCATGCTCGGATAATCATTGTGTTATTCATTTTTTAGAGAAGCCCTTGGTGAGTTTTTGCATCAAAGCTGAATTTGGATAGCCAAGTGAATGTGAATTCCATTGTGTAAATGCTTAAATTATATGTCCATTTCACACACACACGAGTTTAAAAGTAAATGTGTAGGTGCATACTCTAGAATAACATTTAAAGCCATGGTGTTGCTCATGTGTATTTAGTTTGGGTATTGTGAATTATGTGTCCGGCACCCATATGCTTGTGGAATGGGGAAATATGACTCAAACGTTCAATATTGGGAAGAAATAGGAATCCCTTTACCATTTGAATCTGTGCTTTACATTTTTGGTATTCATTTTGGTAGTTAGATTTAGAAATCCATGTCTTGTGTTTTTGAAAGCATCAAAATGTTAAATCACATTGCAATTTCGTAAATGACTTTGGGCATGATCACTCAATTGTGATTCACAAGCGTAGATTAGGTTTTTGGTGGAGTATAGGTTGTAAATAGGTTTTAGAATGTGTAGTGGTTGAATAAAATTGGAGTGGTAATGAAAATGGGAGCACAGGGGAATTTTTGAAAAAAACAAAGCTAAAACCTACTAGTAGAAGTTGGTCAAAACCTACCGGTAGGAATTTTCCAATACGTTTTGATCATTCTATCAGTAGGTTTTGCCTAGAAAACCTAGAAACGAGGGTTTTAAGTCTGATTTTTGGAAAACCCTTCACTTTCTCCAATTCTATCAATCTTAAAAGCCTTCACCTCTCCCTCAAAATGTCTCTTGCCTTCAAAGATCTCTCACTCTTCCATCAAATCTTCCAATTAATAGTCCTAGTGTTGATAACTCGTATAGGTAAGCTTTCTTATGTCCCTTTTGACCTCTTTGAGCAGATTTGAATGTGGATTTTTCCGTTTGTGGCCCTTAGGGTTTTTTTCATATTCATAGCCCATACAAAATGAACGGGGCTGTGTTCTCCATAACCCGCGGGCACAAGCTCCCACAAGAGGATGGAGGTGAGCCCTAGTAGAGAGAGTGGGGGAGAGGAGAAGAAAGAAAAAGAATTATGCTCGCATGAAGAGATTTGATTAGAAGAATGTGATGTGCGAGCATCATGTGGACAGGCCCACCCTCGGGCTGAATGACAATGTTGTAAGGGTGAAAGAGGGACATGGGATTGATATATGGTTTGAGCCAGTTATGTGGTATAACCATCCAATGTGTAGGGAGTTTTACAAGAGGTTGAAGGTAGAGGACAAGGACCTTGGTATTCTCAAGATGAATATGAGAGGGAAGGTCTTTGTGGTTACCTCGGGCTTGATAGCGGATTTGATGAAGTACCAAAGGCCTCCCCCCAATGCCCCAATTTACCCACACCATGTTCAAGGGAGAAAATCACTCCCGGAGTATGTCCAATTGACATATGAGGACCCGACCCTATTTAAATGAAAAATTCAAGCCGGGGCCCTCAAGCACTCATACGGGGTCATGAACAAGATTTTGCACTATAATTTGATTCCTCGGGGTGTGAAAAAGACCCCAGGGGAGGAAAAGTGACTTGATCTGAAATGTGTACACCCAAGTGCAGGCGGTCAAGTTGTACTAATAATCCGGTTAAGTCCGGAGTTGAATCCACAGAGAACTATGATTGGTGTTTTGAAGTAAGCAATAATAGAGACCAAGTAACTGGAAATTTTGAGAGTTTGGAGTGGTGAGGTTTTCTTGAATCGAATAGAAGATTCTTTTCAAGAGTTTTCTAGACAAAATATACGATTCTCAAAATGCAACAGCCACCCTTTAACTCAAGGATCAGGACATGTAATAGAGTATCCGTTTTATTATGTTTGTGCTTTATAACTCAATTAACTCTCATTTCAACAGCAAGTTAATTGGAAGATAAAGATGGACTATGAGAATTATGCACATGATTCTGATTCCTTTCTAGAAGTTTACAAGAATTGTATGTGCCGATACTTAACCCGTCTATAAACAAGCAAGTGTTTCTACGAGGCATTCAACCATGACATTAATGATCCATTCTTTGAATAAAGCGTAATAATGATGGGGATTGAAAGGTTGTCATGAAGAGCTAGCTAGGGTATTTGCCTTGAACCAACGGGTCTTTCTATGCAGGAGTCATCCGTGTCATAGAGGGAGCCCTTGGTAATACAAAGTACCTCAACTTTGCTAGATACATTCAATCATCCAATGAACAGGTGGAGTATAAAGCATTGAAGCATGAATAAGTTGCACAAACATAACTTCCAGATAATCTTTACATATTCATCACCTCTTACTAAAGAATGAATGAGGAACTACTCATTTTTCATGGCCTTGACAAAGCTAAAAAGGTGAGTGCTACTTATCCCTTTAAGTAGAGGAACTACTAAATGAAGCAAACTAAACAAGAGCTTATCTACAATGAAGAATAAGTGAATCACTTTCCACCCTCCACGGCTTTGGTAAAGTTCTAGAAAAGTGGAAGAGTTTTACTATTCTAAGAAAAAAGGATGCTCAAACAATGGAAGTGAAATACATGAACAATAAAAGTAAAAGAAAGGTAGTTACTTTTGGAGGGTTTCCACCACAACCGAAAGATGAACTATCTCTCTTGATACTTTGTAAATAAAAGCAAGTATAACTACAAGGGGAGTCTAAGCCACCCTCATGGTTGTCACAACATGAATGTAAAGACTTAGCATAAGTAAATAAAAGACTTCAACTACAAGGGGAGTCTAAGCCTCCATCATGGTTGATATAAATGCAAAATGAAAACATAAACATGAAATGTTCAAGAACTAGATTACTAAAACACTCTTACTTTACAAGAACAAGGATTGCTCCCCCTTTTCTCTACAAGAGGAAGAATGCCCTTTAAGCTCCCAACATGGGAGTATTTATAGGCAAGAAAGGGGAGGGGGAGGGTAGGAGACAAGAGAGGATGAGTGAATAGTGTTTGCCGCCCATGAGAACTGACTACTCTGCAGGCAGTCTGCAGAGGACGATCGAACGTGATCTAGCGTTCGAACGTTAAGTCTATCTTTTCTTTAAGGACATTCAAACGTGAGATTCCGTTTGAACGTTGTCTGTGTCTTTGCTTTGAGGGCGTTAGAACGCCAGATGGAGTATGATTCCTTCCACTCAAGTGGCCTGTGGTTTTTGTGATGATCAGTTTCGTACGTCTTGAACAACTTTGACTTTACACTCAGCAACTTGGTCCTCAGTTACTCAAGACAACGTTCGAATGTGGAGTGGCGTTCAAACGTTGTACTTAAGCACTTCTGGTTCTTCTTTCTTTATTGCAACATGCCAAGTTCCAGTGGTGTAGTCTTCTTAGGATTCCAGAGGACGTTCGAACGTGGTACTCAAGTACCTCAGCATTTTCTCTTTGTTGACTACAACACACCTTGTCTCAGCAGCTGGTCTTGGTAGGATTTCAGAAGACGTTCGAACGTTCTTACTTTGTTCCAACCTTTTGCAATTTTGTTCCCTATTGTGATGGTGTTACATTCAAGTGTGATTTTTTTTGTTCTTAAGCCTTTTTTCACTTTAGGACCTGAAATGTCATTACTAAAACTCCATGAAAGTACAATTAGTCCAAAAAGGAATAGTAAAAATTGTTAACTTTACGCACGAATCAAGAAGCTCACCCTCATCCATGCATTCATGATGAGGAAGCGGATGGATGTGGCCTTGATGATATAGGACTTCATGAAGGAGTTCACCAAGGCTAGCAAGCAGAAGGCAAATCTCTCATTTGCCAATCTGGTCACAAGGATGTGCTATCACTCTAAAGTCAAGGTATACGTCTCTGATGTGTTTCTACCCCCAGAGTTTGGAGATATTAGGAAGTCCAATAGCAGCAAGAGGACGACAATGAGTGGGGTTGAGAGAGCTAGAGCACCAAGGCCTGAGCCATTCACTGTCGGGCCATCTATTGTTGGGCCATCCACAACTGCCCCGCCCCACATAGTTGCTCAGTGCTTAGACATTTTGGAGGGGACTATGCATCGGCTCTCCTTGATGGTTACAATGATTTTTAGCACACTTTCCTGGGAGAGCTGATTCCTGGTGGACCTCTGCTTCTTCTGATGGACCTTTTACCTCTGCCCCTATGGCTTCTATTGTTGTTGAGTTAGAGGGATCCGTCGATTATGACTCTGGTGATGAGGAGGGCAGTGAGTATGAGAGATGATGAGGAGACTGGAGATGAGGATGATGAGTAGGGTGATTTGTTTTGTTCTTTTTGCTTTTAGTTTTGCATAGATAGGATTAGAATTGTTGGCCTAATAGAAGAGTCTCTAGAATTTAGGCCGTTATGCTTTTTGACTTTCTACTCATTGTGCCTAAATTTTTGGAGAAATGAATGAAATAACCACAATTGTTTTGTTTCATCTTGCCTTTGTTCACTTATTTAATAACATTGTGATCTTTGCATTTTTATTTTCTAGTGAATTACCATGCATGAGTGGATTATTTTAGTTTTATGCTTTATGGTTTGGAAATAAAGTTTGCTAGGGACTAGTAAAACTCAAGTTTGGGGGGGGGGGTGTGATGAGCATAAAATATTGCACATCATTTATCTCTTTACCCCCATTTTATACTTGCTTTTGGGGAGAAAATGGGGAAAACTGTGTTTAATTGAACAATAATTGAAATTTTTGTGTGATTGTAGGTAAAGAGTAGGAAATGGCGTGTGTTAACCTTCCATCAAGTGCTTTTAGGCAATGGAGAAGGAGGGGAGGCTTAACGGGTGGCTCGTGATATCAAGAAATCAAGAAAAAGCCAAAACAGGTGAAAACCTGTTGGTAGGTTTAGTGCATAGGAATTCTTCTACCGTTGCCCCTGCCAAAACCTACCGATAGATTTTGCCTGCTAGAAAAAACCTACCGGTAGGTCTTATGATTGTTCTACCAGTAGGTTTTGCCCAAAAATGCCAGAAGCCTGTAATATCAACTCCAACTATTTTATGGGCCCACCTTTGCTTCTCCCACACATGCCCTGACACATTTAGCATATAAGCATGTTCTCTTACACCTAAGGCCTGAATTTGGAAGAAAAATCATGGAAGATGAAGAGAGAGAAAGAGAGTGGTTGGGGGAAGCATGGAAAAGGTAAGGCATGTCCTGCGGTTGCTTATAGCAGTCCCCAAAGACCCTCCAAGTGGAGCAATTCAGTCACATAGACCTGGGAGAGGGTTATGGACAAATTTTAATTAGGCCATTGACAATTATTCTGCTACACACATAGTTTTAGAGAGAGAAGCTCAAAGAAGAAGATGAAGTTTTAGAGAGAGAAAGTTAGGTTTTTTGCATTTCCTTCTCCATTTCAATTGTAGTAAGCTTTAAATACCTTCTAATCTTTACTTCTTTCACTCTAATCTCCTTTATTCCAAGTGTATTCAAGTTTAGCTACATGTTCTTGTATTTTCAATGTCCACATTTGGGTTTCTCCTTCCAAACTTTACATTTGGGTATAAAATGAACTTGTCGTTGTTGTTTAACTTCTCTTTGTGTTTATACAAGTTTTAATCTTTATTTCTTCAGCATGTCTCTTTACATTGTATATGTTCTTGCATCTACTATGAGTAGCTAAGCTTTTAGTTGGCTAATTCAAGGGGAATTTCCTATTGGGTATGCTAAATTAACTCTCCTCCATTCTTCCTCGTAGTGTAGTGTTTGGTTTGACTAGATTGAGTGCAGACATGTTTTTGAGCTCTTGATACACCGTAGACTTGTCACGGGATATGTTTGTGAAACCCGAGAAAAATTTGAATTTGTTTTCTTAAAAAGGGCAAAATGGTAATTTATCATCCTAATGCGTATTTAAAATACATATTTTTGTAGAGTTTGGATGGGACAATGGACTTCACCATTGGATTCGCATCGTAAAATCTAGTTGCCCTGTCAATTTTCGTCTAATTCTGAGATAGTCAAGTTTTTTCACGTTTTTCGAGGCAACAGGTGTCTAGTGACCCCCAAAAAATAAAATTTTTATAAAAATTTTAAAAGTTAAAAAATATTTTAAATAAAGGTCATATAAAATATTTTGAGCTTAAACCGGTATGAAATTTAATTGTTTCAGGGCGAAAACAAACCCGGACAAAGAGGGACACGTGGTGCGACTCAGGCCAAGCCTTGGAAATTATAAATAGGGCTAAATATCAGATATTTCAGCAGAAATATCTCTGATATTCAGCTGGTTTCAGAGAGAAAGAGAGAAAAAAAAGGAAAAAAAATCCAATTTTATCTCTACAATTCAAGAAGATCCGTAGGTCGGAATCGCTCAAGCCAAGAATCAAAGTTGATCTACGCGACAAGAGCTACGCGTGGGTACTAGGAACGAAGATTTTCACCGAAGATTAAAAGGTGATATTTTGGAGAAATCAAAATCTTGAGCTTTGGGGGTGTTCTTGGAGGTTCTAGTATTCATTCTAAACTTCTATTGAGGTAGGGTTCTTCTTACTTTGGTTTTACTCCTACCTTAAGAGGCTATTTTTGGTGGCTGAAATATGACTGTTATGTGGTTCCTTTGTGGCTGAAATATGGATGTCTTATGGCTGTTTATGGGCTGTTCAAATGGACTATTTTTGGACATGTTGTAATGGGTGAAATTGGTTTATATGTGGACTGTTTTTAGGACATTCATGGACTGTTTTTAGGGCCATTCCATGGGCAATTTTTAGGCCATTCATGGACTATTTTTAGGGCCATTTCATGGACTATTTTTAGGACATTCATGGATTGTTTTTTTGGGCCATTCCATGGGCAATTTTTAGGTCATTCATGGACTGTTTTTAGGGCCATTTCATCAACTGTTTTTAGGACATTCATAGACTTTTTTAGGGTCATTCCATGGGTAATTTTTAGGCCATTCATGGACTATTTTTAAGACCATTTCATGGACTGTTTTAGGGCCATTTTACAGACTGTTTTGTGCTCCGATTAGGGGCTGTTTTGTGGGTTGTTATGCGGGCTAGTACATGGGCTGTTGTGTGTTATAATTTGCCTTTGTGATTAAGTGTGTTATTGACATAAAGATAGTGATAACATGCTTGAAATTGTTTTATAAAAAAGTGTCAATGTATATGCATGCGTGTGTTATATTGATATTGTGACAAATTTGGTATCTATATGTTTAAAACATAACTTACCTTGGATATGTTGAGATTGTTCATATGTCATTCATAGCATATTGAACATTGTAGCGTAGTGCATAGAGGCATCCCATTCATGGGCTTAGGCACGAGTATGGGTGTGTGTGTGTGAGAGTTGGGCATGGTTCATTCAAGCATCATTCTTGGTGATTGAAGGGTGGGCTCAAAAAAGTGGGATTGAATGTCCTACTGGGTCGCACGGTTACATCCATAAGAAAACTTGTGTCGGGTATAGCAAGTAGGGCTAGACACTCCCTCGGGTGAAAAACCCAGCCACTTGGTTCATACACTTACCGGCGGTGAAATTCTAGAAAATGTAACGGCGTACGAAGCTGGAGGTGCGATTCTAAATCCGATACCCAATAAAGACACATGATTTTGATATATAAATTATTCATTTGATGGGAAACATCCAATAATGAAATGGTTTTATGACATATGGTTGATTTCAAAATGATCTTTAGATGTGTTTCATCAAAGACGTTGTTTTACACATATGCGTTGCATTGTGTTGTGGGAGTCGAGTTAAAGTTGCATGAGTGAGTTCCATCTCATTTCATTGCATAGCATGGTGAATTCCAATATATAGTTGCATATTCTTACTTGGAATGTTGATGTGAATATGAACTGTCAAATGTGAACATTGCATGTGCACTTAGATGGGGAGTAGCCCTTGTAGGATATACTTTACTGGGCGTTGGCTCACCCTATACGGGAAACATTTCAGGTACGGGTCATACGCTGAGGGACGACACTCACTCAAGCACTCAAGGAGCAAGAAAAGCCAACTTGTGGCTTCTAATCCATTCTTTTGTAAAATTAGACTTGTAATTAAATTTTGGCATGTAATGTGTAAAGGAATTGTAATAGAGTCTATATGGATAGTTTTAATATAGTCTTGCATGTTTGTATGAGTATGGATAATTGGACCCAGTGTGGCCAATGTTTACTTATAAATGGACCCAGTGTGGTCATTGTTGAATATTGGACCTCGGATGGGTCTTATTATTATATAATGCACATGTTGTCTTTTGAGTAGAGTTCCACTTACAAAGGAAACTCTGCCCAAATTTTTAATAAATGATGGACCCTGGTAAATGGGGCACAACGTTGAGATATCGAGTTACTCGGTATCCATGGGCATTCTGCGGGTTGATGGGTTATCAACAGACCCCTGGATTTTGTGGTGTCACAATGTTTGTGCCTACACCTCTACATTAGTCCCTCACTTCCTATAAATCAATCAAACACCTAGGCACCATTGGTTGAATGAATTGAGTTGATTTAGCATTCCTATTGAAATGACCTCTTTGGATTAGCCAACCTTGTTTTCTTGCATGTTTATCAAAATCTTCTCTCACCAACACACAAACTCCAAAGATTTTCTCATTTTCATTTCTTACAAAATCACTTTCACCATAATTCGACCTTCCTTCCCTGATGAGACGACCTTAGAATACACAATTATAAATAAAACACAACATTGCAAGTCTCTATACTCTTGGGGAGCACTTTTACACACATATTTTCATCCACACACACATTTTTCCCATTTATAGCATCAAACCCAACGGAGACTAACACTCACCTTCTCATATACGCCATATAAACACTATCGGGATCAAGTTTGGAGATTAGGGTGAAACACAATCAAGCAATGGCTTCACTTTTGAGTTGTTTAGTCCCATTATATTTACTTAGCCTTGTGTATTTTGTAAAGCAAAACTTGTTTATTATTTTTGAATAAAAGGCATGTAATTGGGGCATTATAGGCAAATATTCTTTGGGATTGGATGTATGTTGTATGAGAAAGGATATTCAATATATGAATTGCTTAGCTATTGATGTTGGACCTTGGAATGGTCATAGTGGCATTATAGACACGAGTTATGTGTTGGGTGGAGCTCCCCGTACAAATGAGACTTTGCCAGATTTTCGTTGGGATCGGTTTGTCGGGATCAACACCTTGGGTTAATTAACAAGGCATAACAGGTAATTAGGACCCCTGGGAACATGGGGCATCACTTGAGGAATGTAAAATTGCCATTATGCAAGGAGATAGGATGAATAAGATCACAGCCACAACACAAACAATTTTACATGAAAAATCATTCATGAAAAAATCAAGGGAGCGTAATCCACTTAACCTAGTCCACTATTCTCCAAGTAAGATTATGAGTTCAAAGTCTTATACGTCAACCAATACCATAATTATATGTTTTCTCCGTTGAATCTTCACTATGGAGTTCACTACAAGCTCTTGAATGACAGCTTCAATAAGTGGCAAATTGAGCTCCATGATCCGCCCTTGGAATCCTTGACCTTCTCTCTTAGAATCCTCATTGATCCTTTGGAATCCACCTTGTTAATTTGTGGTTTGTGGTGTTCTAAAAGATCCTTCAATTTCTATATTAATTTCTATCAAAACTCTAGATTAATCTTAGTAGAGATGGGGTTTGATAAGGATGCTAGGATAAGGCTTAAAAGGTCTCGCTTAGTTTTTCTTAAACCTTGATGTGTCTCTTATGACAAGAAAAGATGTCCTCTATTTATAGGTGAAGGAATATAAAGGTGGATTAGCAAGCACGAAAACCAGTCCATGACACAATGATCAAGCGGTCCAGAGAGAACTAACCCTAGAACAATTTTCTACAATGGCATGAATAGTGCATTGCTTGAGTAGCCTAAAGAGCGTTGAGGACTATTTTTGGTTTTTCATGTCTAGTCTATTTTTCTCAACCTCAAGAAATTTAACCACTAGTTTCTCACATAAATCAAAGCTCTTTTAAACATTCTAAGTACAAATGGGTGATATCTACCATGACTCTTTTATACAAGTTTTTTAAAACTAACCCTGAAAGTTTAAAAAATGTTTTTTCTAAAAAACATGATTCATGCTATAGATTTCAGAATCACACTCGAAATCAATTTTATCAATCTAAGTTAAACCAATCTAAGGTAAACTAAACATCTAGGTATCTTTACCTCAACCAAGCTTGATGGATTCTAAGAAATCTTCTTCAATTGCTTTGTAGCTTGAGCTTCTTCATCCTATTTTGCTTTGGTCTTCAACCTTCATTAGCATCTCAACCATGGATTTACTTCAGATACAAGCCATTTTTGGCTTCACGAAATTTGTCAATTACAATAATTTTCCTAATGCTTTCAACATTATAGTTTGATGATGTTGCTTTACAGTACCACGATGCCCTAATGTGTTGGGTTTTCTCCTCGAGCTTCGAGAAACTGCCTTGAAGATGCTTGAATATTTACCATTACGGTCGGCTTATAGTGCGAGCAAGTTTATAGAGTTTTTACTTCTTGGTTCATAACAACAAGACATAAGTGAATTGTTCACCATGAGAAATAAGACTGATGAGAGTCTGAGAGATTATGCCCAACGAAGAGATGTGTAGTTGTTTTGAAGCTAAACTTACCATAGAGATAATTTTGAATTGCCATATTTTGATATTTTTGATTGATTATCCAAATTCAAATATAAATGTTTATGCATTTTAGTGATTAGATGCACCAGTGTCTTATCCAATTGCGGTACGATTCAAATTGTATACACAAATATGCGATGAAATTAAGTGATTATTTAATAAAGAGGAGTTGAAATTAAGCTATAATTTGTCAAATTTTTGCTTGAAATTTTATAATGTAAGAATCTTTCCACATAATTATACATGTGGAATCATACGCATGACCTAGAGGTGGGATAAATAAGTTTATTAAAATTTTTAACTTGAACAAACACCAATTTACAACCTATTGACCACAACTATAAAATTTAAAAACTTATTTTTTATTTAAACATTTAAACCCTTTTTACCCAAATCAAGAGCAACCCACTATATGAATAGATGCATTGTATATGTCAATTTAACAACCAACACTCCAATCCAAAAAACAATCCCTTCAATAAGTCAACAACCATATAAACTAATTAATGAAGAAATTGAATAAAACTATCAAAATGTCAATTAATCAAACACATGGCGTGTGCAATTGCATGTGTGTGTGTGTGTGTGTTTGCAAAATTAAAACAACAATAATAACATCAACAATACAAGCAATTTTACGCGAAAACCCTTTTGGGAAAAAAAATGCAAAATCGATCTCGGTTCATTTTGCCTAATCCACCATCTTAATATCAATTTCAATGATTCAAGTCTTATACCTTAATCAATACACCCATGAGTAGATGCTTCATTCCTTGTCAATCCCTGCTCTGCATACACCCACCAAAGACTTGAGTAACTTCACTTGGATGCACTTGTGACAATGAACTGTTTAGGTCTCAAACAATCTTCCAGGATGCAACAAAGCTTTTCGATATACACACAACCGATGTGGGTTTTTGTAGATCATCAAGCAATATTTTCTTCTTTAATATGTGAGGTTGAATAGGAAGTAACAAGATGGTTTGGTCTTTGGATCTAGGGATGTCCATGGGCTGGGCCGAGTCTAGCTATAGGTAGGGGTAGGCTACCCATAGCCCAACCCACGAGCCTATTGGATAGACTTTTGGGGTGGGCTTGCTGGGCTAGCCTACTTGTGGGCTTTTTTATATACAACTTCTTTTTAAAACTAATAAATATTTTTATAAATTAATATTTGTGTAAATTATATTTTTAAATCAAAAATAGAGTCAAAATGGATAAAAATAAAATAATGAATAATTTTATTTTTGATTAGGGGATGAACTACATCCAATAGAATGAATACATCCTAACTAGGTTGACACCTACTCACTTATCTATCATTTGCATTACTATACCCTTTAAAACTTGTATGCTTAATACATGAAAAAGAAAATAATAAATTATTTATAGCATCTAAATTTTTAAATATTCAAATTCTGACATTGAGAGATTTATTTCAAAGTTTCAAATTTATAGTCTAAAAGTATAACATTTTTTCAAAGGAATGGTGGGCGGGCTATTGGGTTGGGTTTTAACGGATTTTTTTAGGTGGGTTATTGGTCCGAGTTTCGGGCCGGGTAATGGGTTTGGAGGGAAACTCAAGTCCTCTTTTTAAGGATATTAGGTTCAGGCTCAAGCGCGCCAACTATCGGGTTTTGAGCCTATTTTTTGGGGACCAGGTAACGGGACCTGTGGGTAACCCGGCTCATGGACACCCCTATTTGGATCTTAGGTTCTCTAGATGTTTAAACATCAACTTTTAAAATTATTAGAGAGTGACCCTAACTTGAATAGGCTTTCCCGATTTATATCCTTGGAATTCAAGTATTTTTCATAAAGGAATAATTATAAAAGTTATAATTCAAGCCAAATTAGAAAATTTTAAAGCACACAAGCCACCGACTTTCACGAGAGGGGCAGATCTGATGGTGGACGACCATTGCTTCCAACAAGTAGATAAGATCTTAAAGGCTATGGAGATCACCTCTACTGCCACTAAGATAAGTCTAGCTGCATTCCACCTTAAAGGAGAGGCCCATCTATCATGGGATTGGGTAAAGGCCTTGAAGAACATAGAGTCAATGACATGGGGAGAGTTCCGGGAGCTCTTCATGGGCAAGTACTTTCCATCAGCTATTCAACAAGCGAAAGCCTGGGAATTCTTGGATTTGAAACAAGGGAGTATAATAGTGATGGAATACGTGGCTAAGTTCACTGAGTTAGCCCATTTTTCCAATGACTAAGTGGCCACAAACTTGGCCAAAGTGAGGAGGTTCGAGGATGGTTTGAAATTGTCTTTCTAGGGGAAGATTTTAGGCCACCGTTTACAAGATTTGGATTCAATGATCAAGGCGGCTATGGCCATTGACAAAGAGGGGGATGACGCAAGGACTATCCGGGTGGCAGGTGCTAAGGATAAGAAGAAGGAGGGTCAATCCTGTTCTTCTAGTTTGGGGAAGAAGCAAAATACTTCTAACCAACAAGTGTATCAGGGACAGGGCCGTGACTATCAAGGCCAATGCCAAGGTCAATCCTCCCAAGGAGCAAGAAATTTCAGGACTTCTGACCAGGGATGCCAGAGGACATGTTTTATATGCCACCAGTGGGGCCATATGAAGCTTTGGATTGTCCTTAGATGTAGGGATCCCAGAGCTATGGGGCATCTCAATTTCAGTCATCGATGGGGCATCCACAAACTTTCTTCATTCCTTCCTACCCCACCATAGGCTAGAGAAACCAATTTCAGTTCCAGGGTATTGCATAGATTCATACTACTTCACTAGTAGGGACTCCGTAATTAGGCCAGATGGGCCAGCGCTTGGGCCGAGGCCAAGGACAAGGCTTACAAGTTAGGACTTCAGAGACCCTAGGGCGATTCTATGCCATCACACATCAGACTGAACCAGTTGATTAGTCAACTATTCATGGTGCATTTCTACTTTATCGCTTATGGGCAAGGGTATTATTTGACTCTGGTGCATCACATTCATTTATTTCTGTATCATGTATAAGGGATTTGGACTTAGAGGTTAAGACCTTGGTAGAGCCATTGCACGTGAGTTCTCCCTTAAGAGCTAGGGTATGCATTGATAAAATATGTCAGGGTTGTGAGGTAAAGATGTGTGAGGGTTGGGAGTTAGAGATCTCGGAGATAGAAGTTGGGTCTACCTTGAGTGGTTTGTGAATATGAGGATGTTTTTTGGATTAACTACCAGAATAACCTCTACATCAGTATGTAGACTTCACCATTGAGTTGCATCCCGGTACATAATCCATTTCTATGACTCTGTATAGAATGGGACCTGTAAAGTTGCAAGAACTCAAGATCATTTGCAAGAATTGATGTACAACGGCTTCATTAGACTGAGTACCTCACCTTGGGGTGCTCTGTGATTAGTACTTAAATGTAGCATATTATTATTTCTTTTTAGGTCTAATTGTACTTTGATGGAGTTCAAGTAAGGATATTTTAGGTTCTAAAGTGAACAAGGGCTCGAGGGCAACAAAAGTCACACTTGAATGTCGCACCAGCACATTAGGGAATGAAATTGGAGAGGCTTGGAACAAAGCAAGAAAGTTCGAACATCCATTTGAGTTGATTGAAGGCCAGATTGATGAAATATGGCGTGTTTCAGCAAGCAAGGAAGAAAGTGCACTTGAGTACCATGTTCGAATGCCATTCAACATTCGAACGTTCCTTGGAATCATTTGAAGAACAAACTTCTACATAGAGTGCGAAAATGAACTTCACAGAAGACCACTTGAGTGGAAAAGGTCAAGCCCCATCTGGCGTTCGAATGTTTATAATGCAAGACCAGACGACATGTTCGAACGTCAAACAACGTTCGAACACCCCTAAAGCAAAATAGAAGACAACGTTCGAACGTCGATTCACGTTCGAATGTCCTCCTATAGAGTAGTTGGTTTTCATGGGTGGCATACACCATTCACTCATCCTCTCTTATCTTCTTGATTCCCCCTCCTCTTCCTTGCCTATAACTATTCCCATGTTGGGAGCTTGAAGGGGGCATTCTTCCTCTTGTAGAGTAAAGGAGTGCAAAATCTTTCTCTTGTAGAATAGAGTAGAAAGCTAGTTTTTGTATCTCTTGTTTATGTTTTCATTTTGCATTTGTATCAACCATCATGGAGGCTTAGACTCCCATTGTAGTTGAAGTCTTTTATTTATTTATGCTAAGTCTTTATATTCGTGTTATGACAACCATGATGGATGCTTAGACTTCCCTTATAGTTGTACTTACTTTTATTTACAAGTGTCAAGAGAGATAGCTCATCTTTTGGTTGTGGTGAAAACCCTCCAAAAGTAACTAGTTTTCTTCTACTTTTATTGTTTATTTTTTTCACTTACATTGCTTGAGCATCCTTCTTTCTTAGAAGAGTGAAACTCTTCCACTTTTCCAGAGTTTTACCAAAGCCGTGAATGGTGTAATGTGATTCACTTATTCTTCATGGAAGATAAGCTCTTTGTTTAGTTTTGCTTCACTTACCAACTCCTCTACTTGGAGGGATGAGTATCATTCACTCTTCTAGCTTTACACTAGCCATGAAGAGTGAGTAGTTCCTCATTCACTCTTTAGTAAGAGGTGATGAATATGTAAAGATTACCCGAAAGTTATGTTTGTGCAATTCCTTTATGTTTTAATGCTTTATATTCCACTTGATCGTTGGATGATTGAATGCATCTAGCAAAGCTAAGGTACTTTGTATAACTAAGGGCTCCTTCTATGGTACGGATGACTCCTGCATAGAAAGACCTGTTGGTTCAAGGCAAGCACCCTGGCTAACTCTGCATGAAAACCTTTCAATCTTCACCATTATTGTGCTTTATTCAGAAAATGGACCATTAATGCCTTGTAGAAACACTTGCTTGTTTGTAGACGGGTTAAGTCTCAGCACTGACAATTCCTGTAAAATTCAAGAAAGGCATCGAAATCATGTGCTTAATTCTCATAGTCCATCTTTATCTTTCGATTAACTTGTTGTTGACATGAGAGTTAATTGAGTTATAAAAAACAAACATAATAAACCGGATAATCAATTACATGTTCTGATCTTCGAACTAAAGAATGGTTGTTATATTTTCTAATTTATCTTATATTTTGTCTAGAAAACTCTTGAAAAGAATCTTCTATTCTATTCAAGAAATCCCACCACTCCAAACTCTCAAAATTTCTAGTTACTTGGTCTCTATTATTGCTTACTTCAAAACACCAATCATAGTTCTCTGTGGATTCGACTCCGACTTAACTGAATTTTTACTACAACTTGACCGCCTGCACTTGGGTGTACACATTTTGAATTAAGTCAAGTTTTTGGCGCCATTGTCGAGGAACCATAAAAGGTGTTTATAGTAAAAGGTAAAATGACCTCATTTTTTTTATAAATTTGCTTTACTGTGTATAAAATTGTTTTAGTTAATTTTATGTTTGAGAAAGATCCTCCCTATCAAAATTTGCTAGCTAAATCTTCTGGGTATGTGAATCAACTAGAACCACTTTCACCTAGATCAGTACCAGACTCTTGTCAAAATAGAATGACGAATGGTGAGAGATGAGAAGAAATTCTTGGGAGAGAGGGGGAAGTGCCTAACATTCAAACTCTGAGGGATTACTTAAATCCCACAAAAAATAGTGTCCACTCTTGTTTTATCTTTCCTGAATACGCACCCCTATTTACTGTAAAGATGGGGACAATGCAATACTCCCTCAATTTCATGGACTCAAAACAAAAAACCCGTATCTGCACATAAAAGAGTTTGAGGAAGTATGTGGAACATTTCAAGACAATTCTGAGCTAGCCAAAATGAAACTTTTTTCATTCTCTCTAAAGGATAGAGCTAAACAATGGCTAAATTCTTTAAAAGTTCTTTCAATACCTGACTAGCGGGCACTACAAAATGAATTTTTCATAAAGTTTTTTCCTCTACACTGCACTAATGCATTGAAAAGGCAAATCTTGAATTTTTCGGTCAAAGAAGGGGAAACCTTTTACCAAAGTTGGGAGAGATTCAAAGATCTACTCTAGTCCTGCGCACACCATGCTTTTGAGAATTAGACTTTGGTAGGATTTTTTTATGACTCCTTGCCTACTAGACTACGTCAATTTGTCGAAATGATGGCTCAAGGAGAGTTTATGAGCAAAAGTTTGGAGGGGACATTTCTTTTTTTTGACACCATATCTAACAGTTCTCAGATGTGGGACTCTGCCTCCCCTACCATTGTTGAAACTAAATCATCTACTTCCTAAGGGGGTAAGTATGTCTTGAAAGATGACGATGACCTAAGAGCAAAAATGTCCACCCTGTCTCGAAAGCTTGAAACAATAGAGATGAAAAAGGTTCATCAAGTTGATGTTAGCTCTCCCACAGAGCAAGTGTGTGGGATCTGTGCCCTGACAGGACACCCTACTAGGGAGTGTCCTACCATTCCAGCATTCAAAAAGGTTTTGTTGGAACAAACAAATCTTGTCTCCAAATTCAACAAACCTTACTCCAACCCATTCTCTGAAACATATAACCCAGGGTGGCGGAACCACCCGAACTTTAGTTGGAGAAACATACAGCCAACCCCCATGAACCAACAACAAGGTTCACACCCACCATCTCAAGGACCTCTTGCATACCAACCACCATAAAAGAGGAACCTTGAGGATACACTGAATCAGTTCATGTACAGCCAAATGAACTACAACAATAGTTCTACTCAGGCTTTTACTGATTTCAAAACACAGACCACTCAATCCTTCGAGGATCTTAAAAGCCACATCCAAAAATTAACCCAATCCATGACCACACATGAGAATGGCAGGTTTCCTGCCCAACCAAATCCTCCACAAGGCCAATTTCAGGTGAAAAATCCCACAACCATGGAAAAACCACAAGACCAAGCCCAAGTTGTCACTAAATTAAGAAGTGGCAAGGTGATTGACAAGACCATCAAAGACATGCTACTTCCAAAGCCAAAACCTAATACAATCCCAAGCAATCCACCAATTGAAACTAAAACAATTGAGCCTAAATGTGAGAAAGAAGAGGAACCCGAGCCCATGAGTGAACAAGAACCAAAGTCATCAAGGGAAGAACCCTCATGTTCTATTCCTGCTTCTTTGCACAGAAGTGGAATAATTAGCCAGATATTTATGAACTCTTCAAGTAAGTAAAAATCAACATCCCATTTTTGGATGCAATCAAACAGGTTCCATCTTATGCCAAATTTCTAAAAGAGTTGTGCACGGTCAAGAGAAGGCAGAATGTTCAAAAAAGAGCCTTCCTGACAAAACATGTCAGTGCCTTGCATCAACACAAAACCCCTCCAAATTACAAAGATCCAGGGTGTCCGACTGTGTCACGTGTCATCAAAAATTTAAGAATCAAACAAGCACTGCTAGACATTGGTGCAAGTGTCAATTTGCTCCCATTCTCTATTTACCAACAATTGGGTCTGGGAGAACTCAAATACACAAGTGTCACACTTGAGTTGATAGACAGATCTGTCAAAATTCCTAGGGGTGTTGTTGAAGTTGTACTTGTCCAAGTGGGGTCATGAAATTAACCTTTGGGAATATGACTCTCGAGCTGAATATTTTTAATGTTGCCAAACACCAAGGAGAGGACAAAGAAGAAAGAAAAATAAATTCAACTGAGTCTTTGGTTCAAGACCATCTGAATAACACATTCTGTGAAAATGCCACTAAAATTTCTTTGTCAAAATCCATCACATCTGAAACAACAGATGATGATCCAAAGAATTGCTCGACTCATGCTACTGACACATGGCCCCCCCAAATTCGAGGAATTTTTACCAAGTGGCACAAAGCCACTCTCATCCAATGTCAAGCCACCAAAGCCTGAATTGAAACCTCTCCCATCTAACCTCAAATATGCATTTCTAGAAGAGGACGAGTCATACCCAGTGGTAATTTCATCTAAGCTCACAAACTTGCAAGAGTCTAAATTGATTGAAGTTCTTAAAATCCATAAAAACACCATTGGGTGGAATATTGTTGATTTGAAAGGTATAAGCCCGTTAATCTGCAATCATGCTATATACTTGGAAGAGGATTCAAAACCCTCTCATCAAATGCAGCGACGACTGGACACTCACATGAAGAAAGTTATGAAAATGGAAATGCTTAAACTTTTAGATACAGGGATAATGTTTCCCATCTCCGATAGTAAATGGGTTAGTCTAACCCAAGTTATGCCCAAAAAGTCTGGGATCACACTGGTAAAAAATGAAGCCAATGAACTAGTACCAACTAGAGTCGTCACAGGATGGTGGATGTGTTGTGACTATCAAAAGCTCAATTTGATGACTAGAAAAGACCATTTCCCTCTTCCTTTTCTAGACCAGGTTCTAGAGAGAATTGTAGGCCATGAATTTTACTATTTCCTAGATGGCAATTCTAGGTACAATCAATTGAGATAGCACTCAATGATCAGGAGAAAACCACAATCACATGCCCCTTTGGCACTTTTGCATTCAAAAGGATGCCATTCGGCCTTTGTAATGCTCCTACAACATTCCAATGATGCATATTAAGTCTGTTCAGTGACATGGTCAAGAAATTTTTGGAAGTATTCATGGATGACTTCTCTGTCTATGGTGACTTGTTTGATTTGTGTTTGGCCAATCTAGAAAAAGTTTTGATGAGGTGTAAAGAGACCAATTTGGTGCTTAATTGGAAAAAATGTCATTTTATGGTTACACAAGACATTGTCATAGGTTACATTCTGTCGTTTGAGGGCATGAAAGTTGATAAGACCAAAATAGATCTGATTGGGAACTTGCTTGCTCCCAAGACTGTGAAGGATGTCCGATCATTTCTAGGATATGTAGGATTTTATAGGAGATTCATAAAAGATTTCAGTACAATAACAAAACCCGTGTGTCATCTCCTGAGTCAAGACATAATCTTTGAGTGGAGTAAAACGTGCCAACAAGCTTTTGACAAGCTTAAAGGCATGTTAATTTCCACCCCAATAATGCAACCCCTTGATTGGACTCTACCCTTTGAGTTAATGTGCGATGCAAGTGACTATGTTGTAGGTGCTGTGTTGGGACAAAAAAAAGATAAGAGACCACATGTGATTTACTATGGAAGTAAAACTTTGAATGATGCTCAAATGAATTATTTAACAACTGAAAAAGAATTACTTGCAATAGTATTTGCTTTGGAAAAATTTCATCCTTATCTTGTTGGTTCTTCTGCTACTGTGTTCACTGACCATACAACATTAAAATTCTTGCTCACAAAGAAGGATGCTAAGCCTAAGCTTTTAAGATGGATACTCTTACTTCAAGAGTTTGACTTGGTCATTAAGGACAAAAAGGGTGTTGAGAATGTGGTGGCAGGCCATATGTCCAGGTTAACTTATGAATTTACGAGGATGGACTACCAATCAATGAAAAATTCCCCGATGAACAACTGTTCATAATTAATGAGACCCCCATGGTACACTGATATTGCTAATTTTCTTGCTACTGAAACACTCCTTCCATCCTTTTCCCCTACAAACAAAAAGAAATTTCTGAGGGAGGTTTGTAATTTCTTTTGGGAAGATCCGTACGTATTTAAGTACTATAAGGATCAAATCATAAGACGTTGCATCCACACTCTGAAAAGCAAAAAGGTAATAACCTTTTGCCAATCTGAAGCATGTGGTGGCCACTTCTCCTCAAGAAAAACCGCTGCAAAAAACTTGCAGTGTGGATTCTAATGGCCCACGCTTTTCAAAGATGTCATTGCCTTTTGTTTAATTTGTGATAGATGCCAGAGGTTGGGAAGCATTTTAAAAAGAAACATGATGCCCTTGAACCCGATTCTTGTGATTGAAATTTTTGACTATTAGGGCATTGATTTTATGGGACCATTCCCCCCTTCCTTTGGTTATCTATACATTTTAGTGGTCGTAGACTATGAATCCAAATGGGTTGAAGCAATTCCATGCCAAAATAATGATCACTAAGCGGTGATCAAATTTCTTAAAGAATATATTTTGTCCCTGGTTTGGAGTTCCTAAATCAATCATAAGTGATGGGGGGTTCATTTTTGCAATCGCCCTTTCTAGAATCTGATGAAAAAATACTTGATTTTTCACAAAATTACAACCTCATACCATCCACAAGCTAGTGGAAAGACTGAATTAACTAATCGGGAGATCAAATTAATTTTAGAAAAAAAGGGTAAATCCAGACCGCAAAGATTGGTCGTCAAGACTAACTGATGCACTCTAGGCATATCGTACTGCTTTTAAAACAATTTTGGGCATGTATCCTTATTGATTAGTTTATGGAAAGCCTTGTCACCTACCTGTGGAATTGGAACATAGGGCATACTGGGCTATTAAGGTAATGAACTATGACATGGACAAAGCCAAACTAGCAAGAAAATTTCAGATTAACGAATTGGAGGAATTGAGAAATGAAGCATATGAAAATGCTAAGATTGCAAAATCTAGGATGAAAATTTTTCATGCCAAGAACATAGTGCGAAAGTCTTTTGAACCTAATCAAAATGTTCTGCTTTTCAATTCAAGACTCCGCATTTTTCATGGTAAGTTGAAGTCAAGATGGGCTGGACCACATATTGTCAAAAAAGTGTTTGAACATGGGGTAGTGGAGGTGAAGAACCCCTCAAACGGTGATATCTTTACTATTAATGGCCAGCTGTTGAAACCATTTTTGGAGGAATTTGTTGAAAATGTGGAGACCATTCTCCTTATGGATCCAGAATACTCCTCCGAGATTTGCCCCTGCCGACACAAAAAGGGGTCGGGTTAGGTAGAAACCTGACCCACGAGACCGCCCTTATAAGGCACCCACCCCTGTTTCCTCTCTTTCCACGCCCTTCTTTCCCCTTTTCCTTTTTCCTTTTTCTATTCTTCTTCTCCATCTTCTTTTTCTCCACTGTTCATCATTTTCTGTAACCAGACCCGCCCCCAACAACACCATGACCATATTACCCGAAGATCGAGTGCTTTGTCTCATGATCTGCATGTGTTTACTCTATTTGAACATGGCTCTTCTTCTTCTGTCTACACTCAGAATCAATGGTTTTCATGCTAGTGAAAGCCCAGATTTGCAACGAGATGTTTGATTTGTGTATTTTTCTTGTAGGTTTCGGCTAATGAACAAGATCTCTACCGTTCAAAATCATCTTCAAAGCTCACCATATCGGTAAAATTGAAACATTAGGGACAATGTTTAGTTTTGGTTAGAGGGTGAGAACTACAGTTCATATGTGCCCGTAGAAAATTTTTAAATTTATGTTGTTGCTGTTATTGATCAGATTGTGTACCGTGAAAATTGTTGTTGTTGTTGTTGTTGCTGTTCTTGATCAGATTGTGTACCATGTTTTGTATAAATTGATGATTGTGTTTGTGAGTCATCTCTGATCGTCTTTGTGACTGGAAGGCATTAAAGAACCAGATAGTGAATCTTAAAAGCATAGAAAACATGAATATTAAACTTTGTTGGTTTAGTCTAGGAGTTTTGCACACTTTTCCTTCTGATGTGCATGTTGTGATCATGAGAAAGCAAGATTGGTGAGAAAGAAAGAGATCCGAGAACAACAAGCAAAATCCCTGCGCCATCGTGCCAAAAGACTTGGTGCCTATAAACAATGTGGTAGAGTCTTTCACGAGAAGAAATATAATCAGTGTTCTACATCAATTTCTAGTCGCGCACTCCATCAATTAGACTAGATAGTGAATGGGTAGAGTTAGGATTATCCTGACACGCCATCCTATTTCGATACTCTTCTTAATTGGTTTGTGAAAGAAGAAATTGGGAGAGTTACTGGTTGTTCAAAAGGCACGGAGACAGATGAAGACTCGGATTAGACTTCTTTTTAAACTGTGAAATATTTGTGCTATGAGGATGAAAGTCAAGGGTCCGAATTTGTGTAAAAATCTTTGTATTTTGAACAAACTCTTTTTACTGAAATGAAAACATGGGCTAAGTAAGGAACGTCCCGAAATACCAACCTACAGCGTGGGTAGGGATTTGTCTTGAGACGCCATGAAATTTAGTTCAAATTTTTATAAATAAACTTCTGTGATTATGTGTAGAGTTGTGTAGAAATTTGTTAATTTTGGTTCAACGTTCGAACGCCATGTGACGTTCAAACGTCTCTTACTTACAGTACTCAGCCTCTAATGAAGGCTCTGATGGAAATGAAAAGTATTGAGAGTTCAGTCCGTTCAAATGCCAATAGCATGTTCGAACGAGATTAACGTTCGAATGTCAATAGCACGTTCGAACGACAAAAGCTTACAGTACTTTTGTCTCTGACATAACTCAAAAGTACTAGGAGCTCAAAATGTTCGAATGACATTTAATGTTCGAACGTTTTTGTTAAAATTCTTCTACACACATTCGAATGACATGAACATTCGAACATTCCTCCTCAGACTATAAAAGCCTAGATCGTCTTCCCCAGTTCAAAATCCCCAAAAATCTCCAAAATCCTCCAAACCCTAGAACCCCTTTTCACTCCCCAGCCCTCAAAACTCCACCCATTCCCCATTTCCACCACAAATCAACTGCCCCAAAGCTATTCCACATCCAAAATCCCCAATTTTCACCAAATAACCAAGATTTTCCACACCCTCTCAAGCTCAAAACTGAGAAAACACCATGCCAAGAGTTAAGCTCCCTGTCAGGCGCAATCCACCAATAAGCCAGGAACCTAACTATATTGAAAAAGTCATTGAGGAAAGAGAAGGGAAGCAAAGGAAGAAGTGGTATGATCGAACAATATTTCCCAGTGCACTCAAAATCGACAGGTATGAAAACTTCTTTCAAAACCATGTTGTAGTTTGTGAAAGGGATGTGGTTATTACTGATTTTATGGAATTGGGATTGTTGGAAGAAATGGAGATGAGGGATTGGGTGTGGTTTTTGAGGAATGGTGGGGATGCCATTGTTGACTTGGTGAGGGAGTTTTACTCCAATGTCGAGATCATTAAAGGCGTCATCCGGACATACATAAGAGGAATCCACACTGATGTGGATGAAGCATACGTCAAGGAAGTGAGGCAAGAGGTGCCTCGGGTGCAAAATCCAACTTACCCGCCAAAAAAAATGTGGCATTGAATGTGCTGGGGAAAGAGTTTATGGGGTTGTCTGATTTTTCATGGGGAGGAAAGAAGTTTTTGAAACAAGGGGAGCTCACCGATAAATATATGATGCTAAATTTAATTGCGGTGTCTGACCTCGCCCCCATAGGACAAAAAATTGAGGTTTTGTCTGATATAGCTCGCTTGCTCTATGCACTAGGAAGAGGGCATAGCATCGACCTCCCCTCATTGATTTTGAGTGAAATGAAGAAGGGGTGTGATGCGAAGAGGAGTGCACTCCCTTTTGGCACTTTAGTGACCGAAATATGCACTAACAATGGGGTTAGGATAAGGCCAGAAATGGAGATCCAAAAGCCAATAGGGCCACTAAACAAAGGCTCTTTCAAGAGAAGCCAAGGGCATAGTGGCGCCTCAGCGGCTAGACAAGAAGTGCCACTGACCCAGGGAGCTGATGAGGTACAAGATGAGCTTGATGTAGAGAAGGAGAGGGAGTTAGAGAGAGAGCATATGCAGATTCAGGAGGAGGCAGGCACCAGCACCCACAGATCACTACGAGAGATTATGCTTGGCATCGAGGCCAACCAAGACAAGATTCTCCAACAGTAGGAGGAGATTCTTGGCTATTTGAGGGGTGGGACTAGTGGTGCCAGTGGAGCTAGTGGAGTAGGAGGAGAGGGAGGAGACTGATTTTTGTTCTTGTGTGGAGGAAGTTGATTTTTGTCCTTGTTTGGGGTTGTTATTTGTTTCTTCTTTGATAAAAATTTCTTCTTCGAGGGTCCTTATGGATGTTTGTTGCTTCTTATGATTCTTCTTTGAAGTTTTTAGGGATATGTTGTAGATAATTGTGGATATTTGTCTTGGTGGATGTTTATCTTTGTTGTTTCTTGTGGATAAGTGATGTTTATGTGCTTGTGGATGATTGAATCATTGGTAACATTGTAAACACATCATCTTTTATGGAATGAATAATTCAATTTGTCTCTTTTATTTGTTTAAAATGCATGTATAGGATTAGTACTTTAATTCTTGTTAATAAATAACGAAATAGATATGGATGTTAAGATTGCTTGTGAAAATGACTAAGCACATGATCGGTTTGACACCTCAACTTAACAACCAAGACGTAAAACCTCATTTTTTTGGAACCTTGATATTATCTCTATGATTTAATTGTCAAATGTACATCAGTATTTGCTATTCTTGAGGTATACGGTGATCAGAATCAAAAATGGAATCGCTATATAACCAACATTCCTCGGAACACCCAACATAATTAGTGGAGATGACAAAGAAAACCATGGTAAGTCTTGAGCTTTACGGTGCTTTTTGAGGGGATATCAACAATTACTCAAACTAAGCTCTTTCACTTCTGATCTCTTTCAATAATCTTATTAACCTTTCTTTGATTGACGCAATTAAAGTGATCTATTTTCATAACCCACAGGAAACTTTTGCATACACATACATATGCAGATACTTAAGAAAGGATCTTAGGCCATCTTTGGATCGACTTTGAGCCTTAGCTAATTCTTTTACAAAAGTATATCCCAAGTCAGCCATGCTTGAGCCTTAAATAAATAAATTCTTTTTCAAAAAACCCGTGTGATGACCAAGCCACAAAATCATATATTTACCATACCTTGCTATCTAATTTCTTGCACCCTCTTGCAAATCAATATGATACAGAAAGGCATGAAAAATGGAAAAGACAATGGTGACTAGTGTTCAATAAAAAGAAAATCGGTGAAAACAACCGAAAGAGAAAAGATATAGTGAGACAGGGAATTGGCAAGAAAGTGAAAAAAAAAAAGATAAGAGAAAATAAAAGAAAGAAATCCAATTCCTAGGCAAAATGTGAAGAAGCTAGAAGGAGGTGTGCAACACTGCATAAAAAGATAGCTTTTGATCACCATTGACGTCATTTCATTAGCCAATGACCTCTGGCCCCATTACAACCTACAAAAAGCCCTAGGTGATCTCAAGTGTGATGCATATGTATGTTGTCTACTACAAGTGGGATATGTTAACTAGTATTTTTTTATTTGCATCAATATTCTTCTATGAGATTATGCCAAAGTAAAGTTTGTTTTCCTCAAAACTTCACTCTTATACTAATTGTGCACGAGATTTTTCGATTGGCCATCTTCTGATCACATGCCCTTTTGAGAGATAAGTCACTATAATCAGAGCGATTTGTTTTGCTTAGAGCATTCCGAGAAAGGTTTATGAAATCAAAGCTATCCATGTAAGGTAGAAAAAGGGGAATGATTGTTATATACCAATTCTTGTTTCTAGAATGACCATCCTACTACTCAGGGAATTCCAAATGCTAATGTAACAGGTGCTAATTTTTGCATAGAGTGAGTACCAATGGAAAAGAAATGTAGGGGATAAGTCATGATTGAGGGTTGAGTGTCCCAACGACCATGATGCTAATTCATTTTTAGTCAGCAATCTCACATACACATTTGTTCGACTGAAGTTTGTGGGTAACTTCACTAAAAATCCTCACGAGACAACACTCGTCCGCTAAATGCAACCAGATGACCTACGAAAAAGGCATAAGACATGTGTTATATTACTAGAGACTAGCAATATTTAGATTGGGGGTGTGATTAGTACCTAAATGTAGCATATTATTATGCCTTTTTAGGACTAATTGTACTTTGATAGAGTTCAAGTAGGGATATTTCAGGTTCTAAAGTGAACAAGGGTTCGAGGGCAACAAAAGTCACACTTGAATGTCGCACCAGAACATTAGGGAATGAAATTGGAGAAGCTTGGTGATGAGCACATAATATTGCATATTTGCAGGTCTCATTACATGCATTTTAACTAAACTTTTGCATCTAAGTACTTAGAGTTAGCCAATATTATGAATAATGTTCAATTTTCAATGTTGCAGGTAATTATAGTGTAAATCATGTATTTTAGAACCTTGCAACCTAGTATGGATGTGTGGTGCAGGCATGGACACATTAAATGAGGATTGGGAGGCTTGGAAGGTGATGAAACCAAGAGAAATAGATTTTGGAAGGTTTAGCGCACTGGTTTTCCAAGGTTTTGACACAGTACCGCTGTTTTGCCCATTTTGGACCATGATCCACTTCGAATCTGAACAAGTTTAAAACATGAGAGTTGTAGATCTGAATGTCTTCTATAGTGTATCCAACTTTCAGCACAATCCAATGGTTAGATCACAAGTTATGCCTCTTCTATAAAAACTAGCCCAGAGTAGAAGCATACTGGTATGGCGTACCGGTACGGTTCAGCCATGGGAGTTTGGGGTACCGGTACGTAGTACCACTACACTCTGCTGAGCTGCCCAAAATGCCCAAATCACCTGCATCTCGACTACACTTGCTTGTGGGGGCCACCTACACTTCTCCCACACCTATCCCAGACATTTTCTACATACAACCATGCTATTCTTACACTATTTCTTGACTTTGGAAGAGAAGGCATGGGAGGAGAGAGAGAGGATGATGGGTGTGAAGGCTAAGCCTATGCTTGCCTGCCTAAATCATCCATTCAGCCCCCTATTGATGGGAGGCCTGCACACACCTTAGGAGGACCACCATGCACAAAAATTGAAGGCTCTCACACTCCATATACTCAGCATTCTTCAGCATTTAAGAGGGGTGGCTACCTAAGCTTAGGAGTAGGAGGAAGATGATGAATAGTGCCATAGAGATAAAATCTATGTTTTTGAATTTTCTTCTCCCAATTTCATTGCAGTAAGTTGCAGTTCTCTTGTAATCTTTATTTCTTGCATTGTAATCTTTTTTTAATTCTAGTATAACCAAGTTTAATTCAATGTTCTTGCATTTCCATAATCTTTGCTGGGTTTCAATTCTCTTCTCTGCAAGTTTTCCATTTTAGTGTTAAATGAACTTCTCTTTTCTGTGTACCATTTTGTAGCATTAATACAAGTTCTAAGTTTCATTTCCATTTCTTTTACTGGTCTCTTTACATTATAAATGCAGTTACTTTAAACATGAATAGCTAGAGCTCTAAGTTGGCTAGTCCAAGTGAGAACCCCTCTTGGGTATTTCATTTCAACTCATTTTCTTTCCTCCTCTCGGTGTACAATGGTTCAGTTTGACTAGGTTGAAAGTGGAAGGGGTTGTGAGTCTTTGATATCCCGTAGGCCTAGTCATGCTTTATGCTTGGATCCTCACCATCTCGTCCCTGGCTTCCTATGAATCAATCATTCATCTATGCACCGTTGGAGGAAGGTTTCAAGTTGAGTTGGGATTCCTATTGGAATGACCTCTTTGGATTAGCCAACACTTGTTTTATTGAATTTTCATTCAGAAACTCCAATCACCAAAACACAACAAAAGATTTTACACTTTTCCCTTTTCACAAAATCACCTTCACCACACTTGAACTTTCGTTCCCTGAGGAGACGACCTTGGAATATTTTTCCAAGTAAAACAATGACAAACAAAAGACTCCTTGCGCTTGGGGAGCACTTTTGTTCATAACATTACACACATTTTGTATATTTCATATTCAACCATTTTGTTGCCCCATTTCCCCCATCATTCTAGGGGAGAGTGACACTTACCCATTCCTATAAGCCATACACACTGAGGGATGATGTTAATAGGTTAGGGAATAGAATGTTTTTTGTCAAGCACTTGGAACAAAGGAGGAACGTTTGAATGCCAACTCATGTTCGAACGTCCATTTGAACTATGACAAAACTAGCTTGCTGAGACACAATGCATTGCAGTCAAGCACCAGGACCCTGAGGTACTTGAGTACCACGTTCGAATGCCAAGTAACGTTCGAACGTCCACTTGAGTTGATTGAAGGCCAGATTGATGAAACATGGTGTGTTGCAGCAAGCAAGGAAGAAAGTGCACTTGAGTACCACGTTCGAACACCATTCAACATTTGAACGTCCCTTGGAATAATTTGAAGAATAGACTTCTGCATAGAGTGTGGAAATGAACTTCACATAAGACCACTTGAGTGAAAAAGGTCAGGCCCCATCTAGCATTCGAATGTTTATAAAACAAGACCAGAAGACACGTTCGAAAGTCAGACAACGTTTGAACGCCCCTAAAGCAAAATAGAAGACAACGTTCGAACGTTGATTCACGTTCGAACGTCCTCCTGCAGAGTAGTTGGTTTTCATGGGCAACATACACTATTCACTCATCCTCTATTATCTTCTTGATTCTTCCTCCCCTTCCTGGCCTATAAATACTCCCATGTTGGGATCTTGAAGGGGGCATTCTTCCTCTTGTAGAGTAAAGGAGTGCAAAATCTTTCTCTTGTAGAATAGAGTAGAAAGCTAGTTTTTGTACATCTCTTGTTTATGTTTTTATTTTGCATTTGTATCAACCATTATGGAGGCTTAGACTCCCCTTGCAGTTGAAGTATTTTATTTATTTATGCTCAGTCTTTACATTCATGTTATAACAACCGTGATGGAGGCTTAGACTCCCCTTGTAGTTGTACTTGCTTTTATTTACAAGTGTCAAGAGAGATAGTTCATCTTTTGGTTATGGTGGAAACCCTCCAAAAGTAACTAGCTTTCTTCTACTTTCATTATTTATGTATTTCACTTCCATTGCTTGAGCATCCTTCTTTCTTAGAAGAGTGAAACTCTTCTACTTTTCTAGAGCTTTACCAAAGTCGTGAAGGGTGGAACGTGATTCACTTATTCTTCATGGAAGATAAGCTCTTTATTTAGTTTTGCTTCACTTTGTAGCTCCTCTACTTGGAGGGATGAGTATCATTCACTATTCTAGCTTTACCAAAGCCATAAAGAGTGAGTAGTTCCCCATTCACTATTTAGTAAGACGTGATGAATATGTAAAGATTACCCAAAAGTTATGTTTGTGCAATTATTTTATGCTTTAATGCTTTATATTCCACTTGCTCATTGGATGATTGAATGCATCTAGCAAAGTTAAGGTACTTTGTATAACCAAGGGCTCCTTCTATGGTACAGATGACTCCTGCATAGAAAAACTTTTTGGTTCAAGCCAAGCACCCCAGCTAACTCTTCATGACAACCTTTTAATCTTCGCCATTATTGAGCTTTATTCAAAGAATGGACCATTAATGTCATAGTTGGATGCCTTGTAGAAACACTTGCTTGTTTGTAGACGGGTTAAGTCTCGGCACAGACAATTCTTATAAACTTCTAGAAAGGCATTGGAATCATCTACTTGATTCTCACTGTCCATCTTTATCTTCTGATTAACTTGCTGTTGACACGAGAGTTAATTGAGTTATAAAGCACAAACATAATAAATCGAATAATCAATTACATGTTCTGATCTTCAAACTAAAGAGTGGCTATTATCTTTGCTAATTTATCTTATATTTTGTCTAGAAAACTCTTGAAAAGAATCTTCTATTATATTCAAGAAATCCCACCACTCCAAACTCTCAAAATTTCCAGTCACTTGGTCTCTATTATTTCTTACTTCAAAACACCAATCATAGTTCCCTGTGGATTCGACTCCGGACTTAACCGAATTATTACTAAAACTTGACCGCCTGCACTTGGGTGTACACATTTTGGATCAAGTCACTCTGATATTGTTTGCCAAGAAGAAGAATAAGACCCTTCAGCTATGTATTGACTACCAGTAGTTAAACCTAGTTACCATCAAGAATAGGTACCCCTTGCCACGAATTAATGACTTTTTTTATCTACAGAGAGAAGCACAAGTCTACTCTAAGATAGATCTGTGCATGAGATACCATCAGTTGTGGATTTGGGAGATAGGTATCCCTAAGACAGCGTTTAGGATGTAGTATGGGAATTTCGACTTCATTGTGATGCGTTTTGGATTGACCAATGCCCTGGCGACATTCATGGATCTCATGCATAGGCTTTTCCAACCCTACCTAGGTCAATTTGTCGTGGGCTTTATTGGTGACAACTTGATCTACTCCAAGTCAGAGGAGGAGAATAAGGATCACTTGAGGATTATTTTCCAGACCTTGACGGACCATCAGTTGTACACCAAGTTTAGCAAGTGTGAATTTTGGTTGGCAGAAGTAAATTTTTTGGGACACGTGGTGTCGACTTTGGGTGTTTTTATGGACCCGAAGAAGGTTAAGGCATTCATGAATTGGGAGAGGTCGAAGTCAGTCTTTGAGATATGAAGTTTCTTCAGATTGGTAGGGTATTATAGGAGGTTCATTGAGGATTTCTCCCAACTAGCTGTACCTATTGCTAGATTGACCTGAAAAGAGGTCAATTTTAGTAAGATGACTCATGTGAGAAGGAATTCCAAGAGTTGAAGAGCAAGCTTCCTTAAATTCCTATTCTGATAGTTTCAGAGAGGGGACAGAGGTACACGATGTATTATGATGCCTCAAAGGACAAACTTGGATGTGTATTGATGCAGTCTAGAAGGGTGGTGACTTATAATTCTCGGCAGTTAAAGAATCAAGAACAAAACTATCCCACACATGACACGGAGTTGGTGGTCATTGTCTTTGCCTTGAAGGTATGGTGCCACTAATTGTATGGTGAGTAGTTCGAGGTGTTTTTGGACTATAAAAGTCTGAAGTACATCTTCACTCCACGGGACCTCAACATGAGGTAATGTAGGTGGATGGAGTACCTAGAGGATTATGACTTCACTTTGCATTACCATCCCAGTAAGGCAAATGTGGTGGGTGACACATTCAGCCGAAAGTCATGGGTAATCTTGGCTAGTGTAACTTCTTAGGAGTGGTAGATGCTCGAGATTGTGGGATAGTTTGGGTTGCACTACAGGGGTCAGACTCAAGGCACTTTTAGGAGTTTAGTGGCTATGCCTTCCTTACTAAGTAGGGTGATCAAGTCCCAGGGGTAGGACATGGAGATATTGTCTATCAAGAACTGGGTACAATCGAGTATAGGTGGATAGGGCTGGGCTATTCACGTAGATGGTAGTCTTTAGGTCAGGGGAAGGGTTGTGGTTCCCCAGTTTACAGATCTAAGAGACGAGATCCTTAGTGAGTTCTATTGCTCCCATTTTGTTGTACACCCCGGTGGCACGAAGATGTACCATGATCTTCACTGCATGTACTACTGGAGTGGGATGAAGAGACACGTCAGAGATTTTGTTAGTCGATGTTTCACGTGTTAGCAAATCAAGGCTAAGCACTAGAGACCAACAAAGTTGTTATAGCCTTTACAAGTGGCTGAGTGGAAGTGGGAGCATGTCACGATGGATTTTGTGACCCACTTGCCATGGACATTGCGGGGGCATGGCACGGTGTGGGTTATAGTGGACTGACTTACGAAGTTGGCACATTTTTTGGTAGTTCAGATGACCTTCACACTAGAGGAATTCTATAGGCTGTATATACAGGAGACAGTTTGGTTACATGGGCTGCCCGTATCTATAGTATCGGATCAGAATTCCAGGTTCACGACCTATTTTTTTTGTGAGAGTTTCCAGTGGTCAATGCAACACTGTTGATGATGAGCACAACCTTCATCCCTATACAGACGGTCAGTCAGAGAGGACTATCCTGACTTTATAGGACATGCTACATGCATACGTCCTTGATCTCAAGGGTAGCTAGGAAGAGCACTTACCCTTAGTGGAGTTCGTCTACAACAATAGTAATCAAGCGAGCATGTAGATGGTACCCTATGAGGCACTTTACGAGAGGCCTTGCCGTTCTCTAACTTGTTGGACGGAGGTTGGAGAGAGATCCTCTACAGGTCCATATTTGATTATAAACACCTTGGAGAAGGTAGACTTGATACAAAAAGCATCTTCTCATAGCATAGAGCTGATAGAAGACCTACGTCGACAAACGATGACGACCTTTGGAGTTCGAGGTTGAAGATCACGTCTTCTTGAAGGTGATGCCTAAAAGATGAGTGGTTTGGTTCGAGGAACGGGAAAAGTTGTCATCGAGTATACCGGGCCCTTCGAGGTACTCAAGAGGGATGGCATAGTTTCTCACTAGCTTGCTTTATCGCTAAATTTGTTAGGCGTTCACACGATATTTCATGTCTCAATGCTCTGGAAGTACACTCCAGATCCTACATATGTGGTTAATTGGGGTAAGTTTGTAAAACCTGGGTAAATTTAAACTTTTTATGAAAAAGGAAAAAATGATAATTTGTCACTACAGTACAGGTTGTAAACCAGAAATTTTCTTGAACTCAGATGATGAAACGGACCTAACCATTGAATTCATCTCGCAAAATCTAGTTGTCACATCAAATTTCATCGAATTCTGAGATAGTCAGATTTTTCACATTTTATGAGGCGATCGAGTCTCTAGCGACCCAAAAACGGGATTTTGATAAACAAATTTTGAATGTTAGAAAATAATTTAAAAAAAATTAAAATAAAAATATTTTGAACTTGAACTAGGACGAAATTTAATCATTTCGGGGCTAAAACAGACTCGGGAAAATAGGGCCATGTGGTGCGTTCTGCACCAAGCATTGGGAGGCTATAAATAAGGGAAGAAAATCAGATTTTCCTCCCCTATCCATCAGCCAGTTCCAATGTGAGAGAAAGAGAGGGAAAAGAGAGAGTTCACCACCTTCTCTCTACGATCTACAAAGTTACGGTGGTCAAATCCACTCAGGGCAAGAACAAAAGTTGGTCTCCTCATCGAGGGCTACACGAACACACCAAAAACGAGGGATTTCACCAAAGTTTCAAAACCAAGCTTGGTGGAATCAAGGGCTTAGGGCAAAAATTGGGGTCTTGAAGGCTTCTACCAAGTGGGTTATGCTTCAAGATGTAGTGTTCCCTCCTACTTAGGTGTATTCAAAACCTAGGATGTTTATATGAAATGGGTAGATTGATAGTTTTAAATATCACTTGCTATTGTTGGTGGTTTGGTGAAATGGGTATAGGAAATAGGTAGGGCAAACTCTATCTTGAACTTGAGTATATGGCAATAACATAATGAAATTTCTTTGAGAAGTGTGATATGTGGGCATGTTATGTGTTTACATTATGCCCTGATGAATTCAAAATGTTGATAGCATGATTATGTGATAACATATTTGGAAGTGGTGTTGTGAAAATAGTTGATGTATATACACATGCTTGTGATATATTGGAATTGATGGATTATAAAAATTATATGTTTAGAATGAAATTATCCATAGAATGTATTGAGATTGTTCATATGTCATCCACAACATATTAAGCATCATATTGTTGTTGAAATGAGGCATCATAATGCATATGCACGGGACATCGCACTATATGGGAGTGTGTGTGCGTGGTTGTTTGTCAACACCACGCTCGGTGGATGACTGGTGGGCTCGAGTAAGCTTGGTCGAAGATCTAGCCGAGTGTCACGGATTACATAGTGATTAGGGTTGAGGTTAGCAAGAAGGGCTAGAAGATCCCTCAAGTGCAAGGTCCGGTGATGGGATATGCACTCCCTTGGTTCAGTCCATGAAGTGTGTTGGTGTATGCGGAACCCTCGGTGGAACTCTGTGAATTCAGTGTGGGTTGGGTGACCCTTGGTGTGAGTCCATAAACATCCACCCCTACAAAGACCCTAGACTAGTGAATGTCATTTGATGTGTAACATAAATGACAAATTCGCGCACATTAGTACTTGCATGTGTTGAGGAGTCGGGAAGGGCTTGGGTTGATGTGCATGAGTGAGTTTCATTTCATTCCATGGCATGACATCTTAAATTCCAACATTAGAGGCATATTCTTGCTTGGAATGTTATGAAATTGTGGATTGTTAGCATGCAAATATTTCATATGCATTTAGGTTGAGGAGTGGCCTATCTAGGAGATACTCTATTAAGCGTAGCTCACCCTTCTTGGGAAAATATTTCAGGTGTGGGGTTCATACCGGCGGACGGCTCCCATTTTGAACCTCCAAGATGAAGAAAAGGTTGATTTGTGGCCTTGACCGTGAATTTTGTAAAACTTTTGAGAAAAACATATATTTTGGCATGTAAATATATGAAATCGTTGTAATAGAGCTTATATGTATCAAGTCTTATGTGAAAAACTATATTTTACATGTTTGGGATGTTTGTGGGAAGGTTTGGAATGAATTGGAAATGAAAAATAGATGAACCAGATAATTCTGGGCAAAACCTTTCGGAAGGTCGCAACAAACCTTCCAGAAGTTTTGGACAAAGACAAGGAAAAATTGTTGAACAATGGGTGAAACCTTCTAGAAGGTCAATTCTAACCTTTCGAAAGGTCTTCACATTTTTCTAAAATGAGAAAATCCAGTGTGTAACTTCCTCTGGAAGGTCAACACATCTTTCTTAAAAATAGGATTTCAATATGCTCAATATTCCGGAAGGTTTCCTCAACCTTCCGGAAGTTTTATTACCGGAAGGTTCTCACAAAATTTCAAAATTTTGAATTCTTTCCCTCAGTTCTTGGGCAATCTTTCCTCTTGTTCAAGGGTGTCCTATGGGAAAAAATGGCTATAAATTAATGTGTAAAGAACCACGGTTGTGTGGGTATAGTCCCGGGTAAGGGGTTAGCTTCGACGTGATGTCAGGTGGTATGATAATCACGGGTACTTCTGCGGGTTGACAAGTGGTCAACGGTTGATAAAGGGCCTGGTTTTAGGGGCATCAAAAAGTTGGTTGTTGATAGGGATGGGACCTTCAAGGAGGGACCTAATTAACACAAAAAATTGCATAGTTTGTATTGCTTGTTATGCCCTTTTATACTTGCTTTTGTTGTGAAATTGGAGATAAATGCGGTTAATCTACTTTTTAATGAAAGCTTGTGTGAATGTAGGTGAAGAATTGTAAATGGCTTGAGTTAATCCCCCATTAAAGTGCTTAAAGACAATGGAGTTGAAGGAATAGCTTAAAGGAAGGATTGGAAGGTGAAGAAACCAAAAAGAATGCAAATTGGATGAAAACCTTCAAGAAGTTCTGCACTTTGAACTACCTAAATGCACTACCAAAACCTTCTGGAAGGTTTTGCCTTATGGAATAAACCTTTCGGAAGGTTTGGTCTACTAGAATGAACCTTCCGGAAGGTTTTGTCTACTGGAATGAACCTTCCAGAAGGTTTGTATCGTGGAAGGTTAAGCTCACTGGATTGCTATTTTAACTGTTCTTTCACAAACCTTCTAGAAGGTTTGCATTTACCTTTTGGAAGGTTTTGCCTAGAAATCCCAGGCAGCCTGCAACTTAAGGTTCCCTTCACTTTCAAGTTGGACTTTGGAGGTCAATGCATTAATGAGGCCACTTGTCCCAGCTAAGCTTGTCCTAGCCTATCCAAGCCATCAACTTAGCCTCCTATGGATGGGAAGCCTATCACACAAGCTAGAATTCCTCCATGGATGAAAATACACACATGACTACACATTATTGAGCATTAGAGAGATATAGAAAAGAAGCTCTAGGAGGAAGACATAGTTTTTAGAGGGAGAAGTTAGATTTTTGCATTCCCTTTACCCATTTCAGTTGTAATCTTCTATAAGCATCTTGTAAGCTTCATTTGTTGCCTTTAATGTCATTTATTTCAAGTGCAATGCAAGATTAGTTACACCTTTTAGATGCTACCATTATTGTATTGAGTTTTCTTCATTTCAAGCTTTTAAAATGGGCATTCAATGCACTACTTCATAATTTAATTTTCTTGCATTAATTTAAGTTCCAATCTTCATTTCTTCACAATGTCACCTTACCGCATGTATGTTCTTGCATTAAATATGAGTAGCTAAGCTTTAAGTTGGCTAATCCAAGGGAGAATTTCTCTTGGGTATGCTAACTCAACTCTTTTCCATTCCTCCTCGTAGTGTACGACAATTTGGTTTGACTAGGTTAAGTGTGGACGTGGTTGTGAGTTCTTGGTACACCATAAACTTGTCATGGGGTATGGTTGAATCCTCACCTCCATTTTAGTCCCTCACTCGCTATGAATCAATCGAACGGTTAGGCGCCATTGGAAGAATATCTTGAGTTCATTTGGCATTCCCATTGGAATGACCTCTTTGGATTAGCCAACACTTGTTTCCATTTCATTTCTATAACCAATCTTCACTCACCAAAATTCAAACTTAAAAGATTTTACACTTTTCATTTTTCTCAAAATCACCTTCACATAGTTTGCCTTCCTTCCCTGAGGAGATGGCCTTAGAATATCAACTCCAAGTAAAATATGACACTTAAAAATCTCTCTGCACTTGGGGAGCACTTTTGTACACACACACACACATAGTTTCATCCCACACACATGTTTACCCCATTTTTTGCGTCATTCTAAGGGAGAGTGACACTCACTTATTCGTATAAGCCATACACATAACCAGAATCATGATAGGAGATTAAGGTTGACGAAATAAACCAAGAAAGACTAGTGGGTATCATGGATGGCCATGGAATTTATGTTCTTTCAAGACAGTGAGGCTGGTGAAGGTGTTGTGGCAACACTGAGGTGTGGAGGAGACGACATGGGAGCGTAAGAACACTTTACGTACCAGTTATCCATTCTTGTTCGATGATAGAGGTACATTATTATGGTCATAAGTGTTATATGACTTGTTGCATATGCATGTGGTTAAGTGTGCATGTGTGTTTAAATTTCGGGGATGAAATTTCTTTTAAGAGGGAAGGAATGTAAAACCTAGGTAAATTTGAATTTTTATGAAAATGGGCAAAACGATTATTATCCCTACGGTACAGGTTGAAAACCATAACTTATCTAGAACTCGGATAATGAAATGAACCTCACCACTGGATTCGTCTTGCAAAATCTAGTTACCCACTCAATTTTTGTTAGATTCTAAGATAGTCAGATTTTTCACGTTTTACGAGTGATCGGGTGTCGCGTGACCAAAATAAATGTGACCGGGAATTAAATTGCGAAAAGTGAAAAATAATTTAAGTCAAATTCAAATAAAAATATATTAAACTTGAACAGGAACGAGATTTAATTAATTTTGGACAAAATCAGACTTGGGAAAGGCGAACATGAATAGGGGAGAAAAATCAGATTTTCTCCACATTAACCATCAGATTTTCAAAAAAAGAGAGAGAGGAGAGGAGAGGGAAAAATCAAGGATATTTTCACTCTAAAATCTAGAGCAAACCCTTGGTCTAATCGATTCGGGCCAAAAACTAAAGTTCATCAACGCAATGAGGGCTATGCCTACGTACCAAAAAATACGGATTTTGAAGAAGTTCAAAATACAAGATTTTGGAAATCAAGGGTTAGAGCTTGATTTCATTCTTGGGGGTTTTTCTAGCACTTGTTTTATGCTTCAAGAGATAGAATTCCTTTCCTAATTTGGTTTTTTCCAACTTAGGGTTGAAATATGAAATAGGTAGGGTGTTAGAGATGAAATCTCATGTATGGCACATACCTATGAAAATCGAAATGTGGGAAATGGTTATAAGAATGGTTAAAATCCATTGTAGCATGAATTGTGTTTGTTGAAATTATTTGCTTGTGATTTCTTGTGATATGTGGTGAAAGAGGCATGATATGTGTTTATGATTATGCCTTGAAAGTGTTTGATGAAATGTCTATGTTGATTAAGTGTATTAATTGCATACACAGTGTTATAACATGCTTGCGTGAAGTTGTTGATGGTGGTTATATGATTCTGATGTAATTGACCATGGAAAATGTAGATGGATATCTAAGTTGTTCAAATTGTGCTCATGACATATTGAACTTGATATTGAAATGCAATTGTACATTATATTTGCATATACACAGGAAACATCACATTCGTGGGCATGTGACATGATTGTGGGTGTGTGCACGGTCCTAATCAAACACCACTCTTGAAGGATGATGCGTGGGCTCGAAAAAGTTGGACCAAGAGTCAACTGCATCACATGGGTTGCATTTAAAATAGGGTCCGGGTTAGCAAAAAGGACTAGACTGTCCCTCGGGTGCAAAACCCGATGATTTTAGATAAGCACTTTGTTGGTATCGAGTCCATAAAGTGTGTCTACGTACGCGGAGCCGTTGGTAGAAGTCCATAAATGTCATGTAAGTTGGGTGCTCGTTGGTGTAAGTCCATAAATACCTATTCCAAGAAAGACCTTGAATTTATAGATGGTCATTTGATGTGTAACATCAATGGCAGAGGCTTAGAATGCCCAGATTCATATGCATTGCATTGTATGTGTCATGGGAGCCGGTGAAGGTTCGGGTTGAGTTACATGTGTGAGTCTCCTCTCATAACATGTCATGACATGAAGAATTCCATTATGAATTGCATATTCATAAATGGATTGTTGTTGATTGTTGAATTGTATGTGACCATTTCATATGCATTCAGGTTGGGGGGTAGTGAAACCATCCAGATAGTTAAACCACTATCCCAATGGTGGCCAAAGTCAAAGAAGTCAAGAAAATAGGCTATAATGAAAAATCTAGAGGATGAGCACCATTCAGATGGTGGTGGTGGCATCCAAAAAGTGGCCTTAACCACTTCACCTCCTCCTTTTTTCCCATTGGTCTGTTGATGCAGCAAAAGCCCTGATTAGCTGCCTTGGGTATCTACCTTCTTGACCTTTCATCGAAGACTATAAATAGGCATGTTCATAGTCATTTTAGAGAGATCTTCCACCTTTGGTAAGACAGAGTTCGAGAGAAGAAATACCCTACTCTAAACACTCCTAGCTAAAAATTCTCTTCTTCAACACTTCTTTGTATTCCTTTTTACTTGTAGGATTGAACCTCTCTCACTTTTTTCCCTAGTCGGTAATAAAAGTGAGGGTGTTTTAACTATTCCTCGGGGAAGGATTGTTTGTGTTTGCTTTGTATTTGTATTGTATTGTCATGGGATTGTCTTACACTTCTTTCTCGTCTTTAGCAATGAAGTGTGAGTAGTTATACTCTTTAGCAAAGGGTAGAGACATATGTAATATTTTTTTTATTATGTAAATTTCGATGTTCTACCTTTGCTTTAATGATTATACATCCCTTAAATGATGGATGGTTTTGATTTATGTTTTATTGTATTACCATATGCTCATAGTTACGAGTACCAAGCTAAACTTATTACTATATAACATTTCATCTATATGTTATTATGTACTTCATGCATGATACAAGGGATTTATGTAATAGTCAAGAGATTGGTTATAGACGGGTCAAATTTGGTAATTGCCAATGTTGTTTATTAAATGCATGAACCGGAACTGCATCTTCATTAAAATATAGATCTGCAGATCAAATAGCTATAGTAAAATTCTTGAATGGCTCACCTTCAGGTTTACTAGGGTTATTTGGTTGTTTCACGGCGCAAAGACCTTTTGATAAACTTAATATTTGATGTGGTATGGTTCAACTTATATATCAAACCTATCGGTTAACTTTTTGTCGACATAGGAGTTAATTACTATAAGGTGGCATTTTCATAGTAAAACAATACGATGCATATTGGATCCCCAAGCTAAAAAGTAGCCTTTTTCAATTGTTGTAATCAATGTTCAGTTTAAGTGTTTATTTATTAGTTTTAAGCGCACACCACAAGCTATTGTAATACGCACTACTCGCACAGTAATTTCACCTTTTATGTTTTAAAGTTCTAATAGATAACTCCATATGGATTTGACCTCGGACTTAATCAAGTAACATTACAACTTGACCACTTATACTTCGATGTATGATTAAGATCAATTCAAGCTTTTGGCACTATTGCTGGGGAGTTATAGTAGTTTGAAAAATAACAAGAAAGTTGCTTAGTCTCTGTTATATGTGTATATACTCTTCGTTTTATTTTTATTATTGATGTCTATTAAGTCATTAGTAGGTTTTATAAATCAGTCTAGCCCTTCATCTTCACCTTCATCATCACCACAAGCATCTTCAGGCTCTTTTGAATGAAGGATGATTAATTATAATCGAAGAGAACAATAGGTGGTTCAGAATGCTAGACCTCTGAGATAATATTTGCATCCTATACACAATAGTGTCACCTCATGTTTTATTTTTCCCACAAATGCTCCAAATTTTAATATCAGATCAGGGACAATATAGCTTTTACCACAGTTTCATGGTCCTGAGTCTAGAAGTCCTTATTTGCATATGAAAGAATTCGAGAAAGTATGTGGTGTATCGCAAGATAATTTTGAAACGGCCTAGTTGAAAGTTTTTCCTTTATCTTTGAAGGATAAAGCCAAATAGTGGTTAAATTCTTTGAAAGCTCAATCCATTCCAAGTTAGCAAGTTTTACAAATAAAATTTTTCAAAAAATTTTTCCTTATACATCGTAGTAATGCGTTGAGACGTCAAATCATGATTTTTTGTGTGAAAGAGGGATAAACTTTTTATCAATGATGTGAGAGATTTAAGGATCTTCTCAAAGCTTGCCCACATCAAGCATTTGAGAGTTGGACCCTAGTTGGTTTCTTTTATGATGCCCTTCCCTTTACATTGCGTCAGTTCATTGAAAAAATAGCATAGGGAGAATTCATGGGAAAGAATCCCGATGAGGTATTTTAGTTTTTTGATTCCATTTCTAACACATGTGAAACTCGGCCTCTCCAAATTTGTTGAATCAACCATCCATATCCTAAGAATAAAAACAGCGGATGATGACCTGAGGGCCAGAATGGCTACTTTGTCTCAAAAGTTGAATGTTTTAGAGATGAAAAAGATCAATGAAATTTCTATTGTGTCCCCAACTGACCAGTTGTGTGAAATTTATGCTGTGTTAAGACATCCCACATGCGAGTGTCCCACCATCCTAGCATTTAAGGAAGTCTTGATGGAACAAACCTATTCCATTTCAAAATTTAACAAGCCCTATTCCAATCCATATTCTGAAACTTACAACCCAGTGTGGCGGAATCACCTGAATTTTAGTTGGAGAAACACATTGCCTGCTAGTCAACAACCAGATCCACGTCCACCACAACCTCAGACTCAGTAGCCATATTAGCCTTACTAACCCCCACATAAAAGAAGTTTGGAAGATACCATGAATCAATTCATTCACAACCAAATGAATTTCATTACATAGTCCACTCATGCATTAAATGATTTCAAAGCTCAAACATCACAAAATATTGAGGATATTAAGAGTCATTTAACCAAGTTGACCTAATATTTGAGCACAACAGAGAAGAAAAAATTCTTATCTCAACCTAAACCTCAACAAGGTCAAACCCAGGCTAATATCATACCTTCTAAACCTTATCCAAGCCAAGTCTAAGCAATTACCACACTAGGGAGAGGTAAAGTCTTTGACAATCCATCAATGCCAAAAATCTTGAGTTAGTAGTTGAGTCAATCCCTGTAAATGAACCAATTGAGTCTGAACCAATAGTTCAAAAGGAAACAGAGCTGTCTGACGAAAAAGACAAATCAAATCATTTTCCTCAACGAGTTAAGAAACCTTAACCATTTAATAATCATGCTGAAATCTTTCAGTTGTTTAAGTAACTGAAGATTAACATCCCCCTGTTGGATGCAATCAAGCAAATCCCACAATATACCAAGTTTTTGAAAGAACTTTGCATAGTAAAAAAAAGGATCAATGTATAGAAAAGATCATTTTTGACTAAAGAGGCTAGTGTTATCATTCAACACAAGGCCCCTCCAAAGTACAAAGATCTTGGGAGTCCCACAGTTTCATGTATAATTGGAAAATTTAGAATTTAGCAAGTTTTTCTTGATCTTGGAGCCAATGTCAATTTACTCCTGTATACAGCCTATGAATAGTTAGGGTTGAGAGAGTTGAAACCCAAAAATGTCACATTTAAGTTGGCTGACTGCTTGAAAAAATTCCTTATTGTCTCCTAACCTCTAAACATCACCTTTTAGCATGTATAGTAAATGGATAAAGGGGAGTGTCACTCTCCTATGTGTGATGTCAAAAGAAAGGGCAAGGAGATGGGTGTAAATGAGATGATGGTAATGTGATGGGTAAATGCACAACAAATATGTGTGTGTGTACAAAAATGCTCCCCAAGCACAAGGAGACTTTTGCGGGTTGTGTTTTACATGGTGGTATTCTAAGGTCGTTTCTACGGGGAAGGAAATAAACCGAGGGGAAAGTGATTTTGGTAGAAAAGAAGTGTAAAATCTTTGGTTGTTGGAAATTGTTTGGTGAAGTTTGTTTTGATGTAAATCAAATGTTGGCAAATCCAAGAGGTCACTCCAATAAGAATACCATCTCAATTCGAAACCCTCCTCCAATAGGGCATGAATGAACGATTAATTTGTGGGAAGCTAGGGATAAGATTGGTGAGTATCTAAGTATAAACCATGACTAGGCCTACAGAATATCAAAGACTCACCACTTATCCACCCTCAACCTAGTCAAACCGAACCATTGAACTCTGAAAGAAAGGAGGAGAATGAGTTGAAATGGTATACCCAAGTGGAGATTCCCCTTGGTTTTGCCAACTAAAAGATTTAGCTACTCATGCCTAAAACGAAATTGACAATGTAATGAGAATGCATTGCAAAGATTTGAAGTTCTAGAGTAACTAGATACAAGAAAACATAAGCTATAAGAGAGAATATTGAATACCAATTTGAAAACTAAGAAAAATGAAGAAAGCTTGAAAACATTAATGGTGAAAGCTTTAAAAGAGCATTATACTTGCATTGAACTTGAAAGAAAACAATGTTAATGACATTAAATGGAGTTCTACAGCTTCATACCAGATATTACAAGATAATGTATTTGAAGAAATGCAAAAAATATTAATTTTCTCTCACTAGACACTATTCATCTTCTTCTCTAGAATCTATCTCTCTATATATCTGTGTATTGTAGAATGCCCCTCATTCTAGTCATTTTCCCCCCAAAACGTCAATAGTCACCTCTCTCTTGCTGAGTGACGTGATTTCCATCGATAAAGACTGCATGACGTAGACTAGAACCAGCCTCCACTCTCTCTCTCCCAAGTTTCTTTTCACTCCTCCTCATTAATGCCCAAGCATCATAAAGGCCAAGTAGGGGTGAGGGAAGCCTCCTAGACGTGTAAGGAATGTCGGGAGACTTGATGCAGTAGTGCAAGTGAGGCCCCCAAGCTGCAGAGTTGAGTTACAGGCAGTCTGGGAAGTTTAGCAAAAATCGTCCGGAAGGTCGACATAAAACCTTTTGGAAGGTTTGTGTAGGAACAGTTAAATGAAAGGGTCAGCATGCAAAACCTTCTAGAAGGTTCATTCCAATAGACAAAACCTTCCGGAAGGTTTTGGCAGTGAAAAGGAAATCCAAGGCCAACACCTTGCAGAAGGTTTTTACCCACACCTTCCGGAAGGTCTTCAACCCAATTCCATTTTCTTGATTTCTTCTCCCTCCACACCTTCGTTTAAGCTACCCCCTCTTCTTTGTTCACTTCAACCACTTCAATGGGAGTATAACTCATACCATTTACATTGTTTTTCCTGCATTCACACAAAACTCCATCAAAACAAAAGTTAAGCACATTTCTCCCTAATTTCATGACCATAAACAAATACAAAAAGCCTATTAGCACACAATACATATCATATTTTTGTGCTAATCACACCCCCCAACTTGAGTTTTGCTAGTCCCTAGCAAGCATTATTTCCAAGCATAGCTATAAAATTAAAACAAAACTCCTTCATTTATACAAGTAAAAATCACAATAACTCAAGATCCACAAATTATATTGCAATTAAGGAAATAGCTTGGGCACGGATGTAAATGTATCAACTGTGGTGTTTCCATTGATTACTTCAAAAATTTCTTTACAATGTGTTCAAGTCCCAAAACAAGACGACCATCCTAATGACACTTCTACTGGCCAATACGGGAAACCCTAGGTTTGTGCAACCAAAAACTCAAAATAGAAGCCAAAAATCCCCATAATCATCATCATCCCTGTCGAAAACATCCTCATCCTTAGTCTCAAACTCGGACTCGGACTCTAACTCTTCCTCATCATCATCAACATCTCCCACCTCCACAGTCGTAGAAGGCATGGGAACAGAAGCAGAGGGACCAGTTGAAGGCTATGGTGGTGGTCCTCCGGGAATAGGCCTTCTTGGGAAGGTATGCTGGAATAGCTGTATCACCATCTCGGACATCCCGTACATAGTTGAATCTATATCATCCATGTGCTACGACATGGTGCGAGCAGAAGTAGGTGCATGTGGTGGGGATGCTGAAGAAGATGCGCCAACATCTGACAGCTGTGGCCTCGGGATCCCATCACTCTCTCTCCTAGTCCTAGCAGCTCTTTTGCTGCTGCTGGACTTCCAATTGCTCCAATGTCTAGGGGAAGGAGAACATCTTGGGAATAGTGCTTTACCTTAGCCTTTTCACAGAGACGGGTGACTAAGCTGCCAAAAGGGAGATTTGCCTTTGGCTTTGCAGCCTAAGCAAACTCTCTCATTTCCATCCAAATGTAATATGCCACGTCAATGGCAACTCCTGTCATAAAGGCATGCAGCAGTGCGAGATTCTCAATGTTCGGGTTCTTCTGTGAACCCGGGGCATCATATTATAATGGAGGACTTTATTCATGACCCCGTATGCATGCTTGAGGCCCTCGACCAACGTTGTTTCCATGAATGTGGTTGGGTCCTCATAGGTGAGGGCCACATAGTCCTTGAGAGTCATACCCTTTTCCACATTGTGTGGGTAGACCTCAGTGGTCGGGGGAGGTCTCACGTACCCCATTACTATGGCTATTAAGTCCAGGGTCACCTCAATTGCTTTACCCCACACAACCGTCTTTAGCTTACTCCCATTGTCACAAAAAAAAAAACCAACTTCTGGTAAAACTCACGACAGATCCCTAAATTGTACCCCTTGACCTCCTCAAACCACAAATTCAACCCCCGTTGTTCAATAATTTTCACCACCTCGTTCCTAGGCCCCATCAAAACTCGATCCACATAGCGTTCACACGTCATGCCCTTTTCCTCTATACGTTGGTTACATGCATCGTGTCTTGCCTTCGTCCTCTACTCCGCCTTATCTTGGGAGCTAGGACCCTCACCGGTCCTCTTCTTGGATGTGGAGCCAGAGGGGGTGGAGAAGCACCGGGGCCAGTGCTCTTGGCCCGGGCCATGAGCATCAACAGTGCCCCCAGCCCAAGAGCCACTAAAAACAACCTCCACAAACTCTCAACGGCATCAACTACCTCCATGGACATCACTCTTGTAGGAGCCATCACCAAGAAGTTGAGGAGAATGGGGAAGATTAAAGAGGAGTTCAAATTTTTAGGGGAAATGGAAATCTAGGGTTTGCTTGAAAAACACTTGGTTTTCTTTCGAATAAAACTCCCTAAAAGTGAACCTAAATCAAAAGACAGTAAGAATTTTGAGATTTGGGGGAAGCAATTTGAAGGTTAGAAGAGAGAAGAAGGAGAGGTGAGGGTGTGAGAGCAAGAGATGGATTGGAAATGCGAAAGGTTTTCCAAACTTTTCGACTTTAAAACCTTTGTTTTTAATTTTCTAGGCAAAACCTTCCGGAAGGTCGATCAAAACTTCCATAAGATTTTGCTTACTGCCTTTGTTTTTAAAAAATGCAGTAGGTAAAACCTTCTGGAATGTCGATCATAACCTTCCGGAAGGTTTTGCTTACAGCCTTTGTTTAAAAAAAATGCAGTAGGTAAAACTTTCCAGAAGGTTTTGATCGACCTTCCGGAAGGTTTTGCCTTTGCTACAACACCAATCCTTTATTCAATTCCATCCACGTCCAATCCATCCTAACTCAATTCCAACACATCTTTCACCCTTTCTAAGACGCCTATCCTACCGAGGACTTGAAGCACACTTATGAACCACAATTGGAAAATCATGCCCAAAGTCATTTCCGAAATTGTAACATGATTTAAGATTTTTATGTTTTCAACGTACAAGGCATGGATTTCTACTTTAAACTACCAAAATGAATATTGAAAATGCAAATCACATAATTAAAAACATGAGCATTCCTAATTCATCTTAAATATCAAAACTTGAGCAACCTATTTTGCAGGTATGGAACTAATTAACACATTTCTCAGATGATTTAACTAAGCACCCATAAGTAAGACCATAGTCTCAAATACTAGTCCAAAGTATGCACCTACAAATTCATTTTCAAATCGTGTGTGTGTGAATTAAACAAGTAATTTGAGCATTTTCGCAACAGAATTCACACTCGAATAGCTAGCCAAATTCAGCTTTAATACAAAACTCACCAAGGTTCACTCTTAAACAAAGAAATACACTCAAGTTATCCTGGTATGCACTCCACGTGTACATGTGAGGTAGAATCTTGCGTTCATAAACAAAGTGTGCTCACATGTAATCTAAAAATGAAGTTCACATATGAAAACGAAGCGACTTTGGCATAATCTCACGAATAGAATGCTAGGGCATTGGACAGTAAAACTAACTCATCATTTTCTTTAAGGCTATGCACCTCCCATGCTTCCCTAGATCACTTAGGACTTTCAAGGGTTATAATGGGGCCTTGGGGTAGTATCTAGGTAAATGAAATGACGGATATAGGATAACAAAGATGGTTGTTCCGAGTGAAGGACCTTTATTTCAAAAAAATCTCCCTTTTTATGGGATTCTAGGCTAACACCATCACTTCACTCTTTGTTTCTTTTCTTTCTTTTCCTTAACATTTTTCTTTTTATTTCGATCATTCTTTCATCTTCACACCCTTTTTCTTCCTTTCCTTGAATTTTCATTCTCTTTTTTTTTTTTCAACTCTTTGAGTTTCACATTCATAATCCCTTGCTTGAATTTCCACACCACACTTCCTTCTTTTGCAATCACTCATTTTTGCTTTAGGAACAACCAAGGTAAGGTAGATATTTCTTATCTTATTTGGCTTGGTCAAATGTGTGGCATAGAAACGAATTTCAATTAGGCTCAAACATGGCACTAGGGATAAATAATTTCTCAAGAAATAGGGCAAAAGGCTCAAAAAATTTCAAGGATGGCCTCAGATCACTTCCAGGTCCCCATGGAATGGCATTATACAAACAAAATGAGTCAACCTACTATCCAAATGCACCTAACCAAAACAAGTGTAATGAGATTATTGAACAAATTTGACATTGAAAAAAAAAAAAATTCTTTGAGTAAATGTAAGTTCCCTCCAAACAAGGATTGGCATTAAAGCTCACATGGGTTCTTACTCATCTCCACTACTTACGTCAAGCCTAAAACATGAATCCAATCCATAAATTGCTGAAATTACACATTCAAATGTCACATACAGTTGAGTTCAAAAATCAATACATATGTGATACTCATGCATAGGATCAGTTTCCATGGTATGCTCATGTGCTCAAAGTTCACAACAAAGAAAAATATGTCATCCAATCTACACACTCTTCATAAGGAATACAGATCAATTTTTAGATAGTTTTCATCAAAAATTTTCAAAATATTCACATATTTTTCACTAGTGCAAACAAAAATCTGTTATCATAAAAAAAAATTCCCAAAAACATTGGTGTATCCTGCAAATTGGTGCACCTCACCCCCCCCCCCAACTTGAATCATGCATTGTCCTCAATGCAACAAAAAAATACAATATGCAATGAAGCACAGTAAAAAGGATGAGTAAGGTTAGAGAGCACCTCACAAATGAGCTTGTGACAAAAGCACCAAGATCTGAAATTAAGAAAACCAATACTATACAACCACATAAAGTAAGTGACATAAGAGAAAAATAACATAGGGAAACAAAAACAATGGTACACTAGAAAGCATAAACACTAGCTACTCCTCGACCACGTTGGGGTATACCGGATCTGTTAATTCCTCCGCCACTTCTTTCCCTTCAAAACCCTCGAAGAATGACTTGAGTCTTTGGCCATTGACCTTGAATGTTTGGCCATCTTCGGGGTTTTTCACGTCAAAAGCTCCATTGGGGTAGGCCACCTCGACAAGATAGGGGCCATCCCAACGGGATCAGAGTTTTTCTTAAAATATTGAGAGGCGAGAATTGTATAAGAGCACCTTTTGATCGGGCCAAAATGATTTCCGTATAGTGGAATTATCGTGAAAGATCTTAGCCCGTTCCTTTGAGATTTTGGAGCTCTCATATGCATCTCGTCGAATCTCTCCCAATTCATTCATTTCCAACTTCCTATGTTCACCGGTCATTCTCAAGTTGAAATTTAAAGTTTTAATGGCCCAATAGGCGTTATGTTCCATTTCGATTGGCAGGTGGCAAACCTTTCCATAGATAAGCCGGTAAGGAGACATGCCCAAAATAGTTTTAAAGGCAGTACGGTATGCCCATTGGGCATCGGTCAATCTTTCGGACCAATCCTTCCTATTTGGGTTGACCATTTTTTCTAGAATACCCTTTATCTCCCAATTGGGAAGCTCGGCTTGGCCCTTTGTTTGTGGGTGATAGGCAGTGGAGACTTTGTGAGTGATGCCATATTTGAACATTAATGAAGCAAATGGCCTATTGCAAAAGTGTGATCCACCATCACTTATGATTGCACGAGGCATCCCAAACCACGCAAAGATGTTCTCCTTAAGGAAATTGACTACGACCCGGTGGTCATTAGTCTTGGTCGGGATAGCCTCCACCCATTTTGACACATAGTCCACTGCTAGGAGGATGTACAGATAACTATATGACATAGGGAACAGACCCATGAAATCGATGCCCCAACAGTCCAATATTTCTATGACAAGCACAGGGGAGAGGGGCATCATCTGTCTCCGTGTCACACTACCCAATCGTTGGCATCTGTCGCATGCCTTACAAAATGAAACACAATCTTTAATGAGAGAGGGCCAGTAGAAACCTGATTAGAGAATTTTAGCTGAAGTCTTTTTAGCTAAAAAATGTCCACCGCAAGCTTGTGAATGGCAAAATGCAAGGATGTCCCGCTGTTCATTTTTAGGTACACATCTCCTCATGATTTGATCGGGGCAGTACTTGAACAAATACGGGTTATCAAAGTAGAAGTACTTCACATCCGCCATGAATCGTCTTCGATCTTATGGGCTCCATTGCGGCGAAATTTGTCATGTTGCAAGGTAATTACATATATCACCATACCAAGGACACATAGAATGTATTGAAAGCAAGTGTTCGTTAGGGAAAAAGTCAGGGATAGGGATGTGCTCATCGGCCTCTTGCACCACAAGCTAGGATAAGTGATCCGCCACCACGTTCTCAACTCCTTTCTTGTTCTTGATCGTCAAGTCAAATTCTTGTAGGAGGAGTATCCACCTAATGAGTCTTGGTTTCGCATCCTGCTTAGACAACAAGTACTTCAAGGCAGAATGGTCAGTAAAGGCAACAATAGGCGAACCAATGACGTACGAATGAAATTTATTTAAAGCAAACATTATAGCTAGCAATTCTTTCTCAGTGGTAGTGTAATTCATCTGAGCCTCATTCAGTGTGTTGCTAGCATAGTGTATAACATACGGTCTATTTTCCTCCCTTTAACCAAGCACTGCACCGACCGCGTAATCACTCGTGTGTCGCACATGAGCTCAAAAGGTAGGTCCCAATTGGGTGGTCGCATGATCGGAAGTGTGACTAGCATGCTTTTAAGTTTTTCAAAGGATGCCTCACAATCATCCAACCACTCGAATGAGACCTCTTTAGATAGCAGGTTGGTCAAGGGTCGGGCCAATGCACTGAAATTCTTTATGAATCGACGATAAAAACCTACATGCCCCAAAAATGACTGAATACTTTTGATGGCTCTTGGCACAGGGAGGTTGGAGACGGCCTCCACCTTGGATTTTTCGACTTCAATACCCCTCGCCGAAACTATGTGGCCAAGCACAATTCCTTCTGTCACCATAAAGTGACACTTTTCCCAATTCAAGACTAGATTCTTCTCCTCACATCTTGTCAAAACTCTCTCCAAGTTTGCCAAACATCCCTCAAATAAGTCCCCAAATACCGAAAAGTCATCCATGAAGACCTCCACTATCTTTTCCACCATGTCACTGAAAATCCCCATCATACAGCGTTGAAACGTCGCCGGAGCATTGCATAGTCCAAATGGCATGCGGCAGTAGGCAAAGGTACCATAGGGGCACGTGAAGGTGGTCTTCTCTTGATCCTCCAAAGCGATCTCAATCTGATTGTAGCCGGAGTATCCATCTAAAAAGTAGTAGAATAGATGCCCCGCTACTCGTTCTAGAACTTGATCGAGGAATGGCAATGGGAAGTGGTCTTTTCGTGCAAAAACGTTCAACTTTCGATAATCAATGCACACCCTCCATCTGGTGATCACTCTTGTAGGTATAAGCTCATTCTCGTCATTCTCAACCACCGTAACTCCAAATTTCTTAGGTACTACTTGTGTGGGGCTAACCCACTTACTATCGACGATTGGAAAAATGATCCCCACATCAAGTAGTTTCAGAACCTCATTCCTCCCCACCTCCTTCATAGTGGGATTCAACCGTCTTTGTGGTTGTCGGGAAGGCTTGGAATCCTCCTCAAGATATATGCGATGGGTGCAAATGAGAGGGCTTATCCACTTGATATCCGCAATGGTCCACCCGATTGCTCCTTTATACTTTCTTAACACCTCTAAGAGCTCTTTTTCTTGTTTCATGTTCAATGTAGAGCTAATGACCATCGAAATGTTTCCCCTTTTCCAAGATAGGCGTATTTCAAATGGGAGGGCAAGGGCTTCAACTCCAAGTTAGGCTTTTGTTCATCCGAAGGAAAAATTTTCTTTTCTCGATGGGGTTGCTTTTCGAATGTAGGGATCCACCTTTCCATCCCTTTCAAATCTTCTACCTCCTCTTTTTCATCAAAATTTTCAAGATCCATGATTCCTTCTTCCTTTCATTTCAACATCCCCTCCAGCTTTAAGTGCTCCTCAACCAAAGTGTCGATTCTATTTACCTCACTTACTTCCTCATCATCACGTGGTTGCTTTGCCAAGTTGAATACATAAAGCTCCATTGTCATATTCCCAAATGCCAACTTTATTAGACCGTTCCTACAATTTATCACGGCATTAGATGTAGCAAATATTACGAGAATTTAAGAGCTAAGATTTGCAACAGGGCATGTATCAAGCACAATAAAATCGACAGGGAAGTAAAATTTATCAATTTGAACTAAGACATCCTCAACTACTCCCTTAGGTGTACGGATACTATGATCCGCCAATTGAAGCATGTTTGAGGTGGGCTTCAACTCCTCAAGCTGAAGCTGTTGATACACCGAGTAGGGAAGAAGATTCACACTTGCCCCCATATCGAGGAGTGCTTGCTCCACTCGACAATTTCCAATGGGGATGTCTGTGGTTGGACACTCGGGGTCTTTGAATTTGTGAGGAGTGTTAGTCCTCAATATTGAGCTCACTTGTTCTATGAGGAATGCCTTATTGTGGATATTCAATCTCCTTTTCACCGTGCATAGATCCTTCAAAATTTTAGCACAAGATGGGATTTGTTTGATAGCATCGAAGAGTGGAATGTTAATCTTCACCTGCTTAAACATTTCCAAAATATCAGCATAATTAGCCACCTTGACAGGTTGCTTCAAACGACTAGGAAGCGGGGCAGGCAAGGGAGGAACAAACAAACATTCATCAATCAATTTATCTTTCTCAACTACCTCTCTCTCTTTTGCTCCACTCACTTCACCCTTGTCGGTGGAACCCAAGGTTTCTTTTCCTTTTGGCAATGTGGTCTTGGGTGAGGCCTTTGACAAAATGATTTTGTCAATTTCTTTGCCACTACAAAGGGTGGTGATAGCTTTGAGTTGCTCGCAACTCTCTCTCGAAGGCTCTGATGACTCAACAACGTGTTGACCCCTAGGGTTCTCTGTGGTTGAGCGGGGAATTTCCCCTTTTCTTGTTGAGATGTCCCTATGGAGTTTGTCAACTTTGTGAGTTGGGCTCTTATATCATTGATGACTGTGGCATTTTGGTTATTAATGGTGATTTGGCTTTGAATGAAGGAATGGACCATATCCTCTAAATTCCTTTTGTGAGGAGGTTGGTATGTGGATGGATTGGACGGTCCTTGAGAAAAACTTTGTGACGGAGGACTTGGAGAAAAATTTTATGGTGGCTGGTTCGACTGATACCCTTGTGGATTGGTCCTTGGGTATTGAGAGCTAGATGCTTGCCCTTGGCCATGGTATTGGTTTTGCTTGGAAGGCATGGGAGATGAATAAGCACTTGACCCATAAGGAATGGGGTTCTCATTTCTCCAACTGAAATTTGGGTGATTACTCCACCCTGGATTATAGGTGTTCGAATTAGGAGAAAATGATTACCTTGGCTGGTTGAATGCATGGACTTGCTCATTATATGCTTCCTTAAGGTCTGGGATGTTAGGACATTCCGAAGTGGAATGCTCAACATTCTCGCAAATTGCACATCCCTCCGCAATGTTGTTAGACACCTCATGTCTCCAGTTGACTTCAAGAGTTTCCACCTTCCTAGACAGTTTGGAAATTTTTGAAAGTAAGTCCTCCCTATCCCTTAAATCGTAAATCCCTCCCCCTTGAGGTTGGCCACTCCCTTGAGGCAAAGACCTTGGTACATCGATTGGGTCAGTGGTGTGTCATGACTGTGCATTTTGGACTAGTGTATCAAAATAGTGTAAAGCCTCGTCAGGGTCTCTATTCAGGAACTCACCATTACACATCATATCTATGAATTGTCGATGGCCCGGTGTAATTCCTTCATAGAAGAAACTCACCAATTGCCACGCTTCAAAGCCATGATGTGGAAGTGATTGGAGCAACTCCTTATATCGATCCCAACATTGATAAAATTTTTCATTGGGCTTTTCGAAAAAATTCTGAATTTGATTTTTTAGATTGGTGGTTTTATGCACCGAAAAGAATTTGTTCAAAAACTCAAAAATCTTTTGGCTCCAAGATGTGATGGTTCGAGGCCTCAAGGAAATAAGCCACGTTTTTGCCTTATCCCTCAGGGAAAAGGGAAACAATTTCATTCTAGCTATCTCTTCCATCGCATGATTTTGTGAGGAAGGTTGCAACCATTTCCTCGAAATCCCTTATGTGTGAATAGGGGCTCTGACTTTCAAGCCCATTAAATGTGGGAAGTAGTTGCAACATCCTTGGCTTAACTATGAAAAGATGGGCTTGGACTGGAAGGAGGATGCATGATGGTGTGGTGTTTCTTTTTGGTTGTAGGAAATCCCTCATTGACCTCACCGGGGGATCTATTTGGAAATTATTCCCCCCATTCACGGGAGGGGGAAATTTCATTCTAGGATTGGGTATTTGGGGTTCTCGTGCCCCCCACCTCTTTGGACATTTGGATTTGCACCCCTATGGACATTTGGATTTGCACCTATGTTGTCAAAATTGTCACCCGCATCCTCGGGTTGTTCTTGGTCAATATTCATGGTAGGGGCCAAGTTTTGTCTAACAAGTCGTTTTGGTCGTTCTGCCCCCACATAAAATTAAACTACTACGCACTAAAAATTATAGACAAACAAGAATATGTACATGGAGCAACGTACCTCAGCCCATGATGAAGATCACGAGTCTTACCTCCGTTGTCCGGAAACCACCTTCTTGGTTTGACACTTGCCTTCCCCAGCAATGGCGCCAAAAATGCTTGACAAAATTCCTTGTCGTCTCCTAACCTCTAAACATCACCTTTTAGAATTTATAGTATATGGATGAAGGGGAGTATCACTCTCCTATGGGTGATGTCAAAAGAAAGGGCAAGGAGATGGGTGTAAATGAGATGATGGTAATGTGATGGGTAAATGCACAACAAATGTGTGTGTGTGTACAAAAATGCTCTCCAAGCGCAAGGAGACTTTTGCGGGTCGTATTTTACTTGGTGGTATTCAAAGGTCATTTCCACGGGGAAGGAAGTAAACCGAGGGGAAAGTGATTTTGGTAAAAAGGAAGTGTAAAATCTTTGGTTGTTGGAAGTTGTTTGGTGAAGTTTGTTTTGATGCAAATAAAATGAGAAATAGATGTTGGCAAATCCAAGAGGTCACTCCAATAGAAATACCATCTCAACTCGAAACCCTCCTCCAATAGAGCATGAATGAATGATTGATTCATGGGAAGCTAGGGATAAGATTGGTGAGTATCTAAGTATAAACCATGACTAGGCCTACGGAATATCAAAAACTCACCACTTATCCACCCTCAACCTAGTCAAACCGAACCATTGAACTCTGAAAGAAGGGAGGAGAATGAGTTGAAATGGTATACCCAAGTGGAGGGTCCCCTTGGTTTTGCCAACTAAAAGATTTAGCTACTCATGTTTAAAACGAAATTGACAATGTAATGAGAATGCATTGCAAATATTTGAAGTTCTAGAGTAACTAGATACAATAAAACATAAGCTATAAGAGAGAATATTGAATACCCATTTGAAAACTAAGAAAAATGAAGAAAGCTTGAAAACATTAATGGTGAAAGCTTTAAAAGAGCATTAGACTTGCATTAAACTTGAAAGAAAACAACATTAATGACATTAAATGAAGTTCTACAGATTCATACCAAAGATTACAAGATGATGTATTGGAAGAAATGCAAAAAATCTTAATTTTCTCTCACTAGACACTATTCATCTTCTTTTCCAGACACTCTCTCTCTATATATCTGTGTATTGTAGGATGCCCCTCCTTCCAGTCATTTTCGCCCGCAAAATATCCATAGTCCCATCTCTCCTACTAAGTGATGTGATTTCCATCCATAAGGACTCATGATGTAGACTAGAACTAGCCTCCTCTCTCTCTCTCCCAAGCTTCTTCTCACTCCTCCTCATTAATGCCCAAGCATCATAAAAGCCAAGTAGGGGGAGAGGGAGGCCTCCTGGACGTGTAAGGAATTTCAGGAGACTTGATGGAGTAGTGTAAGTGGGTCCCCCAAGCTGCAGAGTTGAGTTATAGGCTGTTTGGGAAGTTTAGCAAAAACCTTCTAGAAGGTCGACGTAAAACCTTCCAGAAGGTTTGTGCAGGAACAATTAAATGAAAGGGTCAGTAGGCAAAACCTTCCAAAAGGTTCATTCCAATAGACAAAACCTTCGGAAGGTTTCACTCCAGTAGGCAAAACCTTCCAGAAGGTTCATTCCAGTAGACAAAACCTTTCAGAAGGTTTTGGCAATGAAAAAGAAATCCAAGGCAACACCTTTCGGAAGGTTTTTACCCAAACCTTCCGGAAGGTCTTCAACCCAATTTCATTTTCTTGAATTCTTCTCCCTCCAAACCTTCCTTTAAGCTACCCCCTCTTCTTTATTGACTTCAACCACTTCAATGGGGGTATAACTCATACCATTTACATTGTTTTTCCTGCATTCACACAAAACTCCATCAAAACAAAAGTTAAGCACATTTCTCCCCAATTTCATAACCATAAACAAGTACAAAAAGCTTATTAGCACACAATACATGTCATGTTTTTGTGCTAATCACTGACCAATATGTGAAAATTCCATGAGGAGTTGTTAAGGATATGCTTGTTCAAGTTGATAAGTTTTATTTTCCTATTGACTTTATTGTTTTGGATACTCAACCAATTTTGCTTGTGTCTATTCAAATTCTTGTCATTTTAGGATGATCATTCCTAACCACATCAAATGCATTAACTAATTAAAGGAATGGAGTTATGAAACTTTCAATACCAATGAATTGCACGTCTTTGATGTGACAAAAGCACCCAAGTGTGGAGGGAGAAATTTGTGACATATGTGTAATTTATGAGATTGTAGAGGAGAAATTCAAACCGTCTTCTTGTTTTGACCCTCCACATGTCTGTTTGATTAATTCTGTTCATTATAGTGGAAATTTTCATGTGTAGTTTTATGCTAATTTGTTAAATTCTTTGCATAAAATATCAAGAGATGCAAGAGACTTAAGCAAGAAGAAGTTCATTGGACGAAACAAGCCCCAACTGAAACTGGTCACTAACTCTAACTGGGAACTTAAGTCCGGTTGATCTATCCCCTAGAATATTATTGTGTATAGTTGTTAGAATTTTTCTTTTTTTTTTTGTTTTTATTAATTTTGTATAGTTTCTTGGTTTATTTTGAAGATTAGTGTGACGCTCCTAAAACCGAGAGTCATTTATCAACCATTGATAACCCATCAACCTGTGGAAGTACCCATGATTGTCGCACAACCCGACATCACGTCAATAGCATCCCCTTAGCCAGGATCATAACCCACAAGTGCAACCCATGTACATTTTTCCATTTAACCCAACCAAGGACTAATATGCTACAATTTATACTCCATTATTGTCCATTTACATCATTTGAATGAGGGAAAACATAGCTCGAAAAGCATGGCAAGTGTTCTTAAAATTTCAAATTTTTGGAAAACCTACCAGTAGATTTTGCCTATTGGACAAGGTTTTACTGGTAGATTAATGTTCAACCGGTAGGTTATTGTTCTATTGGAAGGTTTTGCCTACTGGACAAAGTTCTATTGGTAGGTTAATGTTCTACTGGTAGGTTTTGCCCAAATTTGCCTGTTTCACCTGTTTTGAATTTCCAATCCCATCAAATCCATCCTATAACCATTCAATACATGTTTAACAAAGTTTTTCACATGAAACAGGATACAACAAGTTCTATTACAAGCAATTCCATATATTTACATGCCAAAACAAAGTTTTCATAATAATTTTACAAAAACTCAAAATAAAGCCACATCTCGGCTTTCCCTTCTCCTTAAGGGCCCAAATGAGAGCCATCCACCAGCGTGTATCCCGCACCTGAAATGTTGTCCTATAGAGGGTGAGCCACGCTTAATAAGATATCTCCTAAAGAGGCTACTCTCCAACCTAGATGCATATCAAATGTTCACATGCAATAATCAACCATCCACAACAATTCCAATCAAAAATATGCAACTCAATGTTAGAATTTACTATGTCATGCCATGAAATGAGATAAGACTCACTTATGCAACTCAACCTGTGCCCCCACAACACATGTTATGCCAATGAATATGAATCTATCATTTATGTGGCACATCAAATGACATTTATAAATCTAGGGTCTTTCTTGGGGTGGGTATTCATGAACTTACACCAAGGGTAACCCAAATCACACGGAATTTATGGACTTCCACCAACGGTTCCGCGTACACCCACACACTTTATGGACTGAACCAAGGGAGTGCGTACCCCAACTACCGGGTCTTGCACCTGAGGGGATCTTCTAGCCCTTTTTGCTAACCCAAACCCAATTTATCGTGCAAACCATGCGACTCAGCCAGGCCTTCGACCCAACTTTCTCAAGTCCACCTGTCATCCACCAAGTGTGGTGTTGACGACAACCATGCACACACACACCCTCATGATGTGATGTTCCCATGTATATACAATATGATGTACCATTGCAACAACAATATAATGTCCAATATGCTATGAATGACATATGAACTATTTCAACACATTTCATGGGCAATTATATCCAAGCATATAATTTTCATAAATCATCACTACGCCAATATATCATAAAGCATATATTAACATCAGACCCAACAACAAATCCCAATCATGTTATACATAATCTATGCAAAACACATAGCATGCCCATGCTCATATATCAAAATTTCCAAGAAATCACAAGCTAGTAATTTCAAAGTTACCAATTTCAATACCCATTTCACCAAATCATCAACAATAGGCAAGTGTTAAAGGTATCTAACAATCTACCCATTCCATATCACAACCTTAGGTTGGAAATAAACCTAATTAGGGAGAAAACCCTACCTCTTGAATGTAAAATGACATCAAGAAGATCCAAGACCCCAAAACAAGCTAGAATCTTCACTTTCCCCAAATCCCATCTCTTGAACTTTAGTGAAAACCCTCCTTTTTGGTATAGTTGCATAGTCTTCATCAAGAAGATCAACTTTAATACTTGGCTCATGTTAATTCGAGCGATAAAGAGACGTAGATCATAGAGAGAAGTTGGATTTCCTCTCTTTTTCCCTCTCTTCCTCTCCAACATGAAGACCAACTAATGAATAGGGGAGAAATCTAATTTTTCTCCCCTATTTATACTCCTAGTATACTTGGCTTACAATGCGCCACACAACCCTCTTTTTTTGGGTCAATTTTATCCCCAAAATGATTAAATTTTGCCCCGGTTCAAGTTTAAAATATTTTTATTTCAACTTGCTTTAAATTATTGTCCAAAGTTTGAATTTTTTTATTAAAATTTTTTTTTGGGTCACCCCAGGCCTGATTGCCTCGTAAAACACAAAAATTTGATTATCTCAGAATTCGATAAAAATTGATGGGGTAGTTAGATTTTAGGACACGAATTCAATGGTGAGGTCTGTTTCATCATATGGGCTCTAAAAAAATTCAGGTTTTTAACTTGTACCGTAATGATGAATTACCATTTTGCCCCTTTTTGTAAAAAGTTTAAATTTACTCGGGTTTTACAATTAGGGTTTTGCACTATGGATGTTTTTCATTTCCAGAATTTATTATCATTTGTCTTTGAATGTTACACTATGATATTATACATTGAGGACAATGTTAAGTTTAGGTTGAGGTTAGGGAACAATCCATAAATGTCTTTGTGACGAACAGACGTTAAAGAACCAGATAGTGAGTCTTTTTACAAAAGTTTCAAAAAAAAAATTGAAAAAAGAAAATTCTTTCGGTTTAGTCTTGGTTGTGTGAGGGACGATTGATTAATGCATATCAGAGAATTTAATCAATGTTTTGACCAAATTTTAGGTTGTGCACTTGATCATCTCAATTAGATTAAGTATGAGCAGAGTAAGGATTATCCTGAGATACCATCTTATTCTAGTCCAATGCTTAGTCAGTAAGAATCTCCTGCATATTTCTACTCTCTCTACCTTTCTCAAACTCTTTATTTACTTTTTAGTTTATGCACTACAATTTTTTAGTACTTTGGATATTTTTGAATTTACTTTTATGCTTTGGATATTGGTTTAATTCTAGTTTATTTACTTAGTTTGTGTTTATTACATATAAGTTTTGCTATGTTAGTATAATTAGTTCATATTATTCAAAATCAAATTACTTTGTCATTATGCTAATTTGAAGGTATGACCCTAACCGAATCATGAGGGATTTTCATACTCTAATTGTGCATTATCCTTATAATTTCACTAAAAAACTTACTATTTTGAGCACGTAATGATTTCTTATTTTGGAAAAACTTTTGAAATAACCTGATCCGTTGTAAAGTTTTCACATATAGTGGAAATGTGAAACCCTTGTGTGGGTTTTGAACCAATCCGTGGAGAGACTTTAAGCGGTAACTCGAGTAAAAATTTTAGTTCAGTGTAAGATTTCTTTGAATTATCTCATTAATCTTGTTGTAATTGACACTAGTTGAATGACATGCTAGCAGTCTCTTTTAGAATTTTTATGAGAATCATTCATGTATGTGAATTCTGAGAATCGGTCTTAGGCCATTTTTTATCTTATTTTGAGCCTTGACCATTTCTTTTGTAAAATTATATCCTTTGTAATTCATAGTTGAGTCTAAGTAAAATTTATTTTCTTAAACCCATATGTTGACTGAACCAATGAAAATATATTTGTCCAACCCTTGCTTTGATTTTAATATTCTTATCACATGTAATTTTTGAGTGATAGTAACTAAAACTCGAGTGTGTTCTTTGCTGAATGATTTCCAGGAAAGGACTGATGTCAATGCTAATTTTTGTACATATTAGCAAAAGGCTGTGTTATTTCTTAAGTGTTTTTGAAATAACAAAAATCCACACGCATAGACGATTTTTTTTAAAAAAATATATCGAATAGTCTTATAATTGGTGTGTGTTACTCTTACAGTGGTAAAGAGAGGGAGTATCCTGACATAAAGATGAAATGATGATTAATTTTATGTGTGAAAAATATGGATTATTTTATCTTAACTATTGAAGTTTGTAGGTACCTTCATTGAAAACCTTCACGAGACGAAACTCGTCCACTAGGGATAACCTAGGGGTTTAATGACTTATTACACAGGCTAAATGCAATCATGAAATCTACAAAAGTGATTGTATACATTCATTTATATTACTAGGGACTAGTAATGTATGGTTGGGGTGTGATTAATCCTAAAAAGTGCGTAAATGAATTAGGATTTAGGGTTAATTTTGTGTGTTAATTGATTTAAAGTGCTTAATTGAGATTAATTTGTGATTAATGTTTGAATTATATATTTTGTAAGTTTTCATACATAAGTAAGGAAACTTGGAGGGTTAAAGTGCAAAAGAGGAACAAAAAGGAGAGGCAAAAGGAAAATCAGCACACAATCACCATCCTAATGGCAAAACTACCATCCCAATGGTGGCCAAAGTCAAAGAAGTCAACAAAGGAGGCTGCACTGCAAAATCTAGAGGATGAGCACCGTCCGGATGGTGGTGGTGGCGTCCAGACTGTGGCCTTAACCACCTCACCTACTCATTTTCTCTCATTGGTCCTTTAATGCAGCAAAAGCCCTGATTGACTGCCTTAGCCCTTCATCGGATCCTATAAATAGGCTTGTTCGAAGTCATTTTAGAGAGATCTTCCATCATTGGCATGCTAGAGTCTGAAAGAGGAAATACCCTACCCTAAACACTCATAGCCAAAAATTCTCTTATTCTACATTTCTTTGTATTCCTTTTTACTTGGAGGGTTGAACATATCTCACTTTTTTGCCCCAGTCGATAATAAGAGTGAGGGTGTTTTAACTATTCATCAGGGAAGGATTCTTTGTGTTTGTTTTGTATTTACGTTGCATTATAATGGGATTGTCTTACCCTTCTTGCTCATCTATCGCAATTAAGTGTGACTAGCACATTTATACTCTTTAGTAAAGGCTGGAGACATGTGTAATATTGTTTATATTATGAAAATGTAGATGTTCTACGTATGCTTTAGTAATTATATCGCCCTTAAATGATGGATGGTGTAACGCCCCAAAAACCCCGTGGGTGACATTACATTCTAACCATTTACCGTATGAGAGCATTAAGTAAAATTCATCACGACGAAAGTTTCATTCATCAACCATTCATATTTTAACAAAATTTGGGCAGAGTCTCCTTTGTACAGGGAGCTCTACCCAAAACACAACCTGTACAATTATATTACAATTGACCACACCGGGTCCACATATGCATAACTATTGACCACACCGGGTCCATTTTTCCATCATAAAATAAACTTGCATTCATTATATGTCATATCCACACTATCATCCCAAATTAATAGGTCTAATCTTGGCCTTTACATCTCCAAAATGTAATAATATAACGCAGCGGAAATAACAGAAATGAACTAGAGTTCAAAAGGATATTCTAAGCATAATCTAGTCTAGAACAAAATAAAAGTGTCGCTCTAAGCGTCCACCTCGGGATCCACATCCCCGTCAAGCGGAGTCTTCCAATGGGTGGGCTCCTCAGCTCCTAACTCCTCCTCAAGTGTGAAATCTGAAAAAAATTATTTGTAGGGGGTGAGCACGAAGCTCTGTAGCAAAATCCTCTCAACTCAAACAAGGTTTGAAAAACATAGCAAACGGTCAGTCTCATTTCACAACTAACATATATATAGGTTTGGAATGAAAACAGTGACATTTTAAAAGAGATCTCAAGTTTAAACAATAGCAATAATCAGTTAAAAGAATAAAGTGAGTTTAGCATCGATAAACAAAATTCTAATTTAAGCTATTTAAGAAGGGCTTCTCCCTAAGCATTGTCCCATACCAATGCATCGGCAAGAACGACCCAACTCCCGATTCCATGTATTTTTGGTTCATCCCCGTACCATGTATGTTGATTGCTTCTCGTGAATCTACCTAACGATCATGCCTAGTCCACCAATTCCAACCAACAATCACAAATCTCTTTAGGAAGGGCGTGTACCGTCTCCTACGGCATTGACGAAATCCTCCCAAGGTGTCTAGTATACTAACCCTTTTCCTCGGTGTATATGTGAACAATAGTGATCGCGAGCAACGATCCACTACGAGCATTAGGCAACCATCTCACCCCCCATTGGGATAGACTAACCTCTAACACTCTACGGCATCTCTCGAAGGTAATCCAAGTCCATCACAACAACCATACAATGAGGAAATCAAGAATATTCACAATTCACAACAATTTCCCAAATATAGTAAAATTCCCAATTTTGTTTTCACATTTGTCATATAATCGAATAATCCAAGAAAATATGCAAGAGATCGTAATCTATATCATTTTTTATACAATATTCAACACTAAAGTTTTAAAATCAAAGACAAAGAAGAAATTAGGAGAAAATCCCTTTTTCTTGAAAACTAGGGCTTTGAAGATAAAAAAAAAAATCAATAAAGCTTTGGTGGTTACCCACCCTTCATATTGTTCAAAACATGGCATTTATTACAAATAGAACAAGAATCATGTATTTCATATTATATATATGAGAATGAGAGTGAAGAAACATATATCTATATACATATATATATCTATATATATATATCTAGCCTCAATGTGAGAGATTGAGAGAAAATCCCCTACCTTAAATCAAGATTCCAAGCTAAGACCCAAGCTTCAAGACCTTCTTGCTCTCCTTTCTTTTCCTCTTAATCTTCTCCTCCTAGGGTTTCAAAAGATTTGGGTGAGAGGGTAGCAAGAATGGAAGAAAATGGGAGGAGAATGTATTCTTGAAGAATTTGAAGTTTTGATTTCTACAAGGTATAAATCCCTCTTGATTGGTATTTCTATCTTCCTCTCTTCCTCTAAAATGGTTCCTAGGGTTTGGAGGGGTGAAATGAATGCTAAAGGGACGACATTAGGTTTTTATAGGGCAAGAAAATCGAGCAAAACCCGATATTTTCTGTTCAGAAAAATCGGGTTTCCTTCGTACTGTTCACAGATTTTTGGTGCGACTTCCAGGTCAGTTTTGACCCATTTAGAGGTCGAATTGGAAATGTTTCATGAAATACACTTTTGTAGCCCTAGATGTCTACTATTGCTCGTCAAAATTTCAGATCAATTGGACATCAAAATATAAAGTTATGATCAAAATACTAAGCAGTGTCCATCACCCTTTTTTACCCAATTTCACTCCAATTTGGTTTTACTTCTAAAATACTTCCTAACTTCTAATACATCCCATATTACCTCTCCCAATGTTTTCCGACCTCCCGAATTCAATGGTAATGTTATTTTGATAAAAAAAATTAATATATTTATTTAGTTACCCTTATCAATCTTAAACACATCCAAAAAAAAAATTAAGTTTGACCCAAAAGTCAATCCGTTCGAAACTCAAACTTCATGATTAATATTTCAACAATGATTCTAAGTTTTTATCCTCATTTTATTCATATTTGAAAAATCTTAAGATATTAGTATTCTTATTTAATTTTTAGTACAGGGTCTTACAGGTGGTTTTCATTTTTGTTTGGTATCGTATTACTATATGTTCATGGTTACGAGTACCAAGATAAATTTATAACTATATACCATTTCATATATATGTTATTATGTAATTTATGCATGATACAATGATGCACGTAGTTGGAATTTATGTAACAGTCGGGATACTAGTTATTGACAGGTTAAATCTTGTCATAGCCAATGCTTTTGATTCAATGCATAAACTGGAACTCCGTCTTCATTGAATCACAAACCTACCGGTCAAATAGTTATAGTATACCTTTTGAATGATTCACCTTCGAGTTTACTAGGGTTATTTGGCTGTTACAAGGTGCATAGACCTTCTGGGTAACTTAACAATTGTTATGGTATGGTTCAACATATACATAAAGCCTATCAGTTAACTTTCTATCGACACAAGAGTTAATTAATGTAAGGTAACATTTTCATAGTCAAACAATATGATACATGTTGGTTCCTCAAGCTAAAGAGTAACAATTTTCAATTGTCGTAATTAAAGTTCATGTTAAGTGTTTATTAAGTTCTAACCTTGTTCCACAAGCTATTGTAAAGCACACTACTCAGACAACAATTTCACCTATTATGTTTTAAAGTTCCAATAGATAACTCTTTGTGGATTTAACCTCGTACTTAACTAAGTAACATTACAACTTTACCACTTATACTTGGGCATATGATTAAGATCAAGTCACCCTACAAGTGGATTTAATTATTCCACATGACAAATAAGTTGCGTGGTAAAATCTCAAGGATAAAAGGAAGTAATTAAATATAATTCCCACTAATTTAATTAATTGACAGACACTTGCAATCTTAAACGTTAGGAGATTATTAAGTATATAATAAAAAAGAGTTTGAAATATAATTTTGAGATAAGGCCTAAGAGATGAATAATAAATTTTTAGTGGACTAGCTTATTATTAAGGGACCATCTAAGTTAGATATAGGATTCCTAAGTCCATTGAAAACCCAACCCTTATTTCTCCTTAGGGTATCTACTCCAGCCTATATATAAACACTTTTTTGGTTCTCTCAACCATACTTTTACCTTCACATTTAGAAAAGGTAGAGACAGAACAAGAGATAAAATTTGGAGGATTGCAACCCATAATACATCCGAGTTTTTGGCGTTGACGTACATACAATAGAAGAGCGTGAGGACATCGAGCTGATTGTTTGACCGGCATCAAGTTTTTGTTCGTACTATGATGAGACCAATCCATCAAATCTGAATTCAAATTTTGGCTTATATATATATAGATATATATATATATTTTTTGTATTCAATCTGCACTCATCGTCAAATTGACGGTGCAACCAGGGTGGGTTGGACGGGTTGAGAGGTCAACCCTAGTCCAACCCTATGTACATAATCGTCAACTATAACCCTAATCCTACCACAAATCGAGATACTCAACCCGAGTACTGCCCGGGTTTAATTCAAGGGGGCTCAAATTGAATTCAGGCTATTTTTGGGTTAAAAATTGAGTTGGGCTCAGGTTTCTTAATTCGAGTTGATAAAAGAGGGAGGAGTGACGAATGAGGGAGCGAGGCCGAGAGTCTAAGATGAGACTCAGACGAGGGAGTGAGGGAGGCTGAGAGTCTGAGACTAGATAAGAGACGAGTGACAAATGAGAGAAAGTTCTAAGAGTGATGGAGGCATAGTGGTGAAGACTTCAATTGAAGTGAAAGTCTAGACTTTGAAGAATGAAAATAAATACTAACCTTCGTTAAATATATTTATATATTAATGTATATTCGGGTTCAACTTGATTTTAATATTCAGGTTGAACCCGACAACGAGAGGCCTCAACCCAAGACTTCCCCAAATGGAATTCAGGTTAGAGTTTTTTTGCGCAGACCCAATCCAAATATTAAAAATTCTAACCCTAGCCCTATTTTTTTAGGTTGGGCTCAGGTTGAATTCAGGTTAGCCCGCCTATGTTGCACCCCTATCGTCAATGGATCTTGGAACTCGCATTCCAACACCATAGTCAATCCAATTGTTGTAGTAAATTAGTTTAGTAAATGAGGTCAATATATTAAATTCAAATAGCTTAGGTCTCAACAAATATTGAGACTTACTATCAATCCAATGATTCTAAATGATTAGGTTAAAAAATTAGGTGTAAAACCCGGATAAATTTGAACTTTCTCTAAAAAAGGGTAAAATGGTAATTTGTCCCTATAATGCATATTTAAAATACTCATGTTCTAGACCTTGGATGAGGAAACGAAGTTCGCCGTTGGGTTTGTATCGCAAAACCTAGTCACCCTGTCAAATTTCATCGAATTCTGAAATATTCAAATTTTTGCACGTCGTTTAAGGCGACTGCATGGCGAATGGCATTTTAAAGGTCCGCAAAAATTTTTTTTATAAAATTTCCTTAAAATTAAGTTAATGTTCTAATAAAATTTATTTGGACTTAATCCGGGACTTAATGAATCGTTTCGGGATACAAAACGGACCTAAAAGTCGAAAATATGCGGTGCGATGTGGACCACATATTCGGGACTATAAATATAGACTTAAAATCAGATATTTTGAAGAAATATCTTCATTATTCACCCAAGTGGCCAGCCATAGAGAGAAAAGAGAAAAAAAACTTAATCTTCAAGGCTTCCTCCTACGATTCTCGAAGCTCCGTCGCTCGAATCAACTCGGACCAAGAGTTAAAGTCGATCACTACGACGAGGGGTACGTCTACGCACCAAGAAAAGTGAATTTCACCGAAGATCCAAGAAGGGACTTTGGAGAAATCAAAGGTTCTTGGGCTTTGGTTGGTGTTCTTGGAGGTTCTACTACTTCCTACACGCTATAAGAGGTAGGGTTTTTCCTACTTTGATTTTATTCCTATCTTAAGGGACTGATTTTGGGCTGTTTAGTGCCTAAATTTTGCCCTATTTTTGGACTGAAATTGTGACTATTTTTGGGCTAAAATTGTGACTATTTTTGGGCTGAAATTGTGACTGTTTTTGGACTGAAATTGTGACTGTTTTTGGACTAAAATTGTAAAAGATTTTGGACCGAAAAGTGGAGTATTTTTGGACTATTTTTGTGGATATTTTTTAGGCCATTTTGCGAATTTTTTTAGGCTATTTTGTGGGCTATATACGGGCTGTTATATGGTGGTTTATGTAGGCTATTTTGGTGGTTTATGTGGCCTATTTTGGTGGCTTATATAGGGGCTATTTTGTGGCTTAGATAAGGGCGGTTACTTAGGCTATTACATGGGCTGTTATGTGTTATATTATGCCTTAATGTTTAAGTGTGTTATTGGCATAGATTATATAATAACATGCTTGTGAATTGTGTTGGATATGAATGTTAATACATTCTAGTTGATGTTTTGACATTGTGAAGAATTATAGCAAGCATATGCATTAAATATTAAGTACCATGACATATGTTGAGATATGTGGTTAAATTGGTTCATATAGTATTCATTGCATATGAGACATGACATTGGCATGCAATGGTACATTACATTGCATATGAAAGGAAACATTGCATATTGAGGGTGTGTGTGTGCATTGTTGTCATCTTCACCTCATTTGGTGTATGACGAGTGGGTTTGGGAAAGTTGGATTGATGATTCAACTGAGTCGCATGGTTTTATGAAAAATTGGGTCGGAGTAAGCACGAAGGGCTAGAATATCCCTCAGGTGAAAGACCTAGTAATTGGATTCACACTTTATTGGTATAAGAGCCCATAAAGTGTGTCGGTGTATGCAGAACCGTTGGTAGTAGTACATGTATTCCGTGTCAATCAGGTGCCGTTGGTGTAAGTCCATAAATACACACCCCTAAGAAAAATCCTAGATTTATATAAAAATGTCATTTTATGTGTAACATAGATGACGGTGGCACTGCATTGTGTTGTGGGAGTCGGTGGAGACTCGGGGTAAAATACATGAGTGAGTCTTATCTCATTTCATAGAATGACATGGTAAAATTCCAACCTAGAATTGCGTATTCTTACTTGGAATGTTGATGCGAATATGAAATGTTAAATGTGAACATTGTATGTGCACTTAGGTGGGGAGTAGCTTCTGTAAGAAATACTCTATTGGGCATGGCTCACCTTATACGAGAAACATTTCAGGTACGGGATATACGCCGATGGACGGCTCTCATTCAGGGCCACAAGGGTGAAGAATGCCAACTTGTGGCTTTAATAACTTCTTTTGTAAAACTTTTGGAGCAAACTAGTTTGGGTATGCAATTTTATGTAAGAGAGTTGTAATTGAACTTATATGGACTGTTTTCAATATAACCTTGCATGTTTTTGTATGAGTATGGATAGATGGAACTGGTGTGGTCAATTTTTACTCATAAATGGACCTATTGCGGTCATTGTGTTATATTGGGCCTCGGATGGGTCATATGAATGTATATTGCACAGGTTGAATTTTGGGTAGAGCTCCCCGTACAAATGAGACTCTGCTCGAATTTTGTTAAATTATGGATCTCGGTAAATGGGACATTACAGCGCGATATCGAGTTACACGATATCCATAGACATTTCACGGGTTAATGGGTGATCAACAGACCCCCGAATTTTTGGGGTGTCACAGCTTAGTATTAGAGCATAGGTATACGAATTACCTAGGGCTTGATGGGCATTGAGTTTAAACTATTGCATGCATTGTGCATTTCATCTTAGGTGATTACACATGTTATATGTTATGTGAAACATATGCTACGTGCTATGTGTTATGTGCATTATATACATGGTAAAATGTATATGGAAAGAGACACTAGGATTAAAAAACATAACCTTGGGAGTTTGGAAAAAGGGATGAACGAGATAGTTCATTGTGTAGATGTCTACTAGTGGGGGGCACACGCATTACTAGTGAGACAATGAGAGAATTCTCAACATTTCAATTTTGATCCCTACTTTGGAATACTAAGTTAGTGCTCTATTACGATTTGACTTGTGTGAGGGATTTGGGCTTAGAGGTTGGAACCTTGGAAAAGCCATTGAATGTGAGTTCTTCCTTAGGAGCTAGGGTGAGCGTTGATCATATATATTGGGGTTGTGAGTTAGAGATCTAGGGGATTCTACTCACCATTGACCTGAAGGTCATGGACATGTCAGAATTTGATGTTATCCTTGGTATGGATTGGTTGACGGCACACCGAGTCGTCATTGATTGTGATCGAAAGAGGGTCACTGCTTATACGCCAGAGGGTATTTGTTTCAAGTTCTAGGGGAAAAAGCGTGATGCTTTACCTCAGGCCGTGTATGACTCTAGATGGCATAGACAGCTGATGGGTTGGCTAGTGAGCCTTACCCTAAAGGATGAGGTGAGATAGGAAATGGGTCTACCTCAGGTTGTTTGCAAATATGAGGATGTTTTTCCGGATGAACTACTGGGATTACCTCCACATAGGGATGTAGACTTCACCATTGAGTTGCATCCCGATACATCGCCCATTTCTATAACTCTACATAGGATGGTGTCTGCAGAGTTGCAAGAACTCAAGGTCCAATTGCAAGAATTATTGGACAGGGCTTTATTAGACCGAGCACTTCGCCTTGGGGCGCTCCAGTATTATTTGCCAAGAAGAAGGACAAGACCCTTCGATTATGTATAGATTATTGGCAGTTGAATTGGGTTACTATCAAGAATAGGTACCCTTTGCCGAGGATTGATGACTTGTTTGATCAGTTGAGAGGGGCGCAAGTCTACTCCAAGATAGATCTCTGCATCGGTTACCATCAATTGAGGGTTAGGGAGGCAGATATCTCTAAGACGGCGTTTAGGATGCGGTATGGGCATTTCGAGTTTACAGTCATGCCTTTCGGATTAACGAATGCTCTGACGGCATTCATGGATCTCATGCATAGGGTGTTCCAACCCTACCTAGATCAGTTTGTCGTAGATTTTGTTGACGTCATCTCGATATACTCCAAGTCTGAGGAGGAGCATGAGGGTCACTTGAGGATTATTCTTTACACCTTGAGAGACCATCAGTTATACGCCAAGTTCAGCAAGTGTGAATTTTGGCTTACAGAGGTGAAGTTTTTGGGACATGTGGTGTCGGCTTCAGTTGTATCCGTAGACCCGGAGAAGGTTGAAGCGGTTATGAGTTGGGAGAGGCCGAAGTTAGTCTTCGAGATACGTAGTTTCTTAGGATTGATGAGGTATTACAAGAGGTTCATTGAGGACTTCTCTCGACTAGTTGCGCCTATGACCAAGTTTACCCGAAAGGAGGTTAAATTTGAGTGAAATGATTCATGTGATAAGGCATTCCAGGAGTTGAAGAGGAGGCTTACTTTAGCCCCTATTCTGATTGTTCCGGAGAGGGGACAGAGGTATACAGTATATTGTGATGCCTCTAAGGACGGACTTGGTTGCGTTTTGATGTAATCCGAGAGAGTGGTAGCTTATGGTTCTCGACAGTTAAAGAACCACGAGCAAAGTTACCCCACACATGACATGGAGTTGGTGGCCATTGTCTTTGCCTTGAAGGCTTGGCGCCACTATCTATACGGTGAGCAGTTCGAGGTGCTTTCAGACCACAAAAGTCTGAAGTACATCTTTACACAGCGGGACTTCAACATGAGGCAACACAAGTGAATGGAGTTTCTAGAGGACTATGACTTCACTTTGCATTACCTTCCCGGTAAGGCAAATGTGGTGGCTAATGCACTCAATCGGAAGTCACGGGAGATTCTTGGCAAGTGTGACTTCTCAGGAATGGCAGATGCTCGAGGCTGTGGCACAGTTCAGGTTACGCTACAATGGGTAGGCTCAGGATATTTTGGAAAGTTTGGTGGCTATGCCTTCCCTACTGAACAGAGTGATTGAGTTTGAGGGGCAAGACCCAGAGATATTGTCCATCAAGGATCAAGTACAAGTGATGAGGGCTGGGTCATTCACTCAGATTGTAGTCTTTGGCTTAGGGGGAAGGCTTGTGGTTCCCCAGTTTGAGAAGCTCAGAGAGGAGATTCTTAGAGAATTTCATTGCTGTCGTTTTACTGTGCATCTAGGTGGCACGAAGATGTACCATGATCTTCGTCGCCAGTATTATTGGAGCAGGATAAAGAAAGATGTTGGAAATTTTGTTAGTCGATGTCTCACATGTCAGCAGGTAAAGGTTGAACACCAGAGACCAACAGGGTTACTCCAGCCTTTGGAGGTAGCTGAGTGGAAGTGGGAGCATGTCACGATGGATTTTGTGACTCACTTGCCACGGACATCGCGGGGTCATGATGCGGTATGGGTGGTAGTGGATCGGCTTACCAAGTCGGCACACTTTTTAACGGTGCGGATGACTTTCACACTGGAGGAATTCTGTAAGTTGTATATGCGGGAGATTGTCTAACTGCTTGGAGTGCCCGTATCTATAGTATCGGACCGGGATCCCAAGTTTACGGCTCATTTTTGAGAGAGTTTTCAGCGAGCCATGGGGACACAATTGATGATGAACACTACTTTTCATCCGCAGACGGACTGTCAGTCTGAGAGGACTATCCAGACTTTAGAGGACATGCGTCCTAGATCTCAAGGGTAGCTGAGAAGATCACTTACCTTTGTGAAGTTCACATACAACAACAGTTATCAGGCAAGCATACAGATGGCACCCTATGAGGCACTATATAGAAGGCCTTGTCGATCTCCGATTTGTTGGACGGAGGTGGGAGAAAGACCCTCTACGAGTCCGAATTTGGTTAGGGACACCTCTGAGAAGGTGGACTTGATACAGAAGCGTCTTTTTACGGCTCAGAGCCGATAGAAGAGCTATGTCGACAAACAGCGGCGACCTTTAGAGTTTGAGGTGGGAGATCATGTCTTCTTGAAGGTGATGCCTAAGAGAGGAGTGGTCAGGTTCGGCAAGTAGGGAAAGCTATCGCCGAGATATATCGGGCCCTTCGAGGTACTCGAGAGGGTAGGTACAGTTGCTTACCGGTTGGCGTTACCGCCAAATCTATCAGGTGTTCATGCGGTATTCTATGTCTCTATACTCCAAAAATATACCCTCGGATCCGACTCATGTGGTGGATTGGGGAGAGCTTGTTGTTGATGATGATGGGACCTTCGAGGAGGGACCGGTGCGCATCATGGATAGCCGAAAACTGGTTTTACGAGGCAAGACCGTGCGCCTAGTGAAGGTGTTGTGGTAGCATTGCGGAGTGGAGGAAGTGACATGGGAGCGCGAGGACACCATCTGTACCAATTGTCCTTTCTTATTCGAGGATGGAGGTACTTTCTTATAGTCATTAGATATTAAATGACTGTTGCATGTGCATGTGATTGTATGTGTATGTGTATGTGAATTTGGGGGACGAAATTCTTTTAAGGGGGGAAGAATGTAAAACCTGGGTAAATTTGAACTTTTTCTGAAAAAGGGCAAAAAAGTAATTTGCCACTATAATGCATATTTAAAATACTCATGTTCTAGACCTCGGATGAGGAAACGGAGTTCGTCGTTGGGTTTGTATCACAAAACCTAGTCACCTTGTCAAATTTCATCGAATTCTGAAATAGTCAGATTTTTACACATCGTTCGAGGCAACTACGTGGCGAATGACATTTTAAAGTTTCTCAAAAAATTTTTTTATAAAATTTCCTTAAAATTAAGTTAAATTTTCAATAAAATTTATTTGGACTTAATCTGGGACTTAATGAATCGTTTCGGGACGAAAAACGGACCCGAAGTCGAAAATATGCGATGTGATGTGGACCGCACATTTGGGACTATAAATATAGACTTAAAATCAGATATTTTGAAGAAATATCTTCATTATTCACCCAAGTGGTCGGCCATAGAGAGAGAGAGAAGAGAGAAAAAACTTAATCTTCAAGTCTTCCTCCTCCGATTCTCGAAACTCTGTCGCTCGGATCAACTTGGACCAAGAGTTAAAGTCAATCACCACGACAAGGGCTACGTCTATGTACCAAGAAAAGTGAATTTCACCGAAGATCCAAGAGGGGACTTTGGATAAATCAAAGGTTCTTGGGCTTTAATTGGTGTTCTTGGAGGTTCTACTACTTCCTACACGCTACAAGAGGTAGGGTTCTTCCTACTTTGATTTTATTCCTATCTTAAGGGGCTGTGTTAAGGGGCTGATTTTGGGTTGTTTAGTGCCTAAATTGTGGGCTATTTTTGGACTGAAATTGTGACTATTTTTGGACTGAAATTGTGACTTTTTTTGGGCTGAAATTGTGACTGTTTTTGGACTGAAATTGTAACTGTTTTCGGACAAAAATTATAAATGATTTTGGACCGAAAAGTGGAGTATTTTTGGACTATTTTTAGGCCATTTTACGGACTATTTTAGGCCATTTTGTGGGCTATATATGGGCTGTTATATGGTGGTTTATATGTGCTATTTTTGTGGTTTATATGGGCTATTTTAGTGGCTTATATAGGGGCTATTTTGTGGCTTAGATAAAGGCGGTTACTTAGGCTATTACATGGGCTGTTATGTGTTATATTATGCCTTAATGTTTAAGTGTGTTATTGGCATAGATTATATAATAACATGCTTGTGAATTGTGTTGGATATGAATGTTAATACATGCTAGTTGATGTTTTGACATTGTGAGAAATTATGGCAAGCATATGCATTAGATATTAAGTACCATGACATATGTTGAGATATGTGGTTAAATTAATTCATATAGCATTCATTGCATATGAGACATGACATTGGCATGCAATGGTACATTACATTGTATATGCACGGAAAACATTGCATATTGAGGGTGTGTGTGTGCATAGTTGTCATCTTCACCTCATTTGGTGTATGACGAGTGGGTTTGGGAAGGTTGGATTGATGATTCAATTGAGTCGCATGGTTTTATGAAAAATTGGGTCAGGGTTAGCAAGAAGGGCTAGAATATCCCTCAGGTGAAAGACCTAGTAATTGGATTCGCACTCCGTTGGTATAAGAGCCTATAAAGTGTGTCGGTGTATGCGGAACCGTTGGTAGTAGTCCATGAATTCCGTGTCGACCGGGTGTCGTTGGTGTAAGTCCATAAATACCCACTCCCAAGAAAAACCCTAGATTTATATAAAAATGTCATTTGATGTGTAACATAGATAACGGTGGCACTGCATTGTGTTGTGGGAGTCGATGGAGACTCGGGGTAAAATGCATGAGTGAGTCTCATCTCATTTCATAGCATGACATGATAGAATTCTAACCTAGAATTGCATATTCTTACTTGCAATGTTGATGCGAATATGAAATGTTAAATGTGAACATTGCATGTGCACTTAGGTGGGGAGTAGCCTCTGTAGGAAATACTCTACTGGGTGTGACTCATCCTATACGAGAAACATTTCAGGTACAAGATATACGCCGGTGGAGGGGTCTCATTCAGGGCCGCAAGGGTGAAGAAAGCCGATTTGTGGCTTTAATAACTTCTTTCGTAAAACTTTTGGAGCAAACTAGTTTTGACATGTAATTTTATGTAAGAGAGTTGTAATTGAACTCGTATAGACTGTTTTCAATATAATTTTGCATGTTTTTATATGCGTATGGATAAATGGACCCTGTGTGGTCAATTTTTACTCATAAATGGACTTGGTGTGGTCATTGTGTTATATTGTGCATCAGATGGGTCATGTGAATGTATATTGCATAGGTTGAGTTTTGAGTAGAGCTCCCCGTACAAAATAGACTCTGCCCAAATTTTGTTAAACTATGGATCTCGGTAAATGGGATATTACGGCGCGATATCGAGTTACACGATATCCATAGATATTCCGCGGGTTGATGGGTGATCAACGGACCCCCGAATTTTAGGGGTGTCACGTTAGGTTAATAAATTAAGTCTAAGTAGTTCTACTCTTACAAAAATAATATTATTTTAATTTTATTTACTGACATAGTTTATTGACCTAATTTAATACGCTATTATATTGGTTTTGAGTTCTAATAAATATTTGAACCTATTATTAATCTAACAATTATAAATTATTTTATTAACAAATTAGATCAATAAATTAAATACAAATATCATTACCAAAATCAAAATAAAAATGTAATTTGTATTCCAGTTGCCAGGGCTGCGTTGACAAGCCAACTCAGTGGACTTGGTCCGTCCTCAAACTCCACATGGGGCGGAGTAAGAGTTGAAAACAGAGTCAGTTCCAATCAATTATTACAGTATATATGACAGAGTCAACGAATATGAAATCAATTTGCCAGCCCAGGTCGATCCTGACATGAATTGACAAACGCGTCAAATTGACTCAGCCAAACTTCAAAAGTCCACCGGTTTGTCTGTTATCCTACTTATCTCCCAATTCATCTTCTCCTCCATCTCCATTTTGACAAACCCACACAGACAAACTCAGATAGAGAGAAGAGGGAGAGAGATGGGGAAGCTGAACCATGATCAAACCATCCAACACTTCAGCCACCCTCATCTTCTACAGCTATGCAACCTCGATCAACAACAACTTCTTGCTCAGCAGATCACAGCACCATGTTCAGGATGTAAGCTCCAACCATATGGTTTTATGTACACATGCGGATCTTGCAACTTCAACCTCCACCTCTCTTGCACACAATTCCCACAGCTCATCACCCACCCCTCCCATCCCAATCATACACTCTCTCTCCTCCCAATCCCTCTCTATCCGGGTGGCCATTTCAATTGCGATGCTTGTAACCATACCGGAAACGGATTCAGCTACCACTGCACCCCTTGCGATTTCGATCTCCATGTCCTCTGTGCTTCAAAGCCACTCACCATTGCCCACCAATCCCATCGTCACCACCCCCTTGAACTAACCTTCAATCCTCCTTATGAAAGCAAAGCTTTTTCTTGCGATATATGCCACAGAATAGGGTCTAAACAATGGCTCTACCGTTGCAGCGCCTGCGAGTTTGATGTCCATTTGGACTGTGCAGCAGCTATGCCCAAACCAATATTATTGGGTCAACCACAGCCACAGCAGTTGCTACAGAACCAACATTCGTTTCCGGTGACGGGGACTAATAGTCGATCCCAGGCTCTGGTGACTGGCGGTGGCAATGGTAATGTACCTTTAGGACCAGGTTATTATATGCACAGTGCAAGTACTGGGTCTTTGCAGATGTATCAACAACCTCCTCCCACACATGAACCTGGGAATTCCTTAATGAATGTGGCAGTTCAAGGATTTAATGACGGTGCTGCACAGCAAGTGGGACAAAATGTCGTGCAAAGTATGATGGGTGGTGGCAATGACGGTGGCAGTGGTGGTGGCGGAACTGGCGATTTGTCTTCAGCATCTATCTTTAATGTTGGATCTTCAATTCTGGGCAGCATATTTGGAGACTCAAACACACAAAACTAGGAGTTCAGTTGAGCTTCAAAGTTCCTTAGTCTGTAATAGGATTTCTGTTTACTGTTGTATTGCCTGCATTTATACGTGCATAAAAAGTATGAGTAATGTTATTTAAAATGAACATGTAAATTAAATTTCTTTACCTAATGAATCACTACAATTAGATTGAGTGCGCCCAAGTATTAATTAGTTGTGGTTCGTTATCAATTCAGTTGTTGTGATTCATTAAATCTGTAAATTAGGTTCAAATATTATTTTTTAAGTATCGACACATTTGATTTGGAAGTTAAGAAGTTGAAAAGGGTTTAGTTGATCCAAAGCAAGTATTACTCATGGTTTGATTGCAAAATATGAATATCAGTCTTAATTTAAGTGTAAAGTAGGCCTTCAAAGGTTTCAATCCCATCTTTTTTCACTTGAAAATAAAAATAAAAATAAAAATCAAAGAGTATTTATTGAATTTGCTTACAAGAATGAACTTGCATCAACGGAGAAAATGATTAGTTAGGTGTGTATAGACATATTACTTGTTGATGGTATATGAAACTGAGAAGTGTGAAAGGGTGAGGTTAGTGAGCTCTGTGTCAAGCGAACGAGCTACATTTGTGTGTGTGAATACATAATAGTGGTAAGTAAGAATTCAGCGAGCTAAATGGTTCACTAAGCTAAAAAAGTAGGTTAGTCCACCATACTGAAAGTTCTTATTCCTCTAGTCTGTATTCCTTGAAGAAGAAGGTGATTACAACCTTTTTATTGCAATTTTTGCATCCTACACATCACTAAGGTATTTACAAGGTGAAAAATAGTTCAGGTGGTGTAGATCTAATCGTGCAGAATCGTGAAGGTTGGAACAAAGGCATTGGCGTTCAAACTGTGTCAAGCTCGTTTGAACGGGCTTTGCTCTCATAATCAATTTGAACGGGCTCCAAGATTCTGCAACCTGTCTTACTTTTTCAAACTAATGTTGATCTAGTTAGAAGTGGATTTAGGAAATTTGCATGAAAATTCCCTTTTGTAGCCCTTGAAGCCTACTTTCCAATACCACAAGAATTTGCTCAACATCAAGGTAAAACGTTATGCTCAAAATATTGAGGTAACTAGTAATAGCCCGTACCTAAAGACATTTTGCAACATAAAAAAATTACTCATAATCATAGGTTTTCCTTCAGTTGTTTTAATTAAAGACATTGAAATCAAACTAACCCTAGCTATTTTTTCACAAAATTTCAACAAAATTTTCTTTAAAAATAAGAAGCAGGAAAATCTCAAACTTTATACAGAGCTTATATATCTCATTATATGTATCATTATCCAACACTAACAATTGCATAACAATCTTAAATAATAAATTACTAAACCTAACTGAAAGAGATCATCATATTTTAGTTATACGCAATCTAAATAAAAATAACATTTATATCACAATAACAAAGGTCACTGTCACATGTTATACATGCAAGTTCAACCAAAGAACCAAAATTCATAGTTCACAATCATACAAAATGATCATCATAGTTCGCAATCACAATTCAATTCTAGTTCTCCCAAAATCATCATCTTGAACTCAATCACGAGAACAATCATCAATTCCCATAAAACCAAATATATCCTTATAAGCAAGTGCCACCTCAAAGTCATAGCACCACCAAAGATTATAACCCTACGTCTAACATACCGGTGGATGCTACTTATGAAGAGAAATTAACCCCAAAAAAAAAAAAGAAAGAAGCATAAATCATCACATGACTAGAGCAAAAAACATGGAGAGACAAAGGAATTATAAGAATAAAAAATATTACCTTCAGATTGTGTTGAAAAATACCGATAAAGATGATGCGTTTTCAAAACCATCTTTAACCTTAGAATCTAATGCACACTTTTTTTTTCTCTCCTCTGCTTCCCCGAATGTGTGACAATCACTCAGAAGTAGTCGCTGCCTAGGCGAGTAAAGAATCAACGACTAAACAAAAATATCAATAGATTCTACAGTGGGTGAGCAAGTTCGTATGGAACATTCAAATTCCCATATCCAATATTAAGGAAGAAAGACAATCCAACATCACAAAAGCACAAAACCAATACTCCATTCACCAAGAAAAGCACAACGGGATTGATCATAGCACCCAATACACATATTCATGCATAGAAAAGATATAAAATCACAAAACTAACACTCTAAAATTCAATTCAAACAATGGGCATTTCCATATTTGCATCTAGAATTCCAAGAAACCTTAAAACACATGAATTAAGTTAGATAACCCAAGGCCATTAAATAAAGCTTAAAGAAACTATCTGATTTTTGAATACACTTTAGCAATTCATATAAAAGAAATTTTAATTCCAAATTCAAACATGCACTACAATAATCAAAACCCAAATGAAGAAGTACAACATAGACCCAAATCAAACTCCAAAGAATCTGAGCACAAATTTAAATTTAAATCGCATCGTATTTCCTATTAGATACAATCCATTACATATAGATCATAAACGAAAATCTCCTAAAAATATTAGTAGATGTGCATTCCTACAAAAAATGCACCAGTTGATAATTCTATTTACTTAAAAATCCTAACTGACATGGAAACTGAACTAACAACCATAGCAACGCATCCTCAGTCCTCACTAGACTATAGGTTGTATCTACCAATAACAATTGCTATTCAAACAGTTTACCAAAATATTGATGAAATATTTAGCAAGATATCCAATCTTCCCATACACTTGACTATTTTATATAAAATCGTATTAGTGCAAATAGAAAGGAAATTAATTACCAAATGAATAACATCAATGTTGACATTGCTAGCTTCTACACCCTTTATGGCTACCATCTAGGCAACACATGTAGAAAATATGTATATTTGGTCCAAAAAAATACAAAGATGTATTAATGCAAGAAAATCGAAGTGTGCATGTGAATTGCTCCAATATCAAAGTGTGTGTGTTTGTGACTATGTAAAGTGAGTGTGATTGGGTGATTTAGGGTATGTGTGTGCGTGACAAATGAAATCCATATGTGTGTTGGTGTGTATGTGTGTGTGAGTGTGCATGGGTGATTTGTAGTGGGGTGAGAGAGGATAGAGACATAGAGGAGAGAAATGGAATACCTAGAGAGAAAGGAAAGGGTGGCTGTCGTCGATAGGGATGGTAGTAGACCGGAAAAAAAAGGTATCCAAGCCCATTCTATTTGGACTGGAGATGGACCATACTTATTGGCTGGTAGACGTATACAGGGATACTTAAAGAGAAAAATTTTAAAATAGCAATAAATTCTGAAAGTGAAGAAGAAAGAAATGGGGAGGATTAATATATGCACAAAAATATCAGCAAAGCTTTTATTTAATACAAAATTTTGTACAAACACACTTACAGTAGTAGTGGTGGAAGGTAGGAGATGGAGGATTTTACAAGAGAGGAGGGTTTAGAGAGGGTGCAAGAAAGGAGAGAGGAAGGAATGGGTGTGTGTGATGCGGTCAAGATGCGGTGCTCCACAGGTCGGGCCTGCATCTCCTTTTTATAATAGTCGGATATGAAATCTGGATTTCAAACTAACCTCTACTATTCAAAACTTTATACCATTCACAACTTTAATAATTTACATTGACGTCATTGCATACATCAATACTACTGTACACTTGTTACTGTATAAGTATAATAATTTTATGGTGACATTATGGCATGCATCACCTCTTTAGGGTTGGTTTTATCCGATACTTCAGCTTTATTTGATCATTTCCTGTAAAGCTAATTATACATCATATTTTCGCTATCTTCATGAAGGTTTATCTTCATATCGTTATTGAGCAAATCTTCATTAACTTGTTAGCATGAACCCTCCTCCCTTTTATGCTTGCTTTTGCTGTTAAAATGAATGGAAATGCAATGTTCAAGCTATTAACGGAGTTTTGGTATGTTTACAAGTAAAGGGGTTTAAATGGTGCATGTTAGGCCCTATCATGGTGCTTAAGGTCAATGGAGGTGAGGTGGAGTCTTGACGATGGCTTGAAAGGTGAAGGGACTAAGAATTTAGCAAAACAAGAAAAAACCTACGGGTAGGTTTTGGCTACTGGACCTACACCTACTGCAAACCTATCGATAGGTTTTAGCTACTGAGCTTGCCTCTACCGTAAACCTATTGATAGTTTTTGCTGAAACACGCCAGATTCTACATTTCAAGCTCTGTAACTTTGGGGGTCCCACCATTGGTTTTCCCACTTGTTCCCTGACACTCCTTACACACAGAAATTCCCTCCTCAATCCTAGCTTAGACTTTGGAGGCTTGGACATTAATGAGGAGAGAGAGAAGAGGTGAAGCCTGGTAGTGCAGGCTTGGCTTGTGCTAGCCTAAGCATTCCATCCAATTAGCCTCCTATGGATGGGATGTCCATCACACAGACCCTAGGGAGCTCCATGGAGGTTTTTGGAAAAGGGGCACACCATTATACACATTACATTGCATTATAGAGGTAGAAGCTCCAAGGAAGAAGATGAAGTTCTAGACAGAGAAGTTAATATTTTTGCATTTTCTTTCATCATTTCACTTGTACTTTACTGTAAGACTTGTGTAAAATTCATTTAATGTCATTTATTACAAGCACATTGCAAGTTTAATGCTACATTTTGGATTTCTCCATTGTTGTGTCGAGCTTTCATCATTTCAAACTTTTGAAATGGGTATTAAATGCATTTCTTCATAGTTTAAGTTTTCTTGCATTAAGTTAAGTTCCAATCTTCATTTCTTCATTATGTATCTTTTACATTATGCATGTATTTCCCTTTAGTATGAGTAGCTAAGTTTTATGTTGGCTAATCCAAGGGAGAACTCCTCTTGGGTATGCTATTTCAACTCATTTTCTTTCTTCCTCGTAGTGTACGTTGATTCGATTTGACTAGGTTGAGTGTGGATGTGGTTGTGAGTTCTTGTTACACCGTAGACTTGTCATGAGATATGCTTGAATTCTCACCTCCATTTTGGTCCCGTGCTTCCTACGAATCATATGAACATCTAGGCATCATTGGATAAAGGTCTTGAGTTGATTTGACATTCTCATTGGAATGACCCCTTCGAATTAGCCAACACTTGTTCCATTTCATTTTAAGCAAAAACACAATGACCGAAACATGAACTCAAAGATTTTTACACTTTACTATTTTTCACCAAAATCACCTTCTAAATGATTCGCCTCCTTTCCTGAGGAGACGACCTTGGAATATGAATTTCAAATAAAACACGACACTCAAAAATCTCTTTGCGCTTGGGGAGCACTTTTGTTCACACACACATATTTATTTCCATGCATCTGTTTTCCCATTACTTGCATCGAACTCGAGTGAGATTGACACTTACCTACACATATAAGCCATACACACATTAAGGATTCTTGTTCGGAGGTTTGAAACAACATTAAAATAATTCAAGCATTTTTGGCGCCGTTGCGGGGGAGTGCAAATGTTGAAATGAGAAGGTGATTTTCAGACAACGGAGGTAAGTCCTATGATTTTCATCATGGGCTAAGGTACAATGCTCCTTGTATATACTTTTGTTTGTTTATACTGTCATTTGTAGATAGTTGTTGCATGTGCAGACGAGACGAACAAAACCGATTGATTAGACAACCTTTAGGCCTCAATATGAACATTGACCAACACCCACCCGAAGATGCGGGTGATCATTTTGAAAATATAGGTGCAAATTTGAACATTCAAAGGGGTGGGGAAGTGCAAGACGCTAGATTTTCTAATCCACGAATGCAATTTCCCCTGATATGAATGAAGGCAACAATATCAAAATTGAGCCTCTGGCGAGGTCAATGAGGAATTACCTTCAAAAGATTTGTAGCACCACTCCCTCATGCATTCTATTACTGGTCCAAGCTCATGGCGTCCTAGTTAAGTCAGAGATGTTGTAACTACTTCCTACATTCCACAGAATTGAAAGGGAGAACCCTTATTTGCACATAAAGGAGTTCAAAGAAATAGTTGCAACCTTCCTCACTAATCATGGTATGAAAGACATAGCTAGGATGAAATTATTCCCCTTTTCCCTGAAATATAAGGCAAAAACGTGGATTAATTCCTTGAAACCTCGATCCATAACATCTTGGAGTCAAATGCTCTCCGAGTTTTTAAACAAATTTTTTTAGTTGCCTAAAACCACCGCTCTTAAAAAGAAAATTCAAAAATTTTGGAGAAGTCCAATAAACAATTCTACAAATATTTGGATCGTTACAAAGAATTGCTGCAATCCATTCCACACCATGGTGAGTTTCTTCTATGAAGGAATCACACTTGACATCGATAGTTCAACGATATGATGTGTAATAGGGAGTTTTTGAACAAAGATCCCAATGAGGCCTTATAATACTTTGATTTATTAGCACAAAATGCACAATCATGAGACATCACAGATTCCACCAATGTACCAAGGTCTTCTCCTTAGGGTCGTAATCAAGCACATGGGGGAGGGATGTATGATTTGAGAGACCGGGAAGACTTGCTTTCCAAAATTGCCAAGTTGTCTAGGAAAGTGGAGAGTCTTGAGGTAAATAGGAGACACGAGGTGTCTAATGTGACAAAAGACTGAGGAGTCTTAGTCGATTTGTGAGAGTGTGGAGCATTCCATATTGGAGTGCCCCAACATTCCGATACTTAAGAAAGTGTATCATGAACAAGTCAATGCCTTTAACCAACCGAGGCAATCATTCTCCCCTCACTAAAACACTTACAATTCATGTTGGAGTAATCATCTGAACGTTAGTTGGAGAAATGAGAATCCTACCCCACATGGTTCTAATGTATACTCACCTCCCATGCCTCCTAAGCAAAGTCACTACCAAGGCCAAAACCAAGCGTCTAACTCCCAATACCCCCGGTCCAATCCGCAAGGGTATTTATCAAATCCACCCCCATAAAATTTCTCCCAAAAGTTCACCTCCACAAAGTTATGGTCAACAAGGACCATCCAATCCTCCCACTTACCAACCTCCCCATAAGGGGAATTTGGAGGACGTGGTGTATAATTTCATCCAAATCCAAACCGCTTTCAACAATAACATTTTGGCTCAACTCACAAAACTAAACAATGCCATAGGGACTTCACAATAAGAAAAGGGGAAATTTCCTGCTCAACCTCAAGAGAACCCTAAAGGTCAACATGTTATTGAGTCGTTTGAGCCCACCAAAGAGAGGTGTGAGCAACTCAAGGCGGTCACCACCCTTCGAAGTGGCAAACAAATTGATAAGACCATTGTGCCTAAAGTCTCTCCCAATGCCATATTTCCATTAGAGAAAGAGATTAAGGATGACACTGAGGGGGGGTGACAAGAGTGAGAAGAAAAAAAATGAAGTGAGCAAAAAAGGAAAAAATGGTGATGAAATTGTGCATGTATCCCCTATTCCTCCCCGTTTTCCTAATCGTTTGAAGCCACCCGTCAAGGTGGCTAACTATTATGATATAATTGAAAGGTGCAAGCATGTGAAAATCAACATTCCACTCCTTGATGCCATAAAGAAAATCCCTTCTTGTGCTCAGATTTTGAAGGATTTATGTATGGTGAAGAGGAGGCAAAATGTGCACAATAAGGCATTCCTCACCGAGCAAGTGAGCTCAATTTTGAGGACCAACACCCCACCAAAGTTCAAGGACCCTCGATGCCCTACCATTGCGATCACAATAGGGAATTATCGGGTGGAGTAAGCTCTCCTTGACATGGGGGCAAATGTCAACCTCCTACCATACTCGGTGTATCAACAACTCCAATTTGAAGAGTTCAAGCCAACTCTAATCACTCTTCAATTGGTGGATCGTAGCATCAGAACACCAAGGGGAGTAGTTGAGGATGTTTTAGTCCACGTTGATAAATTTTACTTCCCTGTTGATTTTATTGTGCTAGACACTCACCCAGTTGCCTTAGCTCCCAAATCCCCATTATACTTGGTAGAACCTTTCTTGCAAAATCTAATGCCGTCATAATTGTAGGAACGGTGTTATGAAGCTAGCATTTGGGAACATGACTATGGACATCAATGTTTTCAACTTATATAAACAATTGGGGGATGATAAAGAGGCATATGAGATCAACCGGATTGACACTTTAGTGGAGGAACACTTGGAACTAATGAGCACTTTCATGTTGGGAGAGGAGGAGAATGTTGATGTAGAGGAGGTTGATGTGCAAGAGGAGTTGGAGAGGTTGAAAGGGGTAAAAAAATGGACCCTTAAATTTGAGAAGTTTCCATGTCAAGACAAGAAGATTTTTCCATTGACTAAGCAAAAAACCCATCTTGAAGTTGAAGCCATTACGATCTCATCTCAAGTAAGCATACCTTGGGGATAAGAAGACATTTTCAGTGGTGATTAGCTCAACCTTGGAGGCAAAGCAAGAAGAGGAGCTCTTGGAAGTGTTGAGGAGGCATAAGGGAGCAATTAGGTGGACAATTGTCGATATCAAGGGGATAAGCCCCCTCATTTGTACACACCGTATCTACCTTGAGGAAGACTCCAAGCCGTCTCGACAACCACAAAGAAGGTTGAACCCAATCAAGAAGGATGTGGTGAGAGACGAGGTACTAAAACTACTTGACGTGGGCATCATTTTTTTGATTGTCGATAATAAGTGGGTTAGCCCCATGCAAGTAGTACCCAAGAAATCGGGAGTCACAATGGTGGCGAATAAGGAGAATGAGCTTATTCCAACAAGGGTGATCACAACCTATACACAAGAAAGGATCATTTTCCTTTGCCATTCCTTGACCAAGTATTGGAAAGAGTAGTCAGACACTTGTTCTATTGTTTCTTGGATGGGTACTCCGGCTACAAGCAAATCGAAATCACATTGAAAGATCAGGAGAAGACCACTTTCACTTGCCCCTATGGTACATTTGCATATTGACGTATGCCCTTTGGGTTGTGTAATGCACCAGGGACCTTTCAATGTTGCATGATGGGTATCTTCAGTGATATGGTGGAAAAGATACTAGAGGTATTTATGGATGACTTCTTAGTGTTTGGGGATTCCTTTAGTGGATGTTTGGAGAATTTAGAGAGTTCTCGAGAGATGCAAGGAGAAGAATTTAGTCCTCAATTGGGAGAAGTGCCACTTCATGGAGACACAAGGAATTGTGTTGGGGCACATTGTTTTGGCAATGGGGATTGAAGTCAAAAAATCAAAGGTTGAGGCAATTTCCAACCTCCCAACGCCAAAGGTCATCAAGGATATCAAGTCGTTTCTTGGTCATGTTGGCTTTTATCGTCGTTTTATTAAAGAATTTAGTGCAGTGGCCTGACCTTTGACCAATTTACTTTGAAAAGATGTCCCATTTGTTTGGTCGAATAATTGTGAGGTATCTTTCAAAAATTTGAAAAGCATCCTTACTACACCTCCAATTATGCGACACCCAAGTGGGATATACCATTTGAGCTTATGTTCGATGTGAGTAATTATGCGGTCGGTGTAGTGCTCGGTCAAAGGGAAGATAAAAGATCGTATGTAATATACTATGCTAGCAAAACCCTAAACGAGATGCAAATAAATTATACCACCATTGAAAGGAATTGCTAGCACTAGTATTTGCATTGGACATATTCCGGTTCTACATCTTTGGTTCACCTATAATAGTTTATACCAATCACTCCACTTTGAAGTATTTGTTGTCTAAGCAGGATGCCAAACCAAGACTCATTAGGTGGATAGTCCTCCTACAAGAATTCAACTTGACGATCAAGGACAAAAAGGGAGTTGAGAACGTGGTGGCAGACCATTTATCCCGACTTGTGGTGCAAGATGCAAATGAGCATATTCCTATCTTTGACTCTTTTCCTGCTGAACATTTACTTTCAATTCATTCTGCTTGTTCATGGTATGCTGACATATGTAACTATCTTGCTACAGGACAAATACCATCGCATTGGGGCCCGGAGGATCAGAGAAGATTTATGGCGGATGTTGGTTAGTAGTTAAAATTAGCATATTATTATGCCTTTTTAAGACTAATTATACTTTGATGGAGTTTAAATGATGACATTTCATGACAAAAATTGTACAAGGACCCAAACCCAACGAATATCAAATTTTCATGCAAACACCAACATGTTCTGGAAAAAAAATGAAGCTTGAAACAAAGGCAAAGATGTTCAAATCTACATTCGATCATTCTCTTGAATTTTTTGAAGACCAGACTACTAAAGTGCTGATACATGGCATGTTGCAGCAAAGAAGGAAAACATAGAGGTACTTGAATACAACGTTCGAACACAAATCCACATTCAAACATTGTCCTAAATAATTGAGGACTACGCTATTGAGTGCAAAGGCAATGATACATGGTGTATGGAAGTAGCTCTCACAAAAGAACATAGACCACTTGAGTAGGAAGTTCAAATCCCATCTGTTGTTCAAACGCCCATTAAGCAAAGATAGTAGATAACATTTGAATGCGAAACAATGTTCGAATGTGGTCACTAGACAGGCTACAGAGTGGTTGGCTTTTACTTGGACTTTGAAGGCCTTGCACTATTCTTTCACACTCCTTACCTCCTCCTCCTTGCCAATAAAGCCCCACCCATTGTGGGGGCTTCAAAAGGAGGACTTAGAGAGACTTGCATAGAGCTAGAACTAGTTTTAGGGTTAGATTTATATTTACTTGCATAGGGGAAGATAGATCATCTTTTGGTTGAGGAGGAAACCCTCCAAAAATAACTAGCTTTCTTCTAATTTCTTTATTAGTTTCACCTGCTTCCATTTTTTGAGCTTCCTTCTTCCCTTAAAGGAGTGAAACTCTTCCACTTTTGTTGAGCTTTACCAAAGCCGTAAAGGGTGGGACGTAACTCCTCTACTTGGCGGGATGAGCATCACTCACTTTTCTAGCTTTACCAAAGTCATAAAGAGTGAGTAGTTTTCCATTCACTCTTTAGTAAGAGGTGATGAACATGTATAAATCATCTGGAAGTTATATTTTTGCATTTTGTTTGTACTTAATGCTTTATGTTACACTTGCTTATTGAATGATTGAATGCATCTAGTAAAGCTAAAGTATTTTGTATAACCGTGGGTGCTTTCTATGACATAGATGACTCTTGCATCAAAAGACTCATTGGTTCAAGGCAAGTACCTCAGCTAGATCTTCATGACTACATTTCAATCTTCATCATTATTGTGCTTCATTCAAAGAATGGAATATTAATGCAATGGTTGGATGCCTTGTAGAGACATTTGCATGTTTGTGCATGAGTTGAGTCTCGACACAGAAAATTCTTGTAAACCTCTACAATGACATCGAAATCATGCTCGTAATTCTCACAGTCCATCTTTATTTTCCGATTAACTTTATGTTGACATAGGGGTTAATTGAGTTACCAAGCACAAGTATAATAAACTAGATGATTAACTACATGTTCAGATCCTCGAGCTAAAGGGTGGCTATTACATTTATTTATTCTATTTTGTCTAGAAAAACCCCTCAGAAAGAATCTTATATTCTATCCAAAAAACCCCATAAAGTTCAAATCTCAAGGATTCCAGTTACTTGGTCTCTACCACTAATCACTTCAAAACACTAACAATAGCTCCCTGTTGATTCAACTCTGGACTTAATTAGATTATTACTATAGCTTGACTGTTTGCACTTGGGTGTACACATTTATAATCATGCCAAGTTTTTGGCGCCGTTGTCGAGGAGCCATAAAAGGTGTTTTTCAGTAAAAGGTAAAAAGACCTTCATTTTTGTATAGATATTTTTTTTATTGTGTACAATTTTTTATTTTATGTCTGAGGACGATCCTCACTTTCAAAATTTATCAAAAGAATCTGTAGGATCTATAAACCAGTTTGAACCATCTTCACCCAGATCAGTAGTAGGCTCTTTTGAGAATAACATGGCAGATAATAGGAGAGAAGGGGAAGTTCTTGTAAGACAAGGGGAAAATCATGTGGGAGAGGGAGAAGTTCCTAACATCCGAGCTCTGCAAGATTATTTGCATCCCACAAGAAATAATGTCCCCTCTTGTTTTATCTTTCCTGCAAATGTTCCCCTCTTTACTATAAAGACGGGGATAGTTCAACTACTCTCTTAATTTCATGGGCTCGAATCATCACATAAAAAATTTTGAGGAGGCATGTGGAACATTTTAAGACAATTTTGAGCTGGCCAAGTTGAAAATTTTTCCTTTCTTTTTAAAGGACAAAGCTAAACAATGGCTAAATTCTTTAAAAGCCCTTTCAATACCTAATTGGCAGGCATTACAAAATAAATTTTTTAGAAAGTTTTTTCCTCCACACCGCACCAATGCACTCAAAAGGCAAATCATGAATTTTTTGGCCAAAGAAGGATAGACCTTTTACCAAAGTTGGGAGAGATTAAAGGATCTTCTCTAGTCCTGCCCATACCATGCTTTTGAGAATTGGACTTTGGTAGGATTTTTCTATGACTCCTTGCCCACTAGACTATGCTAGTTTGTCGAAATGATGGCTCAATGAGAGTTCATAGGAAAGAGTCCAGGGGAGGCATTCATTTTCTTTGACACCATATGTGATAGTTCTTAGATGTGAGACTCAGCATCTTCTACAACTGTTAAAGTCAAACCATCTACTTCCCAAGGGGGAAAGTATGTCTTGCGAGATGATGATGACCGAAGAGCAAAAATGACTACCTTGTCTCGAAAGCTGGAAGCTCTAGAGATGAAAAAGCTACATCAAGTTGATGCTGGCCCTCCCATAAAACAAGTGTGTGGGATTTGTGCTTTGATAGAACACCCTACTGCGGACTGTCCAACCATTCCAGCATTCAAACAAGTCTTGTTGGAACAAACAAATGCAATTTTTAACTTCAACAAGCCTTACTCCAACCCATTTTTTGAAACATACAATCCAAGGTGGTGGAATCACCCAAACTTCAGTTGGTGGAACACACAACCAACTCGCATGAACCCACAATAAGGTTCACACCCACCACCTCAAGGACCTCCCACATATCAACCATACCAACCACCACAAAAAAGGAGCCTTGAGGACACACTACATCAGTTCATGCAAAGCCAAATAAGTACAAAAATAGTTCCACTCAGACTTTTACTGATTTCAAAACCCAGACCACTCAATCTTTCGAGGATCTTAAAAGTCACATCCTAAAATTGACTCAATCTATGACCACACATGAGAAGGGCAAGTTTTCTACCTAACCAAAAAAATCACAAGGCCAATTTCTTGTGGAAAACCCTTCAATTGTAGAAAATCCACAAGCCCAAGCCCAAGCCCAAGTCCAAGTTGTCACTAGACAAAGAAGTGGCAGTGTGATTGACAAGACCATTACAGACATGCTAATTCCAAAGCCAAAATCTGAGTCAATCCCAGTCAATGCACTAGTAGAGCCTGAGCCTATGATTGAATAGGAATCAGAACCATCAATGGAAAAAGAACCTTCGTGTCTTATTCCTACTCCTTTTCCTCATAGACTCAAAACAGTACAGAAGTTGAATAACCAGCCAAAAATTTATGCATTTTTTAAGCAAGTAAAGATCAACATCCCACTTCTGGATGCAATCAAACAGGTTCCATCTTATGACAAGTTTTTGAAAGACTTGTGCACAGTCAAGAGAAGCTAGAATGTCCAAAAAAGAGCGTTCTTGACAGAACAAGCCAACGCTCTAATTCAACACAAAACCCCTCCAAAATACAAGGATTCGGGTTGTGCAAATGTGGCATGTGTCATTAGAAACTTTAGAATTGACAACCACTATTAGATCTTGGAGCCAACGTTAATTTGCTCCCTTTCTCAATCTACCAGCAATTGGGTCTAGGAGAACTCAAGCCCACTTGTGTCACACTCCAGTTGGAAGACAGATCTGTCAAAGTCCTTAGGGGCATTGCTGAAGATGTACTTGTCCAAGTGGACAACTTTGCCTTCCCTATTAACTTCATTGTTCTAGGCACTCATCTAGCAACACATTCAAATAATCAAATTCCTGTCATTCTTGGTCGACCCTTCCTAGCAACCTCAAATGCATTAATCAATTATAGGAATGGAGTCATGAAATGAACTTTCGGGAATATGACTCTTGAGCTAAATATTTTCAATATTGCCAAACACCTAAGTGAAGACAAAGAAGTGAGAGAAATAAATTACATTGAGTCTCTGATACAGAAACATCTAAGTCACACGTTATGTGAAAACCCTACTGAACCTTCTTTATTGGAGTCTATCACATCTGAGACCAAAGATGATGATCAAAATCTGAAGGATTGTCCTTCTCACACTGTTGGGGCATGGACCCCCAAATTCGAAGAAATCTCACCAAGTGGCACAAAGCCACGCTCATCAAGTGTCAGACCACTAAAGCATGAATTGAAACCTCTGTCAGTGGTAATTTCATCTAAGCTTACAGACTTGCAAGAGTCTAAGCTGACTGAAATTCTTAGATGCCATAAAAACACCATTGGATGGAGCATCACTGACTTAAAAGGTATAAGTCCATTAATCTGCAATCACGCTATATACCTTGAAGAGGATTCAAAACCCTCTCGACAAATTCAGTGATGACTGAACCCTCACATGAAGGAAGTTGTGAGAATTTAGGTGCTCAAGCTCCTAGTTGTAGGGATAATCTTTATCATATTAGATAGAAAATGGGTTAGCCCAACCCAAGTAGTGGCCAAGAAGTCTGGGGTCACATTGGTTAAAAATGATGCCAATGAACTAGTACCAACTCAAGTTATCATAGGATGGCGGATGTGTATCGATTATCAAAAACTCAATTTGGTAACTAGAAAAGGCCATTTTCTTCTTCCCTTTCTTGATCAGGTCCTAGAGAGAACTGCAGGGCATGAATTTTTTTGTTTATTGGATGGGTATTCTGGATACAATCAAATCGAGATAACACTAAATGACTATGAGAAAATAACATTCACATGTCCCTTCAGCACCTTTGCATTCAAAAGGATGTCGTTTGGACTTTGTAACGCTCCTATAACATTCCAAAGATGCATGTTAAGTTTGTTTAGTGACATGGTTGAGAAATTTTTGGAAGTATTCATAGATAACTTCTCTGTATATGGTGACTCATTTGATTTGTGTCTGACCAACCTAGAGAAGGTGCTGATAAGATGTAAGGAAGCTAATCTAGTGCTTAATTGGGAAAAATGTCATTTCATGCTAGCACAAGGCATTGTCTTAGGTCATATTGTGTCGTCTGAAGGCATGAAATTTGACAAGGTAAATATAGATCTGATTAGAAATTTGCTTGCTCCCAAAACTGTAAGTCCGATCATTTATGGGACATGCAGGGTTCTATAGGAGATTCATAAAAGACTTTAGTACCATAGCTAAACCTATGTGTCATCTCCTGAGTCAGGATGTAATTTTTGTGTGGAGTGAAGCATGCCAGAAAGCTTTTGACAAGCTTAAAGGTACGTTAATTTTTGCTCCAATAATGTAACCCTCTGACTGGACTCTACCCTTTGAACTAATGTGTGGTGCAAGTGATTATATTATAGGTGTTGTGTTGGGGCAAAAAAAGGATAAGAAACACTATGTGATTTACTATGCAAACAAGACTTTGAATGATGCTCAAATGAATTATTGAACGACTAAAAAATAATTACTTGTTGTAGTTTTGGCTTTGGAGAAATTTCGTTATTATCTTGTTGGTTCTTCTGTTATTGTGTTCACTGACCATGCAACACTGAAATTCTTGCGCACAAAGAAGGATGCCAAGCCAAGGCTCTTAAGATGGATACTCTTACTCAAAGAGTTTGATCTGATCATTAAGGACAAGAAGGGTGCTAAGAATGTGGTGGTAGATCATCTATCCAGGTTAACTTATGAATTTTAGGAGGATGGGTTTCCAATCAATGAGAATTTCCCCGATGAATAACTATTCACCATTGAGGAAACGTCATGGTACACTGATATCACTAACTTCCTTGCTACTGGAACACTCCCACCGTTCTTTACAATATTGGACAAAAAGAAATTTCTTAGGGAGGTTTGTAATTTCTTTTGGGAAGATCCATACGTGTTCAAGTACTGTAAGGATCAAATCATAAGGCGTTGCATACAAGCAAATGAGAGCAAATAGGTAATATCGTTTTGTCATTCGGAAGCATATGGTGGCCATTTCTCATCAAGGAAAACCGTTGCAAAAATCTTGCAGTGTGGATTTTATTAGCCCACACTTTTCAAAGAAAACTTCAGATAAACGGATTAGAGGAATTGAGAAATGAGGCATATGACAATGCAAAAATTGCAAAGGAAAGGATGAAAATCTTTCATGAAAAAAAGATAGTGAGGAAATCTTTTGTCCCTTCCCAAAAAGTCTTCTTGTTAAATTCAAGGGTCCGCCTATTTCTTGGTAAGTTGAGGTCAAGGTGGACTGGGCCTTACATTGTCAAACAAGTGTTTGGACATGGAGTAGTAGAAGTGGAAAACCCATTGAACGGTAATATCTTTACTATTAATGGTTAGCGTTTGAAACTATTTTTGGAAAACTTTGTCAAAGATGTGAAAACCATTCTTTTAATGGATCAAAATATTCCTCCAAGATTCGCGCCTGCTGACACAAAAAGGGATTGGGTCAGGAAGAATCCAACCCAACCCGCCCTGCTGGGACGCCTTTATAAGGCCCCCACCCCTTTTGCTCTTTTTCCCATCCACCATTGTCCCTTTTTCTTTCTTTCTTATTCTTCTTCGTTTGTCTCTGTTTTCTAAAAAAAAAAAAGACCCAGCCCCAACAACCCCATGTCCACATACTCCATAGACACAATTCTCTATTTTATGCTTTGCATTTTGATTTTGTATTTATTTATGGGTATTTTGCTTCTCTTCGCACTTATGGACAAGGGTTTCCAGCCTAGCCGAAACCCAAATCTGTGTAAAGATGATTAATTTGTGTATTTTTTTTGTAGGTTCTGGCAAATGAACAGATCCCTACGTTTCAACCTCATCTCCAAACTCCATACAACGATAAATTCAAAACATTGGGGACAATGTTCAGTTTAGGTTAGGGGTGAGAACTAACATACAGTTCATATTTTGATTTTGTGCTTTGTGCCCATAAGAATTTTTGTTGTTGTTATTGTGGTTATCGTTGTTGTTGATCATATTGTGTACCTTGTCTCGTATTTTTATAAATTGATGATCATGCCTTTGAGTCAGCTTTAATTGTCTTTGTGACTGAAACATGTTAAAGAACTAGATAGTGAAGTCTTAAAACTTAGCAAGCATGGATGGTAAACTTTTTTGGTTTAGTCTGGGAGTTTTACACACTTTTCCATCTGATGTGCATGCTGTGATTAAGCAAAATAAAACCATTGTGTGGCAGAAGCACTTTTGCTAAATGTTGTCGTGCCAAAAGACTTGGTGCCTGTAAACAATGTGGCAGGGTCTTTCACCTGAAGAGATATAATCAGTGTTCTAAACTGATTTTTGGTCGCGCACTCGATCTATTAGACTGGATAGTGAATGGGCCGAGTAAGGATTACCCTGAGATGCCATGCTATTATGGTACTTTGCTTAACCGGTTTGTGCAATAAGAAATTGGGAGAGTCATTGGTTGTTCGAATGACATCGAGTTTGGGCAAGAATCGGATTAAAGTGCTCTTAAGAAAATATTTTGTTTTTTCTTGGGATGAAGGATAATGGTCCGAACCATTTTTGTAAAAAATGTAAATATCTTTTTACTAGATGTACAAAATCCTTGTTAGTTGAAATAAAAATATGGGTCGGGTAAGGAATTTCCCAGAATACCAACCTAAAGCATGGGTTGGGAATTATCCTAAGACGCCATGAATTTATAGTTCAAAATTATGTGTATAGCCTTCTTTTAATGTGTATAGAAATGTGCATGCAATTGTGATTTTTGATTTGGCATTCAAATGCCACTTAACGTTCGAACGACAGTTGGTTACAGTACTTTGACCTCTGCAGGAACTCAAAAAGTACTGGGAGCTCTCCACGTTTGAACGTTTGGAGAACGTTTGAGTCAGAGTACCATATTCGAATGTCAATCCACGTTCGAACGTTGGATGTTTGCAGTACTTTGGCCTATGACAGAACTCAAAAGTATTGGGAGCTTGCTTGATTTGTTTCCCTGTTGTTCCTAACCTCCGCACATGAACCCTTAATGTGTATATGACTTATAATGATAGGTGAGTGTCACTCTCACTCGGGCTCGATGCAAGGGACTGGAAGACAGGTTTGTGGAATGAAATGTGTGTGTGTGTGTGAATAAAAGTGCTCCCAAAGCGCAGAGAGACTTTCGAGTGTCGTGTTTTACTTGGAGATTGTATTCCAAGGTCATCTTCTCAGGGAAGGAAGTGAATCATGTTAAAGGTGATTTTGGTGAAAAAGGGTAAAGTGTAAAAATCTTTGAGTTTGAGTTTTTGTGATTGTGTTTTTGCTAAAAAGGAAATGGAACAAGTATTGGTTAATCCGAAGGAGTCATTCCAATGGGAATGCCAAATCAACTGAAGACCTTCCTACAGTGGTGCCTAGATGTTCAATTGAATAGTAAGAAGTGCGGGACCAAAAATGGACGTGAGGATTCAAGCATACCCCATGACAAGTCTACGGTGTATCAAGAACTCACAACCACATCCACACTCAACCTAGTCAAATCGAATCAACATACACTACGAGGAGGAAAGAAAACGAGTTGAAATAGCATACCCAAGAAGAGTTCTCCCTAGGATTAGCCAACGTAAAACTTAGCTACCCATATTAAAGGGAAAGACATAAATTTAATGGAGAGACATTATAAAGAAATGAGGTTTGGAGCTTTGTTTAATGCAAGCAAACCCAAACTATGAAGAGAAAGATGCAATACCCATTTTAAAAGTTGAAAATGAAGAACTTGAATGCATTACTGGTGAAATCCAAAATTTAAGACTAAACTTGAAATGTGCTTGTAATAAATGACATTAAATACATTAAATGAAGCTTAAACAAGTCTTACAATAAATTACAAGTCAATATATGATAGAAAATGGAAAAATATCAACTTCCCTCACTAGTACTTCTTCTTCTTCCTTGGAGCTTCTCTATCTATATTGCAATGTGTATATCCGTCCTGGTCTCTCAGCTTGCCAAAAACATCCATGGAGGTCCTTGGGTCTGTGTGATGGGCCTCCCATCAGTAGGGGCTGAATGGATGCATTTAGCAGGCTAGCACAGGCCTAGCTTGCACTCCTAGCTTCCTCTCTTCTCACTCTCCTCATTAATGTTCAAGCCTCCAAAAGTACAAGCTAGGGGCGAAGAAGGGATATCTGTGTGTATGGAGTGTCAGGGACAAGTGGGAGACCAATGGTGGGACCCCCAAAGTTGCAGAGCTTAGGTTGCAGGATCTGGTGTGTTTTAGTAAAACCTAACGGTAGGTCAAAGAAAACCTACTGACAGGTTTTACTCTAGTGAGCAAAAATTATCGGTAGGTCTGCGGTAGGTGCCGGTCCAGTAGCCAAAACCTATCGGTAGGGCCTATTGGTAGGTTTTTACTTGGTTTGCTGATTTCTTGGTTCCTTCATCTTTCAAGCTATTATCAAGCCTCCACCTCATCTTCAATCTCCTTAAGCGTCATGATGGGAACTAACGAGCACCATTTAAGCCCCATTACATGTAAACATATAGAAACTGCATTAATTGCTCAAACATTGCAATTCCACTTATTTTAACTGCAAAAGCAAGTATAAAAGGGATGTAAATGTACATAGGATATGAAATATTTTGTGCTAATCACACCCCCCACTTGATCTTTGCTAGTCCCTAGCAAAGTTTATTTTCATACCAACGAGTTTGAAATTACAATAATCCATTTACACAAGTAATTCATCAAACATTCAAAATACAAAAATCAAAATACAATTAACGAAATAAACTTGGGCAAGATGGAACAACAACTGTGGTATTTCATTAATTACTTTCAAAATTGGAGTACATGGAGATAGAGTTCAAAAAGATACAAAATGGCCTAAAATTCCTAAGGACTCTTCTACTAGGCCCATGACTCCACACCTAGCTATGTACAACTCCACTCAAAAAAAAAAGACAAAAATAATAACACCCTACTCATCATCCTCACCATCACATCCATCATCACTGTCACCATCACCACCATCATCATCACTCTCATCCTCCTCCTCATCATCATCCTCCTCAGTATCCCCACCTCAACTAAAGCGTAGGCTGAGGGGGTAAATGCAGGAGGTGGAAGTCCACTGGTAATCGGCTCTTCTGGGAATTTGTGCTGAAAGATTCGAGTGATAATCATCGAAATCCTATGCATAGTCTCCTCCAGAGCGTCAAGGCGCTGAGATACCATGCGATCCGGTGCAGAAGTGGAAGGCTCAGAAACAAATGGCTCAGCGAAGGAAGGTCTAGCAGAGGAAGGTCCCGCGACTGATGACTCTGGCCTCAGAACCCTAGCCCGCTCATCTCGACTGATCGCCGTCCTCTTACTACAACTTGCCTTCTAGATAGCTCCGGTCTCAGGGGGAGCGATCTTCTCGAAGGTATAACCCTTCACCTTGAAGTGATCTTACATTCGGGTGACCAATTTCCCAAACAGGAGGCCCACCTCTGGCTTTCTTGCCTCGGTGAATTCCCTTATCACCTCCCATATAAAAGTGCAAAATCCATGGCCTTCCTCGACATCAGCCAATCCAAGAGGGCAAGCTTTTCAATGTTTGTAATGCCCCAAAAAATACATTGGACGACATTACAATCTAAAAATAATTCACATCATGAGAGCACTAATATGATCCATAAATAAATAAGACTTCATTTTTCATCCATAAAATTTACAACATTATCCAAAAGAATTTGCCCAACCATGGCATTTACATCTCAAAAATTTAACTATTGTAGCGTAGCGGAATAACAAAAGAAAAACTAGACTTCACAATGTTCAGAATAAATATCCTAGTCTAGAACAAAATAAAGTGTTACTCTAAGCGTCCACCTTGGGATTCATGCTCTCGTTTATCGGAGTCTCCCAATGTTCGGGCTCCTCAACTCCCAACTCTTCCTCGAGAGGATAATCTGAAAAGGTTGTTAAGTAGGGGATGAACACGAAGCTCTGTAGGAAAATTCTTCCAAACTCGAACAAGGTTTAGAAAAGCATATAAAATGGTCACTCTCATTTTACAAACAACATATATGAATTTTGAAGAAAACATGGACATTTGAAACAGATCTCAATTTTAAGTAACAACAATAATTTAATGAATAAAAGAACTCAATATACAATTAATAATCCATTTTACCATAAACCGTTTCTCACAAGTTCTTGCGGAATCTCATATTTCCCAAGATTCTTGTAGAAACCATTTCTGGTAAAATAAACAATAACTCATAACTTGAAAATTTCTCAACAATATATACATGTATCTCAACCATGATGTAAGGCATCCACATGAATCAATGCATTGAGTAACATCTAGCCCCCACACACACACCCAAATCTTCTCAAAGATATCCAACATTTAGGAAGAGCGTATACCATACCAATGGCTCTGACGTATCCAACCCAGACATTAGTATACTAACCCTCTGCCTCGATCCCTGTGAGCAATAGCGGTTTAGTCTTACCAAAGCACTAACCCCACTACGAGTGGTAGGAAAAGTTCAAACCCACACGGAGTATGAAGAACGTCTACCCACTCTATGATATCTCGTCAAAGGCCACCCATGGTCATCCCATACTCATAAGAGATACAATACCAAAATCAATTTCTCAATTTACAAGCATATCTCAAAAATTTCCAAATCTATCATGTGACAATTCCAATAACCAATTAAGAAATATACAAGAGATCACAACATCATTTTCTTACTCAAGACAAAGCACTATAGTTTTGACATCAATAATAAAGGAAGAATTTAAGAAGAAAATCCATCACTCTCCAAAAACTAAGGTTTTAAAGCAAGAAAAGAGATTTCATGGGTATTCAACCCTAACTTTGTTCAAAACATGTAATATTTGCAAAAAAAGACTAAGAGAGGATGATTTCATATCATATATATAACATTTAGAGGCACAAAATACATATATAAATACCCTAATCTCAATGAACAAGGATGGAAGAAAACCCTTACCTTGTAATCCAGAATTCCAAATCAAAAGCCCAAGCTTTAAGGACCCTTCTTCCTCCCTTTTCTTTCTCTCTTTATCTTCTCCTAGGGTTCTAAGAGGTTTGTGGTGAGAGTGGAATGAAAGAATGAGACAAATAGGGCTTAGAATGATGTTTTAAAACATAAAAATCCTGATTTTTTTACTGTTCGGCAAGCTTCAGATAAAGCGTACCGGTACGCGTACCGATACTGTTCAGCTACTGGAGTTCAGCGTACCGGTATGGTTTGACTGACAGATTTTTTCTCCAAATTGCAGTGCAATTTTGGCCCATTTAGAGGTCGAATTTGAAAATTTTCGTGAAATACACGTTTGTAGACCTATATGTCTACTATCTACTGTCCAAATTTCAGATAAATGTAATATCAGGATAAAAGTTATGGCCAAAAGACTAGGCAGTGTCCAAGATTCCTTTTTACCCAAACTTTCTCTAAAGTGTGCTTTCACTCCGGACTACTTCCAAACTTTTACAACATACCCTATTACCTCAACTAACATTTTTATCTTTACTTTTACAATCTACATAGTTCATGCATACTTCATTACATCTATTAGCATTTCAAAAACATAATTATTTTACTATATGATAATAAGAATGTGGGGGTTTACATTCCACCCCCCTTAAAGAAAGTTTCATCCTCGAAACTTACCTTAGGTAGCAAACAAATGAGGGTACTTCTCTCACATCTCTAGCTCTGGTTCCCAAGTAGCTTCCTCTACACCGTGATGTTGCCACAAGTCTTTTACCAGTTGAATGACTTTATTGCAAAGCACCTTCTCTTTGGTATCGAAAATCTTCACCAGTTGTTCTTCATATGTTTCCCCATCTTGAATTTCTATATCCTCTAAATCTAGGACATGTGTTATATCTGATTGGCACTTTCTCAACATTGACGCATGGAATATATCATGTACCCTAATTCGTGCGTAAAGTTAACAAATTTTACTATGCCTTTTGGGACTAATTGTGCTTTGATGGAGTTTAAGTAGTGACATTTCAGGTCCTAAAGTGAACAAAGGCCCAAAAATATCAAAAATCACTCTTGAATGTGACACTAGCACAAAAGGGAGCAAAAATACAAAAGGTTGGAACAAAGCAAGGACATTCAAATGTCAACTCACGTTCGAACATCATCTGAAACCCTGCCAAGACTAGCTGCTGAGACATGGCGTGTTGTAGTCAACCAAGGGAAATGCTGAGGTACTTGAGTACCACGTTCGAACGCCACTCCATGTTCGAACGTCCTCTGGAATCCTAAAAAGACTACACCACTGGAACCTGGCATGTTGTAGTAAGAGAGAAGAACCATAAGCACTTGAGTACAACGTTTGAACGTCACTGCATGTTCGAACGTTGTCTTGAGTGACTGAGTGTACAGTCAATGATGTCAAGACGTGTGGAAGTGACTAAGTTCGAGACTAAGTTAGAGATCAAGTCAGTGACCACAGACCACTTGAGTGGAAGAAAGATGACGTTCGAACGCCAAATAACGTTCGAATGTCCCCCTGCAGGCTACCTGCAAAATAGTTGATTCTCATGGGTGGCAAACACTATTCACTCATCCTCACCTATCTCCTACTTCCCCCTCCCCTTCCTTGCATATAAATACTCCCTTGTTGGGAGCTTAAAAGGCATTCTTCCTCTTGTAGAGTAAAGGGGGGAGAAATCTTTATTCTTGTAAGAATGTTTAGTAATCTAGTTCTTGAATACTTCATGTTTGTGCTTTCATTTTCCATTTATATCAACCATTTTGGAGGCTTAGACTTCCCTTGTAGTTGAAGTCTTTCATTTACCTATGCTAAGTCTTTACATTCATGTTGTGACAACCATGATGGAGGCTTAGACTCCCCTTGTAGTTGTACTTGCTTTTACTTACAAAGTATCAAGAGAGGTAGTTAATCTTTTGGTTGTGGTGGAAACCCTCCAAAAGCAACTAGCTTTCTTCTACTTTTTTTGTTCATGTATTTCACTTCCATTGCCTGAGCATCCTTCTTTCTTAGAAGAGTGAAACTCTTCCACTATTCTAGAACTTTACCAAAGTCGTGAAGGGTGGGATGTGATTCACTTATTCTTCGTTGAAGATTAGCTTTTCGTTTATTGTACTCTCACTAAGTAGCTCATCCACTTGGAGGGATGAGTATCACTCACTTGTCTAGCATGACCAAAGCCATGACGAGTGAGTAGTTCCTCATTCACTCTTTAGTAAGAGGTGATGAATATGTAAAGATTACCCGGAAGTAATGCTTGTGCAACTCCTTTATGCTTTAATGAATTATATTCCACTTGTTCATTGGATGATTGAATGCATCTAGAAAAGCTAAGGTACTTTGTATAACCAAAGGTTCCTTCTATGATATGGATGAATCCTACATAGAAAGACCCAGTGGTTCAAGGCAAGTATCCCGGCTAGCTCTTCATGACATCTTTTCAATCTCCAATATTATTGCGCTTTCTTCAAAGAATGGACCATTAATGTCATGGTTGGAGGTCTTGTAGAAACACTTGCTTGTTTGTAGACGAGTTAAGTCTCGGCACAAACAATTCTTGTAAACTTCTAGAAAGGCATCAAAATCATGTGCTTAATCCTTACAGTCCATCTTTATCCTCCGATTAACTTGCTGTTGACACGGGAGTTAATTGAGTCATAAAGCACAAACATAATAAACCGGATAATCAATTACGTGTTCTAATCCTTGTGCTAAAGGGTGGCTGTTACATTTTGAGAATCTTATATTTTTTCTAGAAAACTCTTGAAAAAAATCTTCTATTCTAATCAAGAAAACCTCATCACTCCAAACACGCGAAATTTCCAAAAGTTACTTGGTCTCTATTACTACTGACTTCAAAACACCAATCATAGCTCCCTGTGGATTTGACTACGGACTTCACCGGATTATTACTACAACTGGACCGCCTGCACTTGGGTGTACGCATTTCAAATCATGTCAAGTTTTTGGCGCCATTGTCGGGGAGCCATAAAAGGTGTTTTATGGTAAAAGGTAAAAAGACCTCATTTTTTTGTGTATAACTTTGCTTTACTGTATATAAAGTTGTGCTAATTACTTTTATGTCTGAAAACGTCCCTCATTATAAAAATTTTCCAGCTGAATCTTCTGGATCTGTGAATCAATCTGAACCATTTTCACCTAGATCAGTAGCAGACTTTTGTGAAAGTAAAATGACAAATGGTGAGAGACAAGAGGAAATTCCTATAAGGGAAGGGGAAGTACCTAATATTCAAACTCTGAGGGATTACGTGAATCCCACAAGGAATACTGTCCCCTCTTGTTTTATTTTTCCTGAAGATGCACCCCCCTTTACTGTAAAGACGGGGACAGTTCAACTACTTCCTCAATTTTGTGGACTCGAAACAGAAAACCCATATATGCATATAAAAGATTTTGAGGAAGTATGTGGAACTTTTCAAGACAATTCTGACCTGGCCAAGATGAAACTTTTCCCTTTTTCCCTAAGGGATAAAGCTAAACAATGGCTAAATTCTTTAAAAGCTCTTTCAATACCTAACTGCCGAACAATACAAAATGAATTTTTTAGAAAGTTTTTTCCTCTACACCACACTAATGCATTGAAAAGGCAAATCATGAATTTTTCGAGCAAAGAAGGAGAAACCTTTTACCAAAGTTAGGAGAGATTCAAGGATCTACTCCAATCCTACCCACAACATGCTTTTGAGAATTGGACCTTGGTTGGATTTTTCTATGACTCCCTGCCCAGTAGACTATGTCAGTTTGTCGAAATGATGGCTCAAGGAGAGTTTATGGGAAAAATTCCAGAGGAGGCATTCGATTTCTTTGATACCATAACTGACAGTTCTCAGATGTGGGACACCGCCTCTCCCATAACTATTGAAGCCAAACCATCTACTTCCCAAGGGGGTAAGTATGTCTTGAAAGATGATGTTTACCTTAGAGCAAAAATATCCACACTATCTCGAAAGCTTGAAGCTTTAGAAATGAAAAAAGTTCATCAAGTTGATGTTAGCTCTCCCACAGAACAAGTGTGTGGGATCTGTGCACTAACAAGACACCCTACTGGGGAGTGTCCCACAATTCTCGCATTTAAAGAGGTTTTGTTCGAACAAACAAATGTTGTCTCTAATTTCAACAAGCCTTACTCCAACCCATACTCTGAAACATACAATCCAGGGTGGCGGAATCACCCAAACTTCAGTTGGAGGAACACACAGCCAACTCCAATGAACCAACAAGGTTCACAACCACCACCTCAAGGACCTCCAACATACCAACCATACCAAGCACCACAAAAGAGGAACCTTGAAGACATACTGAACCAATTCATGCAAAGCTAAATGAACTACAACCATAGTCCCACTCAGGCTTTCATTGACTTCAAAACCCAGACCACTCAATCTTTCAAGGATCTTAAAAGTCACATCCAATAGTAGACCTAGTCCACGACTACACATGAAAAGGGCATGTTTCCTGCCCAACCAAAACCACCACAAGGCCAATTATAGGTGGGAAATCCTTCATCCATGGAAAATCCTCAGGGTCAAGCCCAAGTTGTCACTACACTAAGAAGTGGCAAGGTGATTGACAAGACCATCCGAGACAAGCTAATTCCAAAGCCAAAATCCATCCCAGCCAACTCACCAATCGAGCCTGAATCAAATGAGCTTGAACTTGTGAGAGAAGAGGAACTCGAGCCCCTGATTGAACAAGAACCAGAACCATCACAGGAAGAGGAACTCTTGTATTCTATTCTTGCTCCTTTCCCTTATAGACTCAAAACTGCACAGAAGTTGAATAATCAGCCAGAAATTTACGAGCTCTTCAAGCAAGTAAAAATCAACATCCCACTTCTGGATGCAATCAAACAGGTTCCATCTTATGCCAAGTTTCTAAAGGACTTGTGCACAGTCAAGAGAAGCCAGAATGTTCAAAAAAGAGCATTCTTGACAGAACATGCCAGTGCGTTGCTTCAACACAAAACCCCTCCAAAATACAAAGATCCAGGGTGTCCAACTATGTCGTGTGTTATTGAAAATTTCAGAATCGAACAAGCACTGTTAGACCTTAGAGCAAGTGTTAATTTGCTCCCATTCTCTGTTTACCAACAGTTGGGTCAGGAGAACTCAAACCCACAAGTGTCACACTTTAGTTGGCAGACAGGTCTGTCAAAATTCCTAGGGTTGTTGTTGAAGTGGACAACTTTGTATTCCTTGTTGACTTCATCGTCTTAGATACTCAGCCAGCACAATATTCAGAGAATCCAATTACTGTTATTCTTGGTCGACCCTTCCTAGCAACTTCAAATGCACTGATCAATTGTAGGAATGGGTCATGAAATTAACCTTTGGAAATATGACACTTGAGCTGAATATTTTCAATGTTGCCAAACACCCAGGAGAGGACAGAGAAGATAGAGAAATAAATTCCATTAAGTCTATTGTCCAGGATCATCTCAACAACACATTCTGTTTCTTTCTTTCCTCGTTCTTCTTCCTTCCTTTTTCTTTACTCAAAACACTAGCCTCTCCATTCCTTTCTCTTATTCTAATATATGTGTAGGTGTTGGGAAGAGAATATATGTATGTATATCTATACATATATATAAAGAGTTTGACCTATCCCATAATACTACCATATTTAAAACCATATGTATAAGTGTCCGAACAGGTCTCTCTAGGGCAAGACTTTTATTAGAGACATATTAGTCTTCTTTAATTATTTTTATCCTTAGATATAATTTTTTTTTTGGGTAATTACAGCGGAACAACCCAAACTTCAGGTGAAGAAACACATAGCCAACTCCCATGAACCAACAACAAGGTTCACACCCACCACCTCAAGGAACTCCCGCATACCAACCATACCAACCACCACAAAAGAGGCACCTTGAGGATACACTGAATCAGTTCATACAAAGTAAAATGAACTACAACCATAGTTCCTCTTAGGCTTTTACTGATTTTATAACACAGACCACTCAATCTTTTGAGAATCTTAAAAGTCACATCCAAAATTTGACCCAATCCATGACCACACATGAGAAGGCCAAGTTTCCTACCTAACCAAAAGCACCACAAGGCCAATTTGAGGTGAAAAATCCCACAACCATGGAAAATCCACAAGACCAAGCCCAAGCCCAAGTTGTCACTACACTAAGAAGTGGCAAGGTGATTGACAAGACCATCAAAAACATGCTACTTCCAAAGCCAAAACCTAAGTCAATCCGAGTCCACTAGCCAGTCGAGCCTAAATCAATTGAGCCAGAATGTGTAAGAGAAGCGAAACTTGAGCCCATGATTGAACAAGAACCAGAGTCATCAAAGGAAGAAGAACCCTCATGTTCTGTTCCTACTCCTTTTCCTCATAGACTCAAAATTGAACAAAAGTTGAATAATCAGCCTGACATTTATGAGCTTTTTAAGCAAGTAAAAATTAACATCCCACTTCTGGATGAAATCAAACAGATTCCATCTTATGCCAAGTTTCTGAAAGACTTGTGTACAGTCAAAAGAAGCCAGAATGTTCAAAAAAGAGCCTTCCTGACGGAACATGCTAGTGCCTTGCTTCAACACAAAACCCCTCCAAAATACAAAGATCCAGGGTGTCCGACTGTGTCGTGTGTCATTGAAAACTTCAGAATTGAACAAGCACTGTTAGACCTAGGGGCTAGTGTCAACTTGCTCCCTTTTTCCGTTTACTAGAAGTTGGGTCTAGGAGAACTCAAACCCACAAGTGTCACACTTCAGTTGGTAGACAAATCTGTAAAAATCCCTAGGGATAATGTGGAAGATGTACTTGTCCAAGTAGACAACTTTGTATTCCCTGTTGACTTCATCATCCTAGATACTCAGCCAACAAATCATTTAGAGAACCCCATTCTCGTAATTCTTAGTAAACTCTTCCCAGCAACTTTAAATGCACTAATCAATTGCAGGAATGAGATCATGAAATTAACTTTTGGGAATATTACCCTTGATTTAAATATTTTCAATGTTGCAAAACACCCAAGAGAAGAGAAAGAAGAGAGAGAAATAAATTCATTAAGTCATTGGTTCAGGACCATCTGAATAACACATTATGTGAAAATTCCATTGAATCCTCTCTGTCTAAATCTATTACATCTAAGACAACAGATGATGATCCAAAGAATTGCCTGACTCATGTTGTTGATACATGGACCTCCAAATTCGAAAAACTTTCACCAAGTGGCTCAAAGCTACTCTTATCAAATGTCAAGCCACCAAAGCCTGAACTGAAACCTCTCCCATCTGACCTCAAATATGCATTCCTAGGAGAGAATGAGTCATACCCAATGGTAATTTCATCTAAACTCACAAACTTGCAAGAGTCTAAACTGATTGAAGTTCTTAAAAGCCATAAAAGCACCATTGGGTGGACCGTCGCTGACTTGAAAGGTATAAGCCCGTTAACTACAATCATGCCATATAACTGGAAGAGAATTCAAAACCCTCTCGTCAAATATAGCGAAGATTGAACCCTTACATTAAGGAAGTAGACAAAATGGAAGTGCTTAAACTCTTAGATGCAAGGATAATCTTTCCCATCTCCGATAGCAAATGGGTTAGTCCAACCCAAGTTGTGCCCAAAACTTCTGGGGTCACAGTGGTCAAGAATAAAGCCAATGAACTAGTACCAACTAGAGTTTTCATATGATGGCAGATGTGCATTGACTATCAAAAACTCAATTTGGTGACTAGGAAAGACCATTTCCCTTTTCCCTTTCTAGACCCGGTTCTAGAGAGAATTGCAAGCCATCAATTTTACTATTTTCTTGGCTATTCCGAATACAATCAAATTAAGATAGCACTTAATGATCAGGAGAAAACCACATTCACATGCCCCTTTGACACTTTTGCATTCAAAAGGATGTCATTCAGGCTTTGTAATGCTCCTACAACATTCTAAAGATGCGTGCTAAGTCTGTTCAATGATATGGTCGAGAAATTTTTGGAAGTATTCATGGATTACTTCCCTGTCTATGGTGACTCATTTGATTTGTGTCTGGCCAATGTAGAAAAGGTACCAATAAGGTGTCAGGAAGCCAATCTAGTGCTTAATTGGGAGAAATGTCATTTCATGGTAACACAAGGCATTGTCTTAGGTCACATTGTGTCGTATGATTGGGAATTTGCCTGCTCCTAAGACTGTAAAGGATGTCCAATCATTCCTAGGACATGCAGGCTTTTACAAGAGATTCATAAAAGATTTCAGTACTATAGAAAAACCCAAGTGTTATCTCCCAAGTCAGGACGTAGTCTTTGATTGGAATAAAATGTGGCAACAAGCTTTTGATAAGCTTAAAGACATGTTAATTTCTACCTCAATAATGTAACCCCCTGACTGGACTCTGCCCTTCGAACTAATGTGTGATGCAAGTGATTATGCTGTATGTGCTGTATTGGGACAAAGAAAAGATAAGAAACCACATATCATTTACTATGCAAGTAAAACCTTGAATGATGCTCAAATGAATTATTCAACAATTGAAAAAGAATTGCTTGCTGTAGTTTTTTCTTTGGAAAAATTTCGTCCTTATCTTGTTGGTTCTTTTGTTACTGTGTTCACTGACCATGCAGCATTAAAATACTTGCTTACAAAGAAGGATACCAAGCCTAGGCTCTTAAGATGAATACTCTTACTTCAAGAGTTTGACCTGGTCATTAAGGACAAAAAGGGTGTTTAGAATGTGGTGGCAGATCATCTATCTAGGTTAACTTATGAATTTCACGAGGATGGACTACTAATCAATGAAAAATTTCTGATGGAAAATTGTTCATAATTGATGAGACCCCATGGTATGTTGATATTGCTAATTTCCTTGCTACTGGAACGCTCCCTCCGTCCTTCACCACTATGGACAAAAAGAAATTTTTGAGGGAGGTTCGTAACTTCTTTTGGGAAGATCCATACATATTTAACTATTGTAAGGATAAAATCATAAGACGTTGCATCCCTGCTCAGGAAAGCAGACAAGTAATAACCTTTTTCCATTCTGAAGCATGTGGTGGCCACTTCTCCTTAAGAAGAATTGCTACAAAAATTTTGTAGTGTGGATTTTACTGGCTCACACTTTTCAAAGATGTACATGCCTTTTGCTTAATTTGCGATAGATTCCAAAGGTTGGGAAACATTTCAAAAAGAAACATAATGCCCTTAAACCCAATTCTTGATTTGGAAATTTGTGACTATTGGGGCATTAATTTTATGGGACCATTCCCCCCTTCCTTTGATTATCTATACATCTTGGTAGCCGTAGACTATGTATCTAAATGGGTTGAGGCAATTCCATGTCGGAATAATGAGCACCAAACGGTGATCAATTTTTTGAAAGAAAATATTTTGTCCCGTTTTGGAATTCTGAAATCAATCATAACTGATGGGGGTGCTCATTTTTGTAATCGCCCTTTTATGGAATTTGATGAAAAAATATTTGGATTTTTCACAAAATTGTAACCCCTTTTTACCCACAGAATAGTGGACAGACTGAATTGGCTAATCGGGAGATCAAATTAATTTTTAAAAAAATGGTAAATCTAGACCACAAAGATTGGTAGTTAAGACTAACTGATGCATTCTGGGCATACCGCATTGCTTTTAAAATAATTTTGGGCATGTCCCCCTATCGATTAGTCTATGAAAAGCCTTGTCACCTACATGTGGAATTGGAGCATAGAGCATACTGGGCCATTAAAGTAATGAATTTTGACCTGGACAAGGCTGGGCTTTCAAGAAAAATGCAAATTTACGAACTGGAGGAGTTGAGAAATGAAGTATATGAGAATGCTAAGATTGCGAAATCCAGGATGAAAATTTTTCATGACAAGAACATAATGCGGAAGTCTTTTGAACCTTTTTAAAAAGTCCTGCTGTTTAATTCAAGTCTCCGCTTCTTCCCTAGTAAGTTGAAATCAAGATGGACAGGGCCTTACACTATTAAAAAAGTGTTTGGACATGGAGTAGTAGAAGTGGAAAATTACTCGAATGGTAATACCTTTACTGTTAATGGTCAATGATTAAAACCTTTTTTGGAGGATTTTGTTAAAAATGTGGAAACCCTTCTTTTAATGGACCCAAAAAATTCCTCCGAGAATTACGCCTGTCGACACAAAAAGGGGTCATGTCAAGAAACACCCGATAAAAACTGACTTGAGCGGACGCCTTTATAAGGCATCCCCTTTTTTTTTCCTCTTTTTCCCCACCCCCTTTTCCTCTCTTACCATGCCTTTCTATCCCTTTCCCTTTTTCTTCTTCTTCTTCTTTGCTGTTAGCGATCCTCTGTAAACAAGACCTAACTCCTAGCAGTTCCATAACCATATTACCCGAAGACCTAGTCCTTTGTCTTATGATCTGCATGTATGTACTCTATTTGTACATGACTCTTCTTCTTCTGTCTGCATTCAAAATAAAGGATTTTTATCCTAGCAGAAACCCAGATCTGCAGAGAGATGATTAATTTGTGTATTTTGCTTGTAGGTTTTCAGCAGATGAATAGATCTCTACATTTCAACCTTATCTCCAAGCTCAACATATCGGTAAATTCGAAACATTGGGGACAATGTTCAATTTTGGTTGGGGGGAGAGAACAGTTTATATTTTGTACCCCATAAAATTTTTGGTTTTTATTGTTGTTGTTGCTGTGCCCGCAACATTCTTCGTTGTTGTGGCCCTTTCTGATCATATTGTGTACCCTACATTGTATTGCTTAAAAATTAATAATGATATATGTAAGTCAGCTTTGATCATCTTTGTGACTAGCAGACATTAAAGAACCAAATAGTGAGTCTTAAAAAGTAGAAAGCATGGATGTTAAACTTTTTTAGTTTAGTCTAGGAGTTTTACACACCTTTTTATCTTATGTACATACTGTGATCATGAGAAAAGCAAGACTGGTGAGAAAGAATGAGATCTGAGAAGAGCAAAATAAACCCGTCTATGGCAGAAGCATTTTTGTTAAACGCCGTCATGCCAAAAGGCTTGGTGCATGTAAATAGTGTGGTAGAGTCTTTCACGAGAAAAGGTACAATCAGTGTTCTGAGCCAATTTTCAGTCGCGCACTCGATCAATTAGACTGGATAGTGAATGGGTTGAGTAAGGATTACCTTGAGACGCCATGCTATTCTGGTACTTTGCTTAATCGGTTTGTGCGAGAGGAAATTGAGAGAGTCATTGGTTGTCCTAACTACACAGATATAGAGCGAGACTCGGATTAGAGTAGTTGGGATGAAAACCAAGGGTCCAAATTCTTGTAAAAATTTGTACAAATATTTTTGTACAAACTCTTTTGACTGAAATGAAAACATGGGCCGAGTAAGGGGTGTCCCAGAATACCAACCTGAAGCGTGGGTAGGGACTTATCCTGAGATGCCATGAATTTTGATTCAACTTTTTGTGTTTAGTTTACTTTTATCGTGTATAGTGTACTTTGTGATTTTTGATTCGAGGTTCGAACGCCAAGTGACGTTTGAACGTTAGTTGCTTGCAGTACTCAACCTCTGATAAAGTCTCTGATGGAAACAAAAGTACTGGAGCTCAGCTCGTTCAAACGCCAATAGAACGTTTGAACGAGAGTAACTTACAGTACTTTGGTCTCTAACAGAACTCAAAAGTACTGGGAGCTCACTACGTTCGAACGACAACCTTGTTCGAATGATATTTTAAAAGGAGACCAATAGTGAGGAGATACGATCGAACGCGATTCCCCAATGCCCTCAAAGCTGATAGGTATGAAGATTTTTTCCAGAATCATGCAGTAGTTTGTGAGAGAGATGTTGTGATTATTGATTTTTCGGAGTTAGGAATATTGGCGGAGATGGAGAGGACGAATTGGGTATGGTTTTTGTGAAACGGAAAAGATGCCATTGTTGACTTGGTGCGGGAGTTTTACTCCAACACCGAGATCATCAACGGTGCAATCTGAATGTACGTAAGGGGCATCCACATTGACGTGGATGAAGCATATATTAAGGAAGTAAGGTAAGAAGTGCCTCAGGTACAAAATCTGGCATATCCCCCAAGAAAGAATGTAGCGATGAATGTGGTTGAGAGAGAGTTGACGGGAATGCCTAACTTTTCTTGGGAAAGGAAGAGAGTTTTAAAACAAGGGGAGCTTAGTGATAAGTACAAAATTTTAAACTTGATTGCGGTATCTAACCTCCCCCCCATAGGATGAAAAGATGAGATTTTACATGACATGGCCCGTCTGTTCTATGCACTTCGAAGGGGGCATAGCATCGACCTCCCCTCATTAATATTGAGTGAAATGAAGAAGGGTTGTGATGTGAAGAGGAGTGCACTCCCTTTTTCCACGTTGGTGACTGAAGTCTACAAAGACCACGGGGTTAGGGCGAGGCTTGAGATGAAAATCCAAAAGACAATGGGGTCATTGAACAAGGCCTCTTTCCGGAGAAGCCAAGGTCACAGTGGTACCCCCGCTGCTAGACAAGAAGTGCCCCTTCCCCATGGAGTCGATGAAGTGTAGGATGAGCTTGACCAAGAGGAGGAAAGAGAGATGGAGGCAGAGCAAACCCAAGAGGTAGGCTTTAGCATGAGCACCCGACGTTCTTTATGAGACATCATGCTTAGCATTGAAGCTAAGCATGATGAAATTCTTAGACTATTTAGGGGTGGAGCTGGTGGACCTGCAGGAGAGGGAGTTAATGGAGCTGGTGGAGACGGTGGAGATTGAGAGGGTTATTTCTGTTCTTGGTGGTGGAGTGTTTGATTGTTTCTTCTTTGGTTGATAAATTTCTTCTTTGGGTGTTCTTGGGGATATTTGTAGTTGTTATGAATAGTTATTTTCTTCTATGGTGGATGTTTGTGTTGTAGTTGATTGTGGATATTTGAAGTTTATATTTGATCACTTCTTTTGTGGATGAATGGAATCTTTGATATTTGTATTAAACGATGACATTTGGGGAAATCAATGATTCGATTTATCATTTTTATATGTTTAAATGTGTATATAGATTTAGCTTAATATATTTCCATTTGTTAATAAATGATGAAACGAACGTGGATGCTAAGACTGTTTGTTAAAGTAACTAAGTACATGATCGGTTTGACACCTCAACTTAACAACCTAAACTTAAAACTATAATTCTTGGAAAGCTGGTATTATCTATATGCTTAAACTGTCAAATGTACATCGGTATTTTTTGTTCTTAAGGTACAAGATGATCAGACTCGAAAATGGAATTGATATATAACAGACATTCCCTGAAACACCCGACATAACCAGTGGAGATGATAAGGAATACCATGGTGAGTTTTGAGCCTTGCTATGCTTTTCAGAGGATATCAACATTTACTTAAGAAAGGTTTTTCACTATCTATTTTTGAATAAGCTCATTAAATTTGATTTGATTGATGCCACTAAAGCGATCTATTGATATGACCTAGAGGGAACCTTTGCATATGACACCTACATGTGCACATACTTGAGAAAGGATATTAGGCCATCTTTGATCTGACTTTGAGCCTTGGCCATTTCTTTTGCAAAAGTATATCCCTAGTCAGCCATGCTTGAGCCTTCGAAAAATGATTTTTTTTTTTCAAAATACCCATATAATAACCTAGCCACAAGAGGATATATTTAACATACCTTGCTATCTAATTTTCTTGCACCCTTTTACAAATCAATATGATACATAAAGGCAAGAAAAATAGAAAATGGTGGCTGTTGTTCCATAAAAGAAAAATGTGGAAACAACCGAAAAAGAAAAGAGACAGATAAACAGGGACTTGCCAAGAAAGTGAAAAGTGAGAAAAATGAAAGAAAAAAATACCATTCATAGGCAAAATGTCGAGAAGCTAGAAAGAGGTGTGCCACATTGCATTAAAAAGAAATAGCTTTTGAAGACCATTGGCGTCATTTTGTTAGCTACTGACCTCTGGCCACATTACAACCTACAAAAAGCCCTAATTAATCTCAAGACTGATGCATGTGTAGGTCATCAATTACAAGTGGGGTATGTTAAATAGTATTTCTTTATTTGCATCAATGTTCCTCCATGAGATTATGCCAAAACATGATTAGTTTGTCCTTAAACTTCAATCCTTTTCTAAACTGTGCATATGATGTTTCGGCTGGCCATCTACTGATCACATGCCCTTTGAGAGACAAGTCATTATAATCGTAGCGAATTCTTGCTAAGAGCACTTCTAAGAGAGCTTTGTGAAATCAAAGCTAACCATGGAAGGTGGTAAAGTGGAATGTTTTTTATGCAATAATTCTTGTTTCTAGAATGACCATTCCTACTACCCAGGGAATTCGAAATGCCAATGTGACAGATGCTAATTTTTGCATAGAGTAAATACCTATGGAAGAGAAACATACGGGATAAGTCAAGATTGAGGGTTGAGTGTCCTAACGACCATGATGCTAATTCACTTTAATCAGCAATCTCACATACACATCTGTTCGACTGAAGTTCGTGGGTAGCTTCACTGAAAACCCTCATAAGACAACACTCATCCACTAGGGTAAACCTAGTGGTGCAACAGCTTATTGCATATGCTAAATGCAACTGGATGACCTATGAAATAGGCATTAGAAATAGATTTGCATTCAATTGTTGTATTACTAGAGACTAGCAATATTTAGGTTGGGGGGTGTCATTAGTACTTAAATTTACATATTACTATGCCTTGTTTGGACTAATTATACTTTTATGGAGTTTAAGTGATGACATTTTAGGTCCTAAAGTGAACAAAGGCTCAAGAATAACAAATATCACTCATGAGTGTAACACCAGTGCATAAGGGAACAAAATTGGAGAAGGATGGAACTTGAGTACCACGTTCAAACACCAACTCACGTTCAAACATTTACTTGAACTATGAGGAGATCAGACTGCTAAGACATGGCATGTTGCAGGCAAGACAGAAGACTTTGAAGTACTTGAGTACCACGTTCAAACGCCAATTCACATTCGAACGTCCACGTGATTGGATTGAAGACCAGAGTGATGAGTGAAAAACACCAAGCTCTGTATGAAGTGTGGAAGTGGGTTTCCACAGAAGACCACAGACCACTTGAGTGATATAGTCAAACCCCATCTTGCATTCGAACGCCCCTAAATCAAAGACGAAAGACACGTTCGAACGTCATGCCATGTTCAAACGTCCATAAAGCCAAAACAGAAACAACGTTCAAACGTCAACTTACGTTCGAACGTCTTCCACATACTGCCTGCAGAATAGTTGGTTTTCACTTTTACTGGCAGAATACTATATTCATCCTCTCTTATCTCCCCCCCCCTTTCCTTGCCTATAAATACTCCCATTAGGGGAGCTTCAAGGGGCATTCTTCTTCTCTTGTAAAGTATGGAGTGAGAGCATGGTTAGTAGGCTTCGACTACACCAATAACTAGTAAGAAGTTTGTATGGAGGCTTAGACTCCCACTCATTTTGATTAATCTTAGATGTATGTTATATTTACTTGTATCAAGAGAGTTAGTTCATTTTTTTGTTGAGGAAGCAACCCTCCATCTTTTAGTTGAGGAAACAACCCTCCACTTATTGGTTGAGGAAGCAACCCTCCATTTGTTGGCTGAGGAAGCCACCCTCCAAGTAGTGACTAGCTTTCTCCTACTTTCATTGTTTATGTCTTTCACTTCCATTGCTTGAGCTTCCTTCTTCCTTAGAGGAGTGAAACTCTTACACTTTTCTAGAGCTTTACTAAAGCCGTGAAGGGTGGAACGTGATTCACTTATTCTTTAGTGAAGATCGGCTCTTCGTTTATTGCACTTTACCTTGTAAGTTCTCTACTTGGAGGGATGAGTACTACTCACTTTTCTAGCTTTTCTCAAGCCATGAAGAGTGAGTAGTTCCTCATTCACTCTTTAGTAAGAGGTGATGAACATGTATCGATTGTCCAGAAGCTATACTTGTGCATTTCCTTTATGCTTTACTATTTTATATTTCATTTATTGAAGGATTGAGTGCATCTAGCAATGCTAAGGTACTTTGTATAACTATGGGTTCTTTCTATGTCACGGATGACTCTTGCATGGAAAAACTTTTTTGTTCAAGGCAAGTACCTAGGCTAGATTTTCATGATACATTTCAATCTTCACTATTATCGTGCTTTATCTAAAGAATAGAACATTAATGGCATGGTTGGATGCCTTGTAGAAACACTTACTTGTTTGTAGACGGGTTAAATCTTCGCACAGGTAATTCTTCTCCATTTTTAGAAAGGCATCGAAATCATGTGCTTAATTCTCACAGTCCATCTTTATCTTCAGATTAACTTGCTGTTGACATGAGAGTTAATTGAGTTATAAAACACAAGTATAATAAATCAGATGATTAACTACATGTTCTGATCCTCAAGCTAAAGGGTGACTGTTTTACATTTGAATTTATCTTATATTTTGTCTAGAAAACTCTTGAAACGAATCTTCTATTCTATTCAAGAAATCCAACCACTCCAAACTCTCAAAGTTTTCAGTTACTTAGTCTCTATTATTGCTTACTTCAAAACACCAATCATAGTTCCCTGTGGATTCGACTCCGGACTTAACCGGATTATTACTACAACTTGACCACTTGCACTTAGGTATACACATTTCAGATCAAGTCACTAATCATATTATGATTATGGTCCATCATCTAGCTCCCAATATCCACAGTCCAATCCACAAGGGTTTGTGTAAAACCCATCTCAACAAGGATTTGATCAGCAAGGACCACCCAATCCTCCCACATACCAACCTCCTCACAAGAAAAATTTGGAGGATGTTGTGCATCAATTCATTCAGAGTCAAACCACAATCAACAATTAAACTCTCACCTCTTTTAATGATATTCGAACTAAAATCACTATGTTTACTATAGGGTTGTCCCAACAAGAGAAAAGGAAATTTTTTGCTCAACCCCAAGAAAACCCAAGGGGTCAACATGTGATTGAATCGTCTGATGGTACCAAAGAGAGTTGTGAGCAACTCAAAGTGATCACCACCCTTAGGAGTGTCAAGAAACTAGATAAAACCATTTAACCTAAAGTCTCACCCAAGGCCACATTGGAAAATGAAAAAGAGACCAAGGGTGAAACACTTGAAGAGCCAAAGATTGTAGAGCTGAATGTGCATGATTGTCCTATCCCGACCACTTTTCCCCAATGTTTAAAGTTACTGGCTAAAATTGCTAACTATTTGGATATTCTTGAAATTTTTAAGTAGGTGAAGATAAACATTCATCTCCTTGATGCCACCAACCAAATACCCTCTTGTGGAAAAATATTGAAAGATTTGTGTACCGTGAAGAGAAAGTTGAATGTGCACAAGAAGACATTTGTCACCAAGCAAGTGAGTTCCATCCTGTAGACCAACACCCCACCCAAGTTCAACGATCTCGACTGACCTACCATTGGCATAACCATGGGGAATTGTCGTGTGGAGCAAACATTGCTAGACTTGGGAGCAAGTGTCAATCTTCTACCCTTTTTGGTGTATCAACAATTACAACTTGAGGTGTTGAAGCCAACCCCAATTACTAGTCATCTAGCGGATCGAAGTGTGAGAACAACAAGGGGATTTTTTGAGGATGTTTTAGTCCAAGTGGACAAATTTTATTTTTTTGTTGGCTTTATTGTACTTGACACTCACTTCGTTGCTAATCCTAGTTCTTAGATTCCTGTCATAGTAGGAAGGTCTTTGCTTGCTACTTCTAATGCCGTGATAAATTACAGGAATGGTATAATGAAGCTTGCATTGGGAAACATGAAAATGGATCTCAATGTGTTCAACCTTTGCAAGCAACCAGGAGATGATGAGGAAGTGCATGAGGCAATTGGATTGACACTTTTGGTGGAGCATCACATGGATTTACTTTGAAATGCCAAGTTGGAGGAGGAAGAGTTTATGGAAGATGCAGAACTAGAAAATGTGCAAGGGGTGGGGAATTGGACCCCAACATTTCAAAAATTTCCATCACAATAAAAGAAAACTTTCCATCAACGGTGCAAACACCCACTTTGTAGTTGAAGCCATTGTCATCTACACTCAAATGTGCAGTTTTTGGGGAGCACAAAACATTCCCAGTGGTTATAAGCTCTTCTTTGGAGTCAAGGTAAGAAGAGGAGTTGTTATGAGTCTTGAGGAAGCACAAAGGAGCCATTGGTTGGACCATAGCCGACATCAAGGGAATTAGCCCCCTCATTTGCACTCACAAAATCTATCTAGAAAAAGACACCAAGCCATCCCGACAACCATAATGAAGGCTAAATCCCATCATGAAGGATGTGGTGCCAGATGAAGTGCTCAAACAACTTGACGTGGGAATAATTTTTACAATTGTCGACAGTAAATGGGTTAACTCCATGCATGTGGTACCAACAAAGAAGTCGGGAGTCACAATAGTGGCAAATGAGGAGAATGAGTTGATTCCGACAAGGGTGTTCATAGGTTGGAGATTTTGCATGTAAACCCCCACATGTTTATATTAATATAGTAAGGTACTTGTTTCGTGATTCTTATATATGTAATGACGTAAGAATAAACCATATATATTGAAACCGCAAAAATAAATACTAGGGAGGCAAATTGATTGTGAAATTTAATTTTAGTTTTGAAATAAATCATAAAAATAAATATTTTTAGGTTAAAATAACATTAAAAATGAATCCGAAATGTCAAAAAACCTTAGGGTAGTCATATGGATCACATTGGAGATTCTTTGTGACAAAATCGTAATTTTGGAAAAAACCAAATCAGCCTGTGAACAGTAAAATCGGGAATTGGCTGACCTTATAACACCATTTCATCCCATTTTCCCTTATTTCTTTCATCCACTCTCACCCCACACCTCTTGGAACCTTAGAGGAAGATTAAGGAAGGAAGAAAAGGGAAGAAGGAGGCCACTAGAGCTTGGGTTCTTACTTGGAATTTTGATTCAAGGTAAGGGTTTTCTTCCATCCTTGTTCATTGAGGTTAGGGTATTTATATATGTATGTTTTGCCTCTAAATGTTATATATATGAGATGAATCATCCTCTCAATTTTTTTTTACAAAGATTACATGTTTTGAACAAAGTTAAGGTTGAATACCCATTAAATCTATTTTCTTGCTTTAAAACCCTAGTTTTTGGAGAGTGATGAATTTTCTTCTTAAATTCTTCCTTTATTATTGATTTTGAAACTATAATGCTTTGTGTTGAGTAATAAAATGATGTTGTTGTGATCTCCTGTATTTTTCTTAATTGGTTATTGGAATTGTCACATGATAAATTTGGGGATTTTTGAGATATGCTTGTAAATTGAGAAATTGAGTTTGGTATTGTATCTCTTATGAGTGTGGGATGACCATGGGTGGCCTTTGACAAGATATCGTAGAGTGGGTAGACGTTCTTCATACTCCGTGTGGGTTTGAACTTTTCCTACCACTCGTAGTGGGGTTAGTGCTTCGATAAGACTAAATCGCTATTGCTCATGGGTATCGAGGCAGAGGGTTAGTATACTAATACCTGGGTTGGATACGTCACTTCCATTGGTATGGTATACGCCCATCCTAAAGGTTGGATATCTTTGTGAAGATTTGAGTGTGTGTGTGTGGGCTAGATGTTACTCAATGCATTCATTCATGTGGATGCCTTACATCATGGTTGAGATACATGTATATATTATTGTGAAATGTTCAAGTTATGAGTTATTGTTTATTCTACCAGAAATGGTTTTTACAAGAATCTTGGAAAGTATGAGATTCCACAAGAACTTGTGAGAAACGGTTTATAGTGAAATGGATTATTAATTGTAAATTGAGTTCTTTTATTCACAAAATTATTGTTGTTGCTTAAACTTGAGATCTGTTTCAAAGGTCCTTGTTTTCTTCAAAATTTATATATGCTATTTGTAAAATGAGACCGACCATTTCATATGCTTTTCTAAACCTTTTTTGGGTTTGGAAGAATTTTCCTACAGAGCTTCGTGCTCACCCCCTACTTAACAACCTTTTTAGATTATCCTCTCGAGGAAGAGCTGGGAGTCGAGGAGCCCGAACACTGGGAGACTTCGATAAATGAGAGCGTGAATCCTGAAGTGGACGTTTAGAGCGACACTTTTTTTTGTTCTAGACTAGGATATTTATTTTGAACATTGTGAAGTCTAGTTTTTCTTTTGTTATTCCGCTGTGGTATGATAGTTAAATTTTTGGGATGTAAATGCCATGGTTGTGCATAATCTTTTGGATAATGTTGTAAATTTTATGGATGAAAAATGAAGTCTTATTTATTTATGGATCATATTAGTGCTCTCATTATGTAAATGGTTTTAGACAGTAATGTGGTCAATATTTATTCATAAATAGACCCGATATGATCAATGTAGTATAATTGCACAGGTTATGTTTTGGGTAGAGCTCCCCGTACAAAGGAGACTCTGCCTGAATTTTGTTAAATTAAGGACCCCGATTTTTGGGGCGTTACATTACATCGATTATCGGAAGCTCAAATCATGCACCCAAAATGATCAGTTTCCCTTGTCATTCCTCCATCAAGTGTTGGAGAGGGTAGCCATGCATATTTTCTATTGCTTCTTAGATGGCTATTTCAACTACAATAAGATAGAGATCAACTTGGAGGATCAAGAAAACACCACATTCATGTGCCCCTTTGGTACTTATGCCTATCACCAGATGCCATTTGGTTTGTGCAATGTCATGGGAACTTTTCAAAGATGCATGATGAGAATATTCAGCGACCTGGTCGAAAATATTGTGGAGGTCTTTATGGATGACTTTTCAGTATTTGGGGACTCATTTGAAGGATGTTTGGAAAATTTGAGAGAGTCCTAGAGAGATGTGAAGAGAATAATTTGGTGCTTAATTGAGAAAAGTTCCACTTCATGGGATGACAAGGGATTGTGCTTGGACACATTGTGTCCACAAAGAGAATTGAAGTGGACAAATATAAACTAGAAGCAATTTCCAACATACCCACTCCAAAGGTCGTCAAAGACATCAGGTAGTTTCTTGGCCATGCAAGTTTTTATCATCGTTCCATTAAGGATTTAATGCATTGGCAAAACCTTTGACAAATTTGCTAGCAAAGGATGTCTCATTTGTGTGGTTAGATGATTGTGAGGCATCTTTCAAAAAACTTAAAAGCATGCTTACTCACCTCTAATCATGCGACCATCTAAGTGGGAACTACTATTTTGGCTCATGTGCAACGCGAGTGATTACGCAATCGGTGTAGTGCTAGGTCAAAGGGAAGACAAAATGCCATATGTAATAAACTATGCTAACAAAACTCTAAAGGAAGAACAAATGAATTTCACTACCACTGAAAAAGGAGTTGTTGGCTGTAGTGTTTGCATTGGATAAATTTAGGTCATATATCATTGGTTCACTTATTGTAATCTACACTAATCACTCTGCTTTGAAGAAATTTTTGTCTAAGAAGGACGCTAAAACCCGACTCATTTGGTGGATCCTCCTCTTTTAACAATTCAACCTAATCATCAAGGGTAAAAAAGGAGACGAGTATGTGGTGGGGGACCATTTGTCACAGCTTGTGGTCAAACAAACCAAAGAGCACATCCCTATCCCTAATTGTTTCCTCAATGAGCATCTATTTTCTATCCATTCAGTTTGTCTGTGGTATGCTGACATTTGCAATTTTCTTGCCATAGGACAAATACCTACACATTGGAGCCTGGAAGATAAGAGAAGATTCATGCTGGATGTGAAGTACTTCTACTTCGACAACCCGCACCTATTCAAATATTGTCCTGATCAATACATAAGGTAGTGTGTACCAAAAAATGAACAATGAGATGTCCTCTCTTTCTACCATTCTGAGGCATGTGGTGGAACTTCTCTTCCAAGAAAACTTTAGCTAAGATTTTACAAAGCTGTTTTTATTGGCCTTTGTTGATTAAAGATTGTGTCTCATTTTGCAAAGAATGAGCTAGGTGTCAAAGGTTGGGAAGTGTGACCCATAGAAATGTGATGCCCTTCTCCCCCATGCTAGTCATTGAAATCCTTGATTGTTGGAGCATCGATTTCATGGATCCATTCCCTAGGTCTTTTTGCTACCTTTACATCCTATTCGCAATGGACTACGTGTCTAAGTGGATAGAGGCAATCCCAACCAAGACCAATGACCATCGAGTCATGGTCAAGTTTTTAAAAGAAAATATTTTTTCTTGGTTTGGGATACCTTGTGCAATGATAAGTGATGGTGGTTCACATTTTTGCAATAGACCATTTGCTTCTTTGATGCATAAATATAGCGTAACACACAAGGTGTCCACCGCTTATCGCCCACATACTAATGGCCAAGTCGAGTTAACCAATAGGGAGATAAATACCATACTAGAGAAAATGGTTAACCCAAGTCAAAAGAATTGGTCACTCAGATTGATCGATGCCTTGTGGGCTTACCGCACTGCTTATAAGACCATCCTTGGTGTGTCTCCCTATCGGCTAGCCATTACTGCACTGCCTGTAAGACCATCCTTGGTATGTCTCCCTATCGGCTAGTCTATGGTTGTCAGTTGTTAGTAGAGATGGAGCACATAGGATATTGGGCCATAAAAACCTTGAATTTCAATTTGAGAATAACTGGGGAACATAAGAAGTTGGAGTAGAATGAATTTTAGGAAACTTGTAGAGATGCATGCAATAGCTCTAAAATTCACAAAGAAAAGGCACAGATTTTCCATGACAAATCCATCTTAAGAAAGACATTTGAGCTTGGCTAGAAAGTGCTCTTGTATAATTCTCGCCTCTCTATTTTTCAAGGGAAACTCCGATCATGATAGGATGACCCCTATATTGTCAAGTTGCCTTACTTGAACAGAGTCGTGGACATAGAAAATCCCGAAGATGGTAAAACATTCAAGGTCAATGGCCAAAGGCTTTAACCATACTTCGAAGGTTTTGAAATTCAGACAGTGGAAGAGGAGTTGGTGGAACCAGCCTATTCGGACCTTGTTGAGACATAACCATTCAAGTAAATATTAGTGTACAATTGTTTTCCTTTATTCTTTACTTTGCAAATTAAATTGTTTACTTGCTTTCATCCGTGCATAGTGTTCTTTCTTCACATTTGCAAATAGTGGTATTTTTGTCAAAGCTCATTGTGAAGTGTTCTCTTACCCTTCATATCTTTTTAAGTCCATCATTGCATTCCATATCCTTTTGTTGCATTGAGGATAATGTATAATTCAAGTTGGGGGATGAGGTGCACCATTTGTATGATACACCAATTCTTGTTGACAATACCATTTTGTGGTGAAATTCACCATTCACATAGTCTACCAATGTTTTGTATAAAATAGTTGAAAAATATGTGAAAATTTTTAAAATTTTTATGAAAAGTATTTGAATGTTGAACCATATTCCCATATTCAAATTGTTATGGGTTTAGTGATTGTTTGATATTCATTTTGAACTTTGAACACTTGAGTACATCAAAGAAATTTATCACATGCTTGAGTATTACATATGTGTTTTCTTTCAAACTCAACCATAGTGCATCTTGAATGTGTAATTTTGGCAATTTATAGATAGAATCCACATTTTAGAACTTGATATGCATAGTGGAGATGAAATAAGTAACCGTGTGAGCTTCAGTGCTAATCCTTGTCAGAGGGGACTTACAATTACTCAAAGGAACTATTTTTCAAATTTAAAATCTATTCAATAATCTCATTTTGCTTCGATTTGGTTAGAGTGCATGTGGATAGTTGATTGACTTTGTCTTGAAATGCCAATATGCTTCCCCATGCTTATCTAGAGAGGATCTTAGGTCATCTTTGAATTGCGTCAAGCCTTAGCCTTCTTTCTTGGAAAAAATTTTTCTCCTGTGCCGTGATTGAGCCTTATTTGAAAATTTGTTTCCATGCGACATGTTTTACCAAGCTAGTGCAAAATGATTATTATTACCTCACCTTGGTTGTTTTCAAGCTAGATTAATCACAAAGCAAAGAAAATGTGGTGAGGAAACCCAATAAAAGGATGAATGACGTTGAATTCAAATTTTGAATGAAAAAGAAAAGAGAAAAAAATGGGTTGAAAAAGAAAAGAAAAGGAGAAAAATAGACAAAAAGTGAAGTGAAGGTGTAATGTTGAAAATTCCACAAAAAAAGAGATTTTTGATAATAAATGTCATGCCCTCGGAATAACCCTTTTTGCTCTCTCTACCCTTCAGTTCACTCAATCCAAATATCAACCCAAGGCCTCATTACAACCCATGAAAGCCCTAAATGATCTAGAGAAAGCATGGTGAGAGCACATTTTAAATGAGAAGAAAAGTTGTTATGCATGCACATAATTTTTGGATTATATGTGAGCATTTTGGTTTGTGCACAAGATTCTATCTCATATATACACAAGGAGAGCATGCCAGAAAAATCATAGAGTTATTCATTTTTGAGAAAAACCCTTGGTGATAATTGCATCAAAGCTGAATTTGGATAGCTAAATGAATGTGGATTCTGTTGAGGAAATGCTTAAATTACATGATTCATTTCACACTCACACACAAGTTTGAAAAGAAATGTATAGGTGTATACTCTAGAATAGCATTTAAAGCTATGATGAAACTCATGTGTGATTGGTTTGGGTGTTTGAAAATTTGTGTTAGGAATTTCCTTTTGTATTTTAGTTTGTGCTTTACATATTGGGTGTTTATTATGTGGAATTTAGAATTCCATGTCATGTATTTTGAAAGCGTCAAAACTCAAATCGCATTGCAATTTCGTAAATGAATTTGGGCATGGTAACACATTGTGGTTCAATAGCATGTATCATGTTTTTTGTGAAGTTGAGATAGTAAATAGGTCATTCAAATTTTTTGGAGTTGAATAAACTTGGAGTGAGGGTGTGGATGAGAGTGTAGAGAAATTTTTACAAAAATTTAAAACCTACCAGTAGTAGATGGGAAAAACCTACCTATAGAAATTTTTCCAGTGCACTGTTCTACCAATAGGTTTTTGAAGATTTACTAGTAGGTTTTGCCCAGATACCCAAAAATGAGGGTTTTTAACCTAAACATTTTGTGAAACCCTTCACTTTCCTCAATCATCTCGTCCTTAAAATCCCTCTCCCCTCTCTCAAAACCCTCAAAATACTCGAAGAATCTTTGGGCATTCATCAAATCACCTGATTATCTTCCTCAAGTTTTTGATTCACAATGATTACTCCTCATTTCCTTGACCTATTCTTCCCAGAAACCCTTATTTCCTTAACAAAGCATCACCAAACCATCAACAACGTCGATTTTCACCCAAAGCTTGGAAATTGGAGGAATGGCTTGATCAGGTAAGTCTTCTCATGCGTCCTTTGATATTTTTGATGGAGTATGGTGTTGGTTGTTGCCTTTTGTCACCCTAGTGGAATTTTTTATTGTTATAGCTCATACCAAGCAAATAGGCCTTGACTCTCCACCACTCGTGAGAACTAGAGCTCGCAAGAGGATAACGAGGCAGGCCCCAGAGGTGGGGAATAGAGTAAGAAGTGAAAAAATGATGCTCGCATGAAAAATATAAAATGGAAAAATGAAGTGCAAGCGGCAAGTAGGTAGGCCCACTCTCGAGCCACACAATGATGTGGTCTGAGTCATAGGGAGCCATTACATCAATGTTTGGTTTGGAAGAGTGGGGGCGTTTGTGCTTCCCATGTGTATGAAGTTTTATCAAAAGCTAGGGGTGGTGGATGACTTGTTTTTGTTGAAGACCAAAGTGAGAAGGAAGGTGATGGAGATCACTATGGCAATCATTGCTGAGGGATTGCATTACCAGAGACCTCCTCCCAACACCAGGGTCTATCCTCACAACACCCATGGGAGGAAGTACCTCCAGGAATATACAAGTTTGATGTATGAGGAACCAACACAATTTAGGGAAAAAATCCAAGTTGGGGCATCCAAGCATTCTTACGGGCAACAGGATGGACATTGCCTTCATGATTTGAGAGGTGATGAAGGAATACTCCCAGGCTAATAATCCAAAGGCAAATCTTCCTTACGCCCACCTTGTCACGAAGATCTGTCGACATAACAAGGTGAAGGGCAGCCCCACCGATGTGACTCTTCCACCAATGTTTGGTGCCATAGGCAAGTCTAGCAGCATGAAAAAGGTCACCCATGACAAAAGGGTCTACGCAGAGGGAAGAGTGCTTGACCATTTTCATTGTATTCTCTAATGTTTGAACATCATCCCTCAATGTGTACATAGTGTGTGTGTGAAAGGGAATGTCACTCTCCTTGGGAATGATGTCAAAAGAAAGGGTAACGGAATTGTGTATGAATGAAATCTGTGTGTGTGTGAACAAAAAATATGCTTCCCAAGTGCAAGAAGACTTTTGCGTGTTGTGTTTTACTTGGAATCGTATTCCAAGGTCGTCTCCTTGGGGAAGGTGTATCATCATGAAGGTGATTTTGTGCATACAGAAAAAAGTGAAAAAATCTTTTGTTGGTTGAAGTTTTGGTTGTGATTGCGTTGTGATGAAAATGAAGTGTGAAACAAGTGTTGACTAATCTGTGGGGTTCACTCCAATGGGAATGCCAAGTTAACTCGAATCATTCCTCTAATAGAGTATAGATGTACGATTGATTCATGGAAAGGTAGAGACATAATGGAAGTGAGGATCCAAGCATAACCCATGATAAGTTTATGGGATATCAAATACTCACAATCTCATCTACCCTCAACCCAGTAAAACCGAACCATCATACTCTGAGAGGAGGAAAGAAAATGAGTTGAAATGGCATACCCAAGTGGAGGTCTCCCTTGGATTAGCTAACTAAAAAGCTTAGCTACTCATGCTTAAAGTAAAGACAACAATGTAATGTGAAGAGATTATAAAGAAATGAAGATTGGAGCTAAATTAATGCAAGAAAACATAAACTAAAAGAGAGTGCATTGAATACCCATAATAAAACTAAGAAATGAAGAACTTCAATGCATTAATGGTGAAAGGTTGAATGGAAGATTAAACTTGAAACAAACTTGCAATAAATGGCATTAAAGACTTCAAACTTGCAATAAATTACATGAAATTACAAGACAATGTGTAGAAGTAAATGCAAAAATCTTAACTTCTCTCTCTAACACTATTCATCTTCTTCTTAGACTCTTTCTTTATATTACAATGTGTCTCTTGAATAATGGTGTATGAAGGAGTCTTGAGCTTTTGAAAACATCCATGGCTATCCTCCCTAGCTGTGTGATGTGATTCCCATCATAGGGGGTTGAAAAGATGCATTGGTGCAGGCTAGGCCAAGCCTCCTCTTTCCCTTTTCCCATGCTTCTTCTGTCTCCTCCTCATTATTGCACAAACATCTAAAGTTCAAGAAGGGGTGAGGGAGGCCTTCTAGACGTGTAAGGAATGCCAGGGGACTTGTTGGAGTAGTGTAAGTGGGACCCCCCAGTGGTAGGGCTTGAGTTACAAGCTGTCTGGGCAATCTGGGCAAAACCTTCTACAAGGTCGACAGAAACCTTCCGAAAAGTTTATGCAAGAACAGTTAAATGAAGAAGTCAACAAGCAAAACCTTCCAGAAGGTTTCACTCCAGCTCTAGTAGGCAAAACCTTCTGGAAGGTTCATTCTAGTAGGCAAAACCTTTCGAAAGGTTTTGGTAGTGAAAAAGAAATCCAAGGCAAAACCTTCTGGAAGGTTTTTACCCAAACCTTCCGAAAGGTTTTTACCCAAACCTTCCGAAAGGTTTCAACCAATTTGAATTTTCTTGGTTTCTTCTCCCTCCAAACCTTCCTCTAAGCTACCCCTTCATCTTCATTGGCCTCAAACACTTGAATAGGGGTTTAACTCATTGTGTTTGGTTCATTTTAACTGCATTCACACAAAACGCCATCAAAACAAAAGTTAAGCACATTTCTGCCCAATTTCTTGACAAAAGCAAGTATAAAAAAAGCATGTTAGCACACAATAAATATCATATTTTTTGTGCTAATCACACCCCCCAACTTGAGCCTTGCAAGTTCATAGAAAGCATTGTTTCCAAACACAAGTTACAAATTAAACATAATTCATCCATACAATCACATCACTCGTAACATTCAAAATACACAAATCATATTACAATTTAAAAAATAGCTTTGGCAATGATTTTTACAAAAGAAATGTGGTATTTCATTGATCATAGCAAAATTTTTTTACAATGGTTCAAGTACCAAAACAAAAACGGCCAAAACCTAATGACACTTCTACTGGCTGATATCAAAAACCCTAATTGTGTGCAACCATGATTCAAAACAAAATCCAAAAGAAAAATTTCCAATCCGTCTCAGTCGTCCTCCTCATCAAAAGCATCCTCGTCCTCAGTCTCAAACTCAGACTCTATCTCCTCCCAATCATTGTCATCATCATCATCCATCTCCACTGCCATTGAAGGCATAGGAATAGAAGCAAAAGGTCCCACTAAAGGCTATGGGGGTGGTGGTGGTCCTCCGAGGATAGGCTCACCTGGGAATATATGCTCAAAAAGCCTTTTAATCATGGTAGACATCGTGTGCATAGTGGACTTCAATGTGTCCATACGTTGTGGCATGGTATGGGCAAGAGCTGGTAGTGGTGCTGAAGAAGAAGTCCCAATATCGGACGACTGTGCACTTGGGGCCCTAGCTCTCTCACCCCCAGTCCTGGCAGCCCTCTTTAGACTGCTGGACTTGCATATGGCTCCAAACCCTGGGGGGAGCATCGTATCATGTGCACAGAGTTCTACATTTGCCAGTTCATAGATACGGGTGACAAGGCTGCCAAAAAAGAGATGTGCCTTTAGCTTTGCAAGCCAGGCAAACTCCCATATCTCCAACCAAATGAAGTATGTCACATCAATGACAACTCTTGTCATGAAAGCATGAAGCAATGCCAACTTTTCAATGTTTGGACTTTTCTCCAAACCCCGGGGCATTATGTTAGTTGGAGAATCTTATTTGTAACCCTATCATCGTGCTTGAGGCCCCTAACCAACGTCGTTCCCGTGAACATGGTTGGGTCCTCATAGGTGAGGGCCACACAATCTTTGAGAGTTCTACCCTCTTCTACATTGTGTGGGTAGATCATGGTGGTCGGTGGAGGTCTCTCATAGCCCATCGTAGTGGCTATTGTGCTTAGGGTCACATCGAATGTTTTGCCCCTCACATTCGTCCTTAACTTACTCCTATTATCACCAAAAACTGCCAACTTATGAAAGAACTCATGACACATCCCATTTTTCAATAATTTTCACCACCTCATTCGTAGGCCCAAGAGAGACTTTATCCACCCATCGCTCACAAGTTACTTCTTTCTTCTGAATACGTTGCCTACGGGAGTCGTACCTTGCCTTGGTTCGCCTCTGTTGGCCCCTTGGGCCCTCCTTGACCCTCTTCCGGGAAGTAAAGCTAGTGGGGGGTGGAGAAGACTCAGAGCCAGTGTTCTTGGTACGGGCCACGAGCATCAACAATGCCCCAATACCTATAACCATAAAAAACATCCGTCATAGGCTCTCCAAAGGCTCAAAACTTCCAATGACATCCTATTAATCCTAGCCATTGCAATGGAGTTGAGTAAGGTTGGGAACGATCAGAGAAACTGCACAAATTGGGGAAAATGGCAACCTAGGATTCTTATGGAGCACACTTGAAATTTTTGGCTATAATGCTCTAAGATTCAACCCTAAGCAAGAGAAAATAAGAAAATTGAGAGTTGGGAGGAGTGATTTGAAAGTTAGAAGAGAGTAGGAGGAGAGGAGAGGGTTTGGGAGCAAGAAATGGATTGGAAATGCGAAGGGTCTTTCAAAATTTTCTAACTTGAAGCCCTCATTTTTACTTTTATGGGAAAAACCTTATGAAAGGTTGACATAAACCTTTCGAAAGATTTTTCTTACTGCCTGGGTCAAAAATTCCTGTAGGCAAAACCAATCGGAAGGTCTATCAAAACCTTCTGGAAGGTTTTGCCTTTGTTGTAAAACCAATCCTTTGTTCAAAAATTCACATCCAACCTAATTCTCCTCAACTCCACAACATTTCAACACATTTTCTAAGACATCTATCCTACCAAAAACTTGAACCACCCTTATGAACCACAATTGGTTGATCATGTCCAAAGTCATTTCTGAAATTGCAACATGATTTAAGATTTTGATGTTTTCAAAGTACAAAGCATGGATTTCTAATTTAAACTACCAAAATGAATACTCAACCTGTAAAACATGAATTCAAACAACACAAGTATTAATAATTCTTGTGAAACATCAAAATTTGAGCAATATTGCCCTATTCTACAAGCATAGAGCTATTTAACACATTACTTAGATGGCCGAACTAAGCACACATGAGCATCACTATAGCCTTAAATACTAGTCTAAAGTATGCATCTACACATTCATTTTCAAACTCGTGTGTGTGTGAGTTGGACAAATAATTTGAGCATTTACGCAACAAAATTCACATTCGAATGGCTAGCCAAATTCAGCTCCAATGCAAAACTCACCAAGGGTCACTCTTAACAATGAAATACACTATAGTTATCTTGGCATGCACTCTATGTGTACATGTGAGATAGAATCATGTGTACATAACAAAGTGTGCTCACATGTAATCCCAAAATGAAGTTCATGTATGAAAGTGAAGCGACTTTGGCATAATATCATGAAAAGAATGCTAGGGCATTGAGTAGCAAAACTAACTCATCATTTTCTTTAAAACCAAGTATTTCCCATGCTTCTCTACATCACTTAGGACTTCGAAGGTTATAATAGGGCCTTGGGATGATATTGAAGCAAAAGAAACAAAGGATATATGATAACAAAGATTGTTGTTCCGAGTGAAAGGATATTATGCAAAAACACATCCTTTTTCATGTGATTTTCATTCTTAGAACATCACCACACTCTTTGTTTCTTTTCTTTCTTTTCCTTTACATTTTCCTTTCATTTTGATCATTATTTTCTTCTTCCCAGACCTTTTCTTCCTATTCTTGAATTTTTATTATCTTCTTTTTTTTTTCATTCTCAAAATTTTCAAAACCTCAACCTCAACCTCATCCACGTCTACCACCTTGAGCTTTTGATAAAACTCCCGGCATAAAGATAAATTGAACCCATCCACGGGCTAAAACCAAAAGGCCATTCCATGGGCAACAACGACCCTAATGACCTCATTCCTTGGGCCAAGGGAAATGTGGTCGAGGTGCCTCTCGCAAGTGATGTTCTTTTCCTGCATCATTTGGTACCTCGCCTCATTGCTTGCTTTCTTCCTTTGCTTGGCACGATCTCCACTTGAGCCCTCCCCCCTCCTCTTGTGGGTGCTCATGTCCTCGGGCTGTGGGGAGTCGGGCCTGGTTCGCTTTGTTCGGGCCATGCATAGCAACAGTGCCCCAAGAGTCAGGAGTGCAAAAAGAGAGAAGAAGAATCCCTCGATTAGGTCCATAACATCCTGGAGAATCAATATTTGGTGAGCCATTGCAAAGATCTTGAAGGCTTTGAAGAGGGTATATAACATTAGGGATTGAATAAATTTTGGACAAGCTAGAGTTTCCAAAGGGGGATTCTTCACATCTTCAATAAAAATCTCCAGATTAACAGTCCTAGGGTTGGGGATTGAGAGATTAATGGAGCGGGAGAATGATTTGGAAACCTAGGAGGGTTTTGAGTGAGAGAGAAATGAATTAGGGTCTGTGATTTAGGAGGATAATGAAGAGTTTCTTTGAAAAAAATTGATTAAAAGCCCTAATTTTAGCATTATGGAGTAAAACCTACCGGTAGGTCGATGGAAACCTACCAGTAGGTTTTACTCCAGTGAGCAAAAAATATCGGTAGGTTTGTAGTAGGTGTAGGACTAGTGGCCAAAACCTGCTAATATGGCCTACCAGTAGGTTTTGCCTTAGTTGCAAAATGAACCACTACTGTCCAAAACACTCCCACTCCTCTTCATATCACATCCTACCCATTACAATACCCCATTAAATGACCTCTCCTCTAACTAAAACATATCAAATACTTAAAAACCACAATTTGAACCATAATGCCCCAAGTTATTACCGAAATTGCAACATGATTTAAAATTTCAAAGCATTCAACAAGCAAGGCATGAATTTCTACTTTTAACTACCAACATGAACACCCATAATGTAAGACACATATGCAAATAAAAAAGGCATTCATCATTCATTCCAATATCAAAAACTTGAGAAATATTCCCCTATTCTGCAAGCATGGAACAAATTAACACATTGTTCAAATGGCCGAACTAAGCACGCATGAGCATCATTATAGCCTTAAATACTAGTCTAAAGTTTGCACCTACATAGTCATTTTCAAACTCGTGTGTGTGTGAATTGGATAAGTAATTTGAGCATTTATGCAACAAAATTTACATTCAATTGGCTAGCCAACTTCAGTTTCAATGCAAAACTCACCAAAGGTCCCTCTTAACAATGAATCATGCTATAGTTATCCTGGCATGCACTCCATGTGTACATGTGAGATAGAATCTTGTGTACAAAACAAAGTGCGCTCACATGTAATTGAAAAATGAAGTTCATGTATGAGAATGAAGTGACTTTGGCATAATCTCATGAAAAGAATGCTAAGGCATTGGGTTGCAAGACTAACTTATCTTGTTCTTTAAACGTAGGCATCTCCCATGCTTCCCTAGATCATCTAGGACTTCAAGGGCTAGAATGGGGCCTTAGGGTGATATTGAGACAAAATAAACGAAGGATATAGGATAACAAGAAGGGTTGTTCTGAGTGAATGACTTATATTTCAAAAACTTCTCTTTTTTCATGGGATTTTCAGTCTTTACACCATCACGACACTCTTTGTTTCTTTTCTTTCTTTTCCTTTTTCTTTTGATCATTCTTTTCTTCTTTTCACCCCTTTTCTTCCTTTTCTTGGATTTTTTTCATTCTTTTTCCAATGCACTCATTGATTTTCAACATCATTTACCACTTTGTTTGAGTTTTCACACCATACATCCTTCTCTTTTACGATCATTTATATTCAGCTCTAGGAATAACCAAGGTAAGGTAGATATTTATCATTTTCTATGGCTTGGTCTAATGTGTGGCATAGAAACGAATTTCAATAAAGGCTCAATCACAACACTAGGTATAATATTTTCTCAAGAACAAGACTCAGGCTCAAAGTATTCAAAAATGGCCTAAGATCACTTCTATGTAAGCATAGGAGAACATTGTACATTCAAGACAAATCAATCAACTACATAAATGCACCTAATCGAAACAAAGCATAATGAGACTATTGAACAAATTTGAAATTTAAGAATTGTTCCATGAGTAAATGTAAGTCCCCTCCCCCCCCCCCCCAAAAAAAAAAGGATTGGCACTAAAGCTCTCATGGGTTCTTACTCATCTCCACTATTTATGTAAAGCCTAAAATATGAATCCAATTTGTAAATTGCCAAAATTACACAGTCAAGGAGCACATACAGTTGAGTTCAAAAGCAGATATATATGTGTTACTTACGCATAGGAATAACTTCTATAATATGTTCATGTGCTCAAGGTTCAAAACAAAGATTAACGTATCAACAAACCCATACACTCTTAATAAGGGAATTCTGAACAACATTTAGAAAAAAAATTATGTATGTATGTGAAAGCTGACTATTTACCACAAAAATTGGTATTATCCACAAAAATTTCACAAACATTGGTGTATCATGCAAATGGTGCACCTCACCCCCCAACTTGATTCATGCATTGTCCCTAATGCAACAAAAAGACATGATATGCAATGAAGGACTGTAAAAAGATGAGTAGGGTTAGAGAACATCTTGTACTAAAGCTTTGACTAAATACTAACATCTACGACTATATAAAACAAAACTATATGACAGAAGAAAGTAAGTAATCATGAAATAAGAGTAAAGTAAGTAAATAAAAGCTACTGTACACTAAAAACGTAAAAAATAGTTACTCCTCCACCAATTCTGGGTATACCAGATCTGTCAAATCCTTCTCCACTCCTTGTCCTTTAAAACCCTTAAAAAATGGCTTAAGTCTTTGGCCATTGTCCTTGAATGTCTAGCCATTTTTGGGGTTTGTGACTTCCACAGCTCCATTGGGGTAGGCCACCTTGATAAGATGGGGGCCACCCAAATGGGATCAGAGTTTGCCTTAAAAAATTAAGAAACGAGAATTGTATAAGAGCACTTTTTGGTCGGGCTCGAATGACTTTCGTACAATGGATTTTCATGAAAGTTTACAAGAATTATCTGTGCATGAGACTCAACCCGTCTACAAACAAGCAAGTGTTTCTACAAGGCCTCCAACCATGGCATTAATGTTCCATTCTTTAGATAAAACATAATAACGGTGAAGATTGAAATGTTGTCAAGAAGTTCTAGCTAGGGTACTTGCCTTGAACCAACAGGTCTTTCTGTGCAAGAGTCATCCATGACATAGAGAGAACCCACAGTTATACAAAGTACCTTGGCATTGCTAGATGCATTCTATCATTCACTAAGCAAGTGAATTATAAAGCATTAAAGCATAAAGGTAATGCACAAATATAACTTCCAAATAATTTATACATATTCATTACCTCTTACTAAAGAGTGAATGAAGAACTACTCACTCTTCATGGCTTGGGTAAAGCTAGAAAAGTAAGTGATGTTCATCCCTCCACGTAGAGAACTTACAAGGTAAAGTACAATAAACGAGGAGCTGATCTTCGACGAAGAACGAGTGAATCACGTTCCATCCTTCACGGCTTTGGTAAGGCTCTAGAAAAATGGAACAATTTCACCCCTCTAAGAAAGAAAGTGTAAACCCCACTCTTTTATCTTTATATATATATATGTAGGTTTATGTAGCAAGTTATTATTTCTTTTGGAAATGTTAATAAGGAAATTCAAGGAAATAGTAGATAAAACTTAGTTTAGCTTGCAAATATATGAAATTGTTGTAATAGAACTTGTATCAACTAGGTTTGATGTACAAAAGTATGTTGAATAAGATTGGGTTGGATTTGGAAGGGTTTGGAATGGGTTTGAAATGAAAAATAGAGGAAATAGACAAATTTGGACAGGACCTACCGGTAGTACGCTGTCTAGTGGATCCAAACTACCAGTAGTCAACAGGTAGTAAATGTCTAATAGATTCGAACTATCGATAGTGAACAGGTAGTAAATGTCCAATAGATCCGAACTACTGGTAGTCAATAGGTAGTAAATGTCCAGTAGATCCGAACTACCGGTAGCTCAACAAGTAGTACGCTGTCCTATGGCTTCGAACTACCGGTAGACCGTTAGAAAGTCGGGATTTTTATGTTTTAAAACCCCATTTTCACTCCATTTACTCCCATTTCGTGCTCACCCCCTACAAACTATATTTTTCAGATTATCCTCTTGAGGAAGAGCTGGGAGTCGTGGAGCCTGAACACTAGGAGACTCCGATAGACGAGAGCGTGAATCCCGAGGTGGATGCTTAGAGTGACACTTTCTTTTATTCTAGACTAGGATATTTATTTTGAACATTGTGAAGTCTAGTGTTTCTTTTGTTATTCCATTGTGCTATGATAGTTAAATTTTTGGGATGTAAATGCCATGATTGGGCATATTCTTTTGGATAATGCTGTAAATTTTATGAATGAAAAATGAAGTCTTATTTATTTATGGATCATATTAGCGCTCTCATGATGTAAATGGTTAATAGATTGTAATGTCATCCAAGGTGAGTTTTGGGACATTACAAAGTTTTGGTGTTAGAGCTTAGGCTTTAGGTCTTACATGGGAGCTGTAGGTTACGAATTACCATTAGAGTGTAGGACTAGGTGGAATAGAATTGTTGATATAAATTCTACACACCTCTAATGCTATAGATTAAAGTTATAGTTAGGATGTCTTGCACATCAATGAAACTAAATTGTGAATTGATGTGCAAGATGGAGGGTAGGTGTGGACGTGGACGAGGTCATGGTGGCCAAGCGAACCCACCACTACCACCTCCCGATGCCATGAACGGCATATACCAGTGTTTAAGAAAGCTTACCACTTTGGTGCAATACCAAAATGGAAATAATAACCACAATGATGGGGTTTATCTACTAGCTCATGTACCGGGCAACGGGGATGAAAATCGAAGGATGGTGGTTCTTCGAGAATTCTTGCGGCAGCACCCACCTACTTTCCAAGGAAGCTCTAATCCCTTGGGTGCGGATAGGTGGATTCACCGGGTGAAGAAAATATATGATGGCATGGGAGTTGCCGAGGACATGAGGGTTGGTTTGGCTACATACCTACTAGAGGGGGAGGCCGACCATTGGTGGGATTCGATGAAGAGGAGAAGAAACGTCGATGCGCTCACTTAAGAGGAGTTCGACCAAATCTTCCAAGACAAATACTTTCCTGAATTAGTCAGGGATAGGATGAGTGCAGACTTTCTCGCTCTACAACAAGGGAGTATGATCGTAACTGAGTACAAGAGGAGGTTTGACGAGCAATCCCGCTATGCCGCAGAGTTCATATCCACAGAGACTAGGAGGGCCAAACGCTTTGAGCAGGGCCTAAGGCCTGCTATCAGGGAGAAGCTTGTGGCTCTCTAATTAGCACAAAACATTGCATATTTCTAGGTGCTAATCCTAATATTTTAACTACTTTTTAAGATTAAATGTTTGGAGTTATATCTGTTGAGTTATTATGATATTTGGTGTTTGCAATAAAAAGGTGCTAAATAAGGCTCCTTAAGGCTGATTGGAGGTAAAAGAATAGCCAAAGGAAAGCTTTGGAGTAATGAAATAAGAAAATCCAGACAAGGATGCATAAGTGTATTGGTACTCAGTACCGGTACGGTCTAGGCACTGGAACATAGCATACCGGTACGGTAAAGACTCTGAAGTTTGACGTACCGGTTCGCAGTATCGGTACGCTCTGCTGTTCTACCCAACTGCTCTGCAACTCAGACCTATACTTCGTGGGACCCTCCACGACATTCTCCTCCAACTCCTTGACACTCCCAGCATACATAACACCCCTTCATACACCTCCTCTTGGACTTTTGGAGCATAGGTCATAAATGTGGAGAGAGGAGAGAGAAGCAGCTATGTGAAGAGACACAGCCTGCACTAGCCCACCTTATTTCATGCTCCTATGTTGGGAATCACATCAAGAGCTGCAGGAGACTCTAGGGCACATTTTTGGAAGCAACTCTCTCCATTATTCAGCATTAGATAGTAGAGAATAGAGATAGAGAGAGATGGTCTGGGGGTAGAAGAAGATGAATAGTGTCTAGTGAGAGAAAATTGAGATTTTTGCATTTCTTTCAATACATTGTCTTGTAAACTCTGGTATGAATCTGTAGAACTCCATTTAATGTCATGAATGTAATTTTCCTTCAAGTTCAATGTAAGTTAATGCTCTCTTTAAGCTTTTAACCATTACTGCATCAAGTTCTTCGTTTTGCTTAGCTTTCAAATGGGTGTTCATTTCTTGCATTTTTGGCTTATGTTTGCTAGCATCTAGTGATTCTAGAACTCCTTACCTGTGCAATGCACATTCATCACCTTGTCAAGTTCATTTTAAGCATGAGCAGCTAAATCGTTTAGTTGGCAAAACCAAGGCGAACATCCTCTTGGGAATACTATTTCAACTCATTTTTCTCCCTTCTTTCAGAGTTCAATGGCCCGATTTGACTGGGTTAAGGGTGGATAGATTGGTGAGTCTTTGATATTCCGTAGGACTAGTCACAGTTTATGCTTTGATACTCACCAATATTATCCCTAGCTTCCCACGAATCAATCGTTCATTCATATTCTATTAGAGGAGGGTTTCGAGTTGAGATGGTATTCCTATTGGAGTGACCTCTTGGATTTGCCAACATTTATTTCTCATTCCATTAGCATCAAAACAAACTCCAAACAACTTTCAACAATCAAAGATTTTACACTTTCTTGTTTGCCAAAATCACCTTCCCTTCGATTTACTTTCTTCCCCGTCAAAACGAACTTGGAATACCACCAAGTAAAACACGAGCCGCAAAAATCTCCTTGCGGTTGGGGAGCACTTTTGTACACACACACACACTTTTTGTGTATGCACATCTCATATTTCCACCATCCCATTTTCCTTGCTCCTTGCCCTTTCTTTTCACACTATCCCAAGGGAGAGTGATACTTCCCCATTCCTATAAGGCATACACATTTTAGGGGTAGTATTTAGGGTTTAAAGACTAGCAAGGAATTGTTTCAAGCATTTTTAGCCCCATAACCGGGGAAGGCAAGTGTCAAACTAAGAAGGTGATTTCCAGACGATGAAGGTAAGTCCTGTGATCTTCATCATAGGCTGAGGTACGTTGTTTCGTGTACATACTCTTGTTTGTGTATAATTTCCATTGTAGAGATTCTGTTGCATGTGGAAGAGGGACGACCATAATCGGTTTGTTAGGCAAACCCTTGGCCCCAACATGAATCGTGACCAAGACCCACCCGAGGATGCGAGTGACAATTTTGATAATTTAGATGCAAATCCGAATGTCCAAAGGGATGCAAATCCAAATGTCCAAAGCGGTACAAATCCCAATGTCCAAAGGGATAGGGGACCACAAGAACCCCAAAGACCCAATCCGATGATGAATTTTCCCCTTCCCATGAATGAGGGGAATAATTTCCAAATGGATCCCCTAATTAGGTCAATGAGGGACTTCCTACAACCAACAGGGAACACTACACCATCATGCATTCTCCTTCCAGTCCAAGCCCATATTTTCATAGTTAAGCCAGGGATGATGCAACTACTTCCTACATTTAATGGACTTGAAAATCAGAGCCCCTATTCACACATAAGGGATTTCAAGGAAATGGTTGCAACCTTTCTCACAAATCATGCGATGGAAGAGATAGCCAGAATGAAATTGTTTCCCTTTTCCCTGAGGGATAAGGTAAAAACGTGGCTTAATTGCTTGAAGCCTCGAACCATCACATCTTGGACCCAAATAATTTCTGAGTTTTAAACAAATTCTTTTTGGTGCATAAAACCACCATCCTAAAATAACAAATTTAGAATTTTTCAGAAAAGTCCAATGAACAATTTTATCATTGTTGGGATTGATATAAGGAGTTGCTCCAATCACTTCCACATCATTGCTTTCAAGCGTGGCAATTGGTAACTTTCTTCTATGAAGAAATTACACCGGGCCATCGACAATTCATAGATATGATGTGTAATGATGAGTTCTTGAATAAAGACCCCGATGAGGCTTTAGACTATTTTGATACACTAGCCCAAAATGCATAGTCATGGCACACCACTGACCCGACCGATGTACCAAGGTCTTTGCCTCAAGGGGGAGGGATTTATGATTTGAGGGATAAGGAGGACTTACTTTCAAAAATTTCCAAACTGTCTAGGAAGGTGAAAACTCTTGAAGTCAACCGGAGACATGAGGTGTCTAACGTGTCTAACATTGTAGAGGGATGTGCAATTTGCGAGAATGTTGAGCATTCCATGTCGGAATGTCCTAACATCCCAGCCCTTAAGGAAGCATATCATGAGCAAGTTCATGCATTCAACCAGCCAAGGCAATCATTTTCTCCCAATTCGAACACCTATAATCCGGGGTGGAGTAATCACCCAAATTTCAGTTGGAGAAACGAGAACCCCATTGCTCACGGGTCAAGCGCATATTCATCTCCCATGCCATCCAAGCAAAACTAATACCGGCTAAGGGCAAGCATCTAGCTCTTAATACCCAAGGACCAATCCACAAGGGTATTAGTCGAACTCGCCACCACAAAATTTTTCTCCAAGTCCTCTGTCACAAAGTTTTTCTCAGGGACTGTCCAATCCATCCACATACCAACCTCCTCCAATCCATCCACATACTAACCTCCTCACAAAAGAAATTTGGAGGACATGGTCCATTCCTTTATTCAAAGTCAAATCACCATCAATAACCAAAATGCCACAGCCATCAAATGATGTAAGAGCCCAACTCACAAAGTTGACAAACTCTTTAGGGGTATCTCAACAAGAAAAGGGGAAGTTCCCCGCTCAACCACAAGATAACCCTAGGGGTTAACACGTTGTTGAGTCATTGGAGCCTTCGAGAGAGAATTACGAGCAACTCAAGGCTGTCACCACCCTTCATAGTGGCAAGTTGGATCCCTACATTCAAGGAGATACCCCGCCAAGAACATAAAATTATCCCGTCAGATGAACAAAAATCAAACTTGGAGTTAAAACCGTTGCTATCCCATTTGAAGTACGCTTTTCTTGGCAAAGGAGAAACTTTTCCGGTACTCATTAGCTCAACATTGAATGCAGAACAAGAGGAAAGACTCTTGGAGGTAGTAAAGAAGCACAAGGGAGAAATTGGGTGGACCATTGTGGGTCTCAATGGGATATGCCCTATCATTTGCACCCATCGCATTTACCTTGAGGAGGATGCCAAACCCTCCCGACAACCTCAAAGGAGATTGAATCTCAATATGAAGGAGGTGGTGAAGGAGGAGGTATTGAAACTACTTGATGTGGGCATCATCTTTCCTATTACCAATAGCAAGTGGGTTAGTCTCACACAAGTAGTACCAAAGAAATCCGGAGTCACCGTGGTGGAAAATGATGAGAATGAACTCATACCGACTAGAGTGATCATCAGATGGAGGGTTTGCATCGACTACCGGAAGCTTAATGCATTCACAAGGAAGGATCATTTTCCTATGCCATTTCTTGATCAAGTTTTGGAAAGAGTAGCTGGGCACCTCTTCTATTGCTTTCTAGATGGGTACTCCGGCTACAATCAAATAGAGATCGCATTAGAGGATTAAGAGAAGACCACCTTCACCTGCCCCGCTGCATGCCTACCGCTGCATTGCCTACCGCCGCATTGCCTACTGTCGCATGCCTACTACTGGATCGTATTGTCTACCGCCGCATGCCATTCGGATTATGCAATGCTCCAGGAACTTTTCAATGGTGCATGATGGGGATTTTCAGTGATATGGTAGAAAAGATAGTGGAGGTCTTCATGGATGACTTTTTAGTGTTTAGGGATTCGTTCGACGGATGTTTGAAAAACTTGGAGAAAGTTCTATCGAGATGTGAGGAGAAGAATCTAGTGTTGAATTGGGAAAAAGTGTCATTTTATGGTGACAGAGGGAATTGTGCTTGGTCACATAGTTTCGACAAGGGGCATTGAAGTTGACAAATCCAAGGTGGAGGCCATCTCCAACCTCCCTACGCCAAGAACCATCAAAGGCATCCTGTCATTTTTGGGCCATGCAGGTTTTTATCGTCGATTCATCAAAAATTTCAGTGCATTGGCTCATCCCTCGACCAACCTCCTGTCTAAGGAGGACCCATTTAAGTGGTTGAATGAATGTGAGGCATCATTTAAAAAAATCAAGAGCATGTTAGTTACACCTTCGATCATGCGACCACCAATTGGGACCTACCTTTCGAACTCATGTGCGACGCGAGTGATTACGCGGTCGGTGCAGTACTTGGTCAACGGATGGGAAATAGACTGTGTGTGATACACTATGCTAGCAAAACACTTAATGAGGCCCAAATGAATTACACTACCACCGAGAAAGAATTGCTAGTTGTAGTGTTCGCTTTAGATAAATTTCGTTCGTACATCATTGGTTCGCCTATTGTTGTCTTTACTGACCATTCTGCCTTGAAGTACTTGTTGTCTAAGTAGGATGCGAAACCAAGACTCATTAGGTGGATACTCCTCCTATAAGAATTTGACTTGACGATCAAGGACAAGAAAGGAGTTGAGAACGTGGTGGCGGATCACTTATCCCCGCTGGTGGTGCAAGAGGCCGATGAGCACATCCCTATCCCTAAATTTTTCCCTAACGAACATTTACTTTCAATTCATTTTGTGTGTCCTTGGTGTGATGATATATGCAATTACCTTGCAACATGATAGATTCCACCGCAATGGAGCCCAGAAGATCAAAGACGATTTATGGCGGATGTGAAGTACTTCTACTTCGACAACCCGTATTTGTTAAAGTACTGCCCCGTTCAAATCATGAGGAGATGCATACCTGAAAATGAACAGTGGGACGTCCTTGCATTTTTCCATTCACAAGCTTGCGGTGGACATTTTTCACCTAAAAAGACTTCAGCTAAAATTCTCCAATCAGGTTTCTACTGGCCCTCTATCATTAAAGACTGTGTTTCATTTTGTAAGGCATGCGACAGATGCCAACGATTGGGTAGTGTGACCCGGAGACACATGATGCCCCTCTCCCCTGTGCTTGTCATAGAAATATTTGACTATTAGGTCATCGATTACATGGGTATGTTCCCTATGTCATATGGTTATCTGTACATCCTCCTAGCAGTGGACTATGTGTCCAAATGGGTGGAGGCCATCCCGACCAAGATTAATGACCTCCGATTTGTAGCCAAATTCCTTAAGGTGAACATCTTTTCGAGGTTTGGGATGCCTCGTGCAATCATAAGTGATGGTGGATCACACTTTTGTAATAGGCCATTCGCTTCATTAATGTGCAAATATGGCGTCACTCATAAAGCATCCACTGCCTATCACCCACAAACAAATGGCTAAGCCAAGCTAGCCAACAGGGAGATAAAGAGAATTCTAAAAAAATGGTTAACCCCAATAGGAAGGATTGGTCCAATAGATTGACCGTTGCCCTATGGGCATACTGAACTGCCTATAAGACTATTTTGGGCATGTCTCCCTACCGGCTTGTCTATGGGAAAGCTTGCCACCTATCAGTCGAAATGGAACATAAGGCCTATTGGGCCATTAAAACTTTAAATTTCAATTTGAGAATGGTGAACACAGGAAGTGGGAAATGAATGAGTTGGAAGAGATTCGACGAGATGCGTGTGAGAGCTCCAAAAATCAAGTCTAAACAGAAATATACAAGTATCACAAAATATCCACAAGAATTATCAAAAGAAACTCTTTTACAACAGTACATAAATCTCCCAAAAACTAAATAACAAACAACAAACAATCAAGAACATAAATCAACTACTCCCCGTTAAGAACAGAAATAATCAATCTTCTCCCCCATCTCCATCAGCACCACCAGCACCACCAGTACCACCAGCACCACCCCTCAAAAGCCTTAGGATCTCATCTTGCTTAGCTTCAATGCTAAGCATGATGTCCCGTAGAGATTGTCGGGTGGTCGTGTTGGGGCCTGCTTGATCTGGCTGCTCTCTCTTTGTCTCCATTTCTCTTTCTTCTTTGGCGTCCAACTCCTCTTGCACCTCATCTATTCCCTGAGGAGGGGGCACTTCTTGCCTAGCAGCCGGGGTATCAGTATTCCCTCGATTTCTCTTGAAAGATCCCTTATTGAGTGGCCCCATTGGCGTTTGCACCTCCATCTCAGGTTTCACCTTCACCCCACTGTCGATGCACATCTCTGTCACCAAAGTGCCAAACGGAAGTGCACTTCTTTTCACATCACATCCTTTTTTCATTTCACTCAAAATGAGGGAGGGAAGATCAATACTATGGCCCCTTCCAATTGCATAAAGCAAGCGAGCCATTTCCAGCAAAATTTCATTTGATCTTTTTATGGGAGAGAAGTTGGAGACAACGATCAGGTTTAGCATTTTATATCTATCTGTCAACTCCCCTTGTTTCAGAAAATTCCTCCCAGTCCAAGAAAAGTTGGCCACCCTAGTTAATTCTTTTCCTACCCTATCCATTGGTACATCTTTCTTTGGAGGGTATGTGGGTTTGTTTACCCAATGCAAATCTGTTCTTATCTCTTTTATATACGCCTCGTCCACATCAATGTGGATACCTCTCACATAAGTGCAGATCGCGCCGTTGATGATTTCGACGTTGGAGTAGAACTCCCGCACCAAAATGACAACTGCTTCCCCACCATTTCTTAAACACCAAACCCATTCCCTCCTTTCTATTTCCTTCTCTATTCCCAATTTAGCAAAATCAAAAAGTACGAAGTCCCTTCCGCAAACATAATGCTTATGGTAGAAGTTTTCATACCTTTCGGCCTTTAAGGCACTTGGGAACCGGGTACGATCGTATCTTTTTGTTCTTTGCCTTCCCTCTCTCTCCACTATCACTTCCTCAACAAAATTTGGCTCCTGACTTGCTGGTGGATCGCGTATGCCAGGAAGTTTCATCCTAGGTATGGCGTTCAAACATCTTTGAGGTTGAGAGCGTGCTGAAAACTTGAAAATTTTGGTGTGGGATTGAAGTTTTTGAGGTGGAAATGAGTTGGGGAGGGTCGAATTTAGGTTTTCTTGGGTTTTGAGGGTGGATTGAGGTCTGAGGAGTGAAAACCGAGCTCTAGGGTTTCAAAGATTTAGAGGGATTTTGCAGATTTTGAATGAACCAAACGTTCAGGCTTTTATACTCTGAGTCATGACGTTCAAACGTCATCAACTTTCAAACATTTCTAGAAGCATTTTTGAAATATCATTCAAATGGGGATGTTCGTTCGAGCGTTAGGAGCTCCCAGTACTTTTGAGTTCTGTCAGAGGCCAAAGTACTACAAGCTCTCTTCGTTCGAATGTTCTATTAACGTCCGAACGTTGAGTCACGTCCGAATAGTCTATTGGCATTTGAACGTGCTGAGCTCCCAATACTTTTGGTTTCATCAGAGAGTTCATCAGAAGCAGAGTACTGTAAGCAGTCAACGTTCGAACGTCAGTTGGCGTTCGAACGTTGAACCACAACTAAAACATTTCTACACTACACTATATACAATTACATAATTTTATGCACAAAAATTTGAACCAAATTTCATGGCATCTCAGGACAAATCCCTACCCAAGATTTTGGTTGGTATATCGGGATGTTCCTTTACTCAGCCCATGTTTTTCATTTCAAAAGATTTTGTACAAAACAAAAAGATTTTCACACTTTTTACAAAATTCGGACCCTTGGCTTTCATCCCAACTACTCTAATCCGAGTCTTTATCTGTCTCTGTGCCATTTGAACAACCAATAACTCTCCCAATTTCCTGTCTCACGAATCGGTTAAGCAAAAGTACCGGAATAGGATAGCATGTCAGGATAATCCTTACTCTGCCCATTTACTGTCCAATCTAATTGATCGAGTGCGTGACCAGAAATTGGTTTAGAACACAGATTATATCTCTTCTCGTGAAAGTATCTACCACACTGTTTACAGGCACTAAGTCTTTTGGCAAGATGGCGTTTAGCATAGGTGCTTTGACCACACAGAGGTTTCGCTTGTTGTTCTCGGATCTCATTCTTTCTTGCCAATCTTGCTTTTCTCATGATCACAGTGTGCACATCAGAAAAGAAAGTTAGTAGAACTCCCAGACTAAACCAAAAAAGTTTAACATCCATGCTTTCTATATTTTTAAGACTCATTATCTGGTTCTTTAACGTCTGCCAGTCACAAAAACGATCAAAGATGACTCACAGATATTATCATCAATTTATACAGAATACAGAACAAGGTACACAATCTGATCAGAAATAGCAACAACAATAACAACAAATTTTTAAAAAAATTTCTAAAGGCACAGACATATATGAACTATATTTCTCTCCCCCCAACTTAAACTGAACATTGTCCCCAATGTTTCGAATTTACCGATATGGTGAGCTTTGGAGATGAGGTTGAACGGAAGAGATCTTGTTCATTAGCCGAAACCTACAAACAAAATACACAAATCAAACATCTCGTTGTAGATCTGGGTTAGGGTGATAACCCTTGATTCTGAGTACAGACAGGAGAAGAAGAGCCACGCATAAATAGAGTAAACAAATGTAGATCATAAGACACAAGATGGGATATTCAGGTAATATGGTCATAACAGCAGAGAAGAAGAAGAAAAGAAGAAGAAGAAAAAGAAAAGGGAAAGGCGGTGGGGAAAAAAAGAAAAAAAAAGGGAATGCCTTATAAAGACTTCCTTTCGGGTCAGTTTTGATCGGGTTTTTCCTGACCCGACCCCTTTTTTGTGTCGGCAGGCGCAATTCTCAGAGAGATTGTCTTGGTCCATTAAAAGAACAGTTTCCACATTTTTAATAAAATTCTCAAAAAATGGTTTCAACCGCTGACCATTAATAGTAAAGTTGTTACCGTTTGATGGATTTTCCACTTCTACTGCTCCATGATCAAACACCTTTTTGACAATATAAGCCCCTGTCCATCTTGATTTTAGCTTACCAGGGAAGAGGCAGAGTCTTGAATTTAACAACAGGACTTTCTGAGAAGGTTCAAAAGACTTTCGCACGTTGTTTTCGTCATGAAAAATTTTCATCCTAGTTTTAGCAATTTTAGCATTTTCATATGCTTCATTTCTCAACTCCTCCAGTTCATTAATTTGAAGTTTTCTTGAAAGTCCAGCCTAGTCTAGGTCAAAGTTCATTGCTTTAATGGCCCAGTATGCCCTATGTTCCAATTCCACAGGTAGGTGACAAGGCTTTCCATAGACTAATCGATAGGGAGACATGCCCAAAATTATTTTAAAAGCAGTGCGATATGCCCAGAGTGCATCAGTTAATCTTAACGACCAATCTTTGTAATCTAGATTTACCATTTTTTCCAAAATTAATTTGATCTCCCGATTAGCTAATTCAGCCTGTCCACTAGTTTGTGTATGACAAGGGGTTGCAATTCTAGGAAAAATCAAATATTTTTTCATTAGATTCCAGAAGGGACGATTGCAAAAATGAGCACCCCCATCACTTATGATTGATTTTGGAATTCCAAACAGGGACAAAATGTTTTCTTTCAAAATTTTTATCACTGTTTGGTGATCATTACTCCGGCATGGAATTACCTCAACCCATTTGGATACATAGTCTACGGCTACTAAAATGTATAGATAGTCAGAGGAAGGGGGGAATGATCCCATAAAATCGATGCCCCAACAGTCAAATATTTCATTCACCAGAATGGGATTCAAAGGCATCATGTTTCTTTTTGAAATGCTTCCCAACCTTTGGCATCTATCGCAATTTAAATGAAAGGCATGGACATCTTTGAAAAGTGTGGGCTAGTAAAATCCACACTGCAAGATTTTTGCAGCGGTTTTTCTTGAGGAGAAGTGCCCACCACATGCTTCAGAATAACAAAAGGTTATTACCTGTCTGTTTTCTTGAGTGAGGATGCGATGTTTTTATGATTTGATCCTTACAGTACTTAAAAACGTACAGATCTTCCCAAAAGAAGTTACGAACCTCCCTCAGAAATTTCTTTTTGTCCGTGGGGGAAAAAGATGGAGGGAGTGTTCCAGTAGGAAGGAAATTGGCAATATCAGCGTACCATGGAGTCTCATCAATTATGAACAGTTGTTCATCGGAGAATTTCTCATTGATCGGTAGTACATCCTCGTGAAATTCATAAGTTAACCTGGTCAGATGGTCTGCCACCATATTCTCGACACCCTTTTTTTCCTTAATGACCAGGTCAAACTCTTTAAGTAAGAGTATCCATCTCAAGAGTCTAGGCTTAGCATCCTTCTTTGTGAGCAAAAATTTAAGTGCTGCATGGTCAGTAAATACAACAACAGAAGAACCAACGAGATAAGAACGAAATTTCTCCAAAGCAAAAACTATAGCAAGCAATTCTTTTTTAGTGGTAGAGTAATTCATTTGAGCTTCATTCAAAGTCTTGCTTGCATAGTAAATCACATATGGTTTCTTATCTTTTTGTTTTCCTAACACAGCACCTACAACATAATCACTTGCATCACACATGAGTTCAAAGGGTAGAGTCCAGTCAAGGGGTAGCATTATTAGGGTAGAAATTAACATGTCTTTAAGCTTATCAAAAGCTATTTGGCACGCTTCATTCCAGTCAAAGATTATGTCCTGACTGAGGAGATGACACATGGGTTTAGCTATGGTGCTGAAATCTTTTATGAATCTCTTGTAAAACCCTGCATGTCCTAGAAATGATCGGACATCTTTTACAGTCTTGGGAGCCGATAAGTTCTCAATCAGATCTATTTTGGTCTTGTCAACTTTCATGCCCTCAGACGACACAATGTGACCTAAGACAATGCCTTGTGTTACCATGAAATGACATTTTTCCCAATTAAGCACCAGCTTGGCTTCTTGACATCTTATCAACACTTTTTCTAGATTGGACAGACACAAATTAAATGAGTCACTATAAACAGAGAAGTCATCCATGAAGACTTCCAAAAATTTCTCGACAATGTCACTGAACAAACTCAACATGCATCTTTAGAATGTTGCAGGAGCGTTACAAAGTTCGAATGGCATCCTTTTGAATGCAAAAGTGCCGAAGGGCCATGTGAATGTGATTTTCTCCTGATCATTGAGTGCTATCTCAATTTGATTGTATCTGGAATACCCATCCAGGAAATAGTAGAATTCATGGCCTGCAATTCTTTCTAGAACCTGGTCAAGAAATGGAAGCGAAAAATGATCTTTCCTAGTTACCAAATTGAGTTTTTGATAGTTAATACACATTCGCCATCTTGTGACGACTTTAGTTGGTACCAGTTCATTTGCATCATTTTTAACCACTATGACTCCAGAATTTTTAGGCACAACTTGGGTTGGACTAACCCATTTGCTATCAGAGATGAGGAAGATTATCCTGGCATCTAAGAGCTTTAAAACCTCTGCCTTTACTACTTCCTTCATGTGAGGGTTCAGTCGTCGCTGCATTTGACGAGAAGGTTTTGAGTCCTCTTCAAGGTATATAGCATGATTGTAGATTAACGGGCTTATACCTTTCAAGTCAGTGATAGTCCACCCAATGGTGCTTTTGTGGCTTTTAAGAACTTCAATCAGTTTAGACTCTTGCAAGTCTGTGTGCTTAGATGAAATTACCACTGGGAATGACTCGTCCTTTCCTAGGAATGCATATTTGAGGTCAGATGAGAGAGGTTTCAATTCAAGCTTTGGTGACTTGTCACTTGATGAGAGTGACTGTGTGCCACTTGGTGAAAGTTCCTCGAATTTGGGGGCCCATGTATTAACATCATGAATTGGGCAATTCTTTGGATCATTATCCATGGTTTCATATGTGATGGATTCTGACAAAGAAAGTTCAGTGCAATTTTCAAAACATGTGTTGTTGAGATGGTCCTACACAATAAACTCAATGGAATTTATTTCCCTTTCTTCTCTGTCCTCTCCTGGGTGTTTTGCAACATTGAAAATATTCAGCTCAAGTGTCATATTTCTAAAGGTTAATTTCATGACCCCATTCCTACAATTGATTAGTGCATTTGAAGTTGCTAGAAAAGGTCGACCCAGAATAACGGGAATTGGATTCTCTGAATATTATGCTGGCTGAGTATCTAAGATGATGAAGTCAACAGGGAATACAAAGTTGTCCACTTGAATAAGTACATCTTCAACAATACCCCTAGGAATTTTGACAGACCTGTCTGCCAACTGAAGTGTGACACTTGTGGGTTTGAGTTCCCCAGACCCAATTGTTGGTAAACAGAGAATGGGAGCAAATTGACACTTGCTTCAAGGTCTAACAGTGCTTGTTCGATTCTAAAATTTCCAATGACACACGACACAATTGGACACCCTGGATCTTTGTATTTTGGAGGGGTTTTGTGTTGAAACAACGCATTGGCATGTTCTGTCAAGAATGCTCTTTTTTGAACATTTTGGCTTCTCTTGACTGTTCACAAGTCTTTCAGAAACTTGGCATAAGATGTAACCTGTTTGATTGCATCCAGAAGTGGTATGTTGATTTTTACTTGCTTGAAGAGCTCGTAAATTTTTGGCTGATTATTCAACTTCTGTGCAGTTTTGAGTCTTTGAGGAAAAGGAGCAGGAATAGAACACGAGGGTTCTTTTTCCTATGATGGTTATGGTTCTTGTTCAATCAGGGGCTCGGGTTCTTTTTCTCTCACAAGTCTAGGCTCATTTGAATCAGGCTCGATTGGTGAGTTGACTATGATGGATTTTAGCTTTGGAATTAGCTTGTCTCGGATGGTCTTGTCAATCACCTTGCCACTTCTTAGTGTAGTGACAACTTGGGCTTGACCTTGTGGGTTTTCCATGGATGAAGGATTTTCACCTGAAATTGGGCTTGTGGTGGTTTTGGTTGGGCAGCAAACTTGCCCTTTTCATGTGTGGTCATGGATTGGGTCAACTTTTAGATGTGACTTTTAAGGTCCTCGAAAGATTGAGTGGTCTGGATTTTGAAATCAGTGAAAACCTGAGTGGAACTATGGTTGTAGTTCATTTGGCTTTGCATGAATTGATTCAATGTGTCCTCAAGGTTCCTCTTTTGTGGTGGTTGGTATGCTTGGTATGCAAGAGGTCCTTGAGGTGGTGGGTGTGAACCTTGTTGTTGGTTCATTGGAGTTGGCTGAGTATTTCTCCAACTGAAGTTCAGGTGGTTCCGCTACCCTGGATTGTATGTTTCAGAGTAGGGGTTGGAGTAAGGCTTGTTGAAATTGGAGACAACCTCTTTGAATGGTGAGATTGAAGGACACTCCCCAGTAGGATGTCTTGTTAGTGCACAAATTCCACACACTTGTTCTGTGGGAGAGCTAACATAAACTTGATGAACTTTTTTCATCTCTAAACCTTCAAGCTTTCGAGATAGGGTGAACATTTTTGCTCTAAGGTCATCATCATCTTTCAAGACATACTTCCCCCCTTGGAAAGTAGATGGTTTGGCTTCAATAGTTGTGGGAGAGGCGGTATCCCACATCTGAGAACTTTCAGATATGGTATCAAAGAAATCGAATGCCTCCTCCGGACTTTTTCCCATAAACTCTCCTTGAGCCATCATTTCGACAAACTGGTGTAGCCTACTGGGTAGGGAGTCATAGAAAAATCCTACCAAGGTCTAATTCTCAAAAGCATGGTGTAGGCAAGACTGGAGTAGATCTTTGAATCTCTCCCAACTTTAGTAAAAGGTTTCTCCTTCTTTGACCAAAAAATTCATGATTTGCCTTTTTAATGCATTAGTGCGGTGTAGAGGAAAAAACTTTCTAAAAAATTCATTTTGTAGTGCCCGTCAGTCAGGTATTGAAAGAGCTTTTAAAGAATTTAGCCATTGTTTAGCTTTATCCCTTAGGAAAAAAGGGAAAAGTTTCATTTTGGCCAAGTCAGAATTGTCTTGAAAAGTTCTACATACTTCCTCAAAATCTTTTATATGCATATATGGGTTTTATGTTTCAAGTCCACCAAACTGAGGAAGTAGTTGAACTGTCCCCGTATTTACAGTAAAAGGGGGTGCATCTTTAGGAAAAATAAAACAAGAGGGGACACTATTCCTTGTTCGAATGTTAGGTACTTCCCCTTCCTTTATAGGAATTTTCTCTTGTCTCCCACCATTTGTCATTTTACTTTCACAAGAGTCTGCTACTGATCCAGGTGAAAGTGGTTTAGATTTATTCACAGATCCAGAAGATTCAGCTGACAAATTTTGATAGTGAAGGACATTTTCAGACATAAAAGTAATTAACACAACTTTATATATAGTAAAGCAAAGTTATACACAAAAATGAGGTCTTTTTACCTTTTACCGTAAAACACCTTTTATGGCTCCCCGGCAACGACGCCAAAAATTTGACTTGATTCGAAATGTGTACACCCAAGTGCAGGTAGTCAAGTTGTAGTAATAATTCGGTGAAGTTCGAGTCGAATCCACAGGGAACTATGCTTGGTGTTTTTGAAGTAAGCAGTAACAGAGACCAAGTGACTTTGGAAATTTTGAGTGTTTGGAGTGGTGGGGTTTTCTTTGTTAGAATAGAAGATTCTTTTAAGGAGTTTTCTAGACAAAATATAAGATTCTCAAAAGGAAACAGCCACCCTTTAGCTCAAGGATCAGGACATGTAATAGAGTATCCATTTTGTTATGCTTGTGCTTCGTAACTCAATTAACTCCCATGTCAACAACAAGTTAATCAAAAGATAAAGATGGACTGTGAGAATTAAGCACATGATTCTGATGTCTTTCTAGAAGTTTACAAGAATTGTTTGTACCAAGACTTAACCCGTCTACAAACAAGCAAGTGTTTCTACAACGCATACAACCATGGCATTAATGATCTATTCTTTGAATAAAGTGCAATGATATTAGGGATTGAAAGGTTGTCATAAAGAGCTAGTCGAGGTACTTGCATTGAATCAATAGATCTTTCTATGTAGAAGTCATCCATATCATAGATGGAGCCCTGGTTATACAAAGGACCTCGATCTTTGCTAGGTACATTCAATCATCCAATGAACAGGTGGAGTATAAACCATTAAAGCCTGAAGAAGTTGCACAGACATAACTGTTGGATACTTTTTACATATTCATCCCCTCTGTGCACAGACATACTTGCCTTGAACCAACAGGTCTTTCTGTGCAAGAGTCATCCATGACATAGAGAGAACCCACAATTATACAAAGTATCTTAGCTTTGCTAGATGCATTCAATCATTCACTAAGCAAGTGAAATAGAAAGCATTAAAGCATAAAGGAAACGCACAAATATAACTTCTGGATAATTTATACATATTCATTACCTCTTACTAAAGAGTGAATGAGGAACTACTCACTATTCACGGCCTTGGCAAAGCTAGAAGAGTGGGTGCTACTGATCTCTCTAAGTAGAGAAGCTACTAAGTAAGGCAAACTAAACGAAGAGCTTTTCTTCAATGAAGAATAAGTGAATCACTTTCCACCCTTCACGGCTTTGGTAAAGCTCTAGAGAAGTGGAAGAGTTTCACTCTTCTAAGAAAGAAGGATGCTCAAGCAATGGAAGTGAAATACATGAACAATAAAAGTAAAAGAAAGCTAGTTGACTTTTGGAGGGTTTCCACCACAACCAAAATATGAACTACCTCTCTTGATACTTTGTAAGTAAAAGCAAGTACAACTACAAGGGGAGTCTAAGCCTCCATCATAGTTGTCACAACATGAATGTAAAGACTTAGCATAAGTAAATGAAATACTTCAACTACAAGGGGAGTCTAAGCCTCCAACATGGTTGATATAAATGAAAAAGAAAGCATAAACATGAAATATTCAATAACTAGATTACTAAAACACTCTTACTATACAAGAATAAGGATTGCTCCCTCCTTTCTCTCCCAAAGGAAGAATGCCCTTTTAAGCCCCCAACAAGGGAGTATTTATAGGCAACGAAGGGGAGGGGGGTAAGAGATAGGTGAGGATGAGTGAATAGTATTTGTCACCCATTGGGGTCAACTATTCTGCAAGCAGTCTGCTGGGGGACGTTCGAACGGTTATATGGCATTCGAATGTCAAGTTTGCCTTTGCTTTGAAGGCGTTCGAACGTCATCTTTCTTCCACTCAAGTGGCCTGTGGTCGCTGAATTGGTCTCTGACTTAGTCATTTCCATACGCCTTGACATCATTGACTGTACACTCAGCAACTCCTTAGTCACTCAAGACAACGTTCAAACATGGAGTGACGTTCGAACGTTGTACTCAAGTGCTTCTGGTTCTTCTCTTTTTGTTGACTGCAACACGCCATGTCTCAGCAGCTAGTCTAGGCAGGGTTTCAGATGACGTTCGAACGTGGTTTGACTTTCGAACGTCCTTGCTTTGATCCAACTTTCTGCATTTTTGCTCCCTTTTGTGCTGGTTTTACACTCAAGTGTGATTTTTGTTGTTCTTGGGCCTTTGTTCACTTTAGGACCTGAAATGTCACTACTTAAACTCCATCAAAGCCTAATTAGTCCAAAAGGGCATAGTAAAATTTGTTAACTTTACGCACGAATCACCAAGCATTTGAGCAAGCCAAAGAAATTAGGAAATACCTACCTTACCTTGGTTGTTCCTAAAGTGGAAATGATCGATTGCAAAAGAAGGAAGTGTAGTGTGGAAATTTAAGCAAGGGATGATTGTTATTGAAACTGAAGAAAAAAAAATATGAATGAGAAACCCAAGAAAAGAAGAAAAAGGGTGGAAAGAAGAAAGAATGATCAAAAGAAAAAGGAAATGTGAAGGAAAAGAAAGAAAAGAAACAAAGGGTGTGGTGATGGTGTGACAATTATAATCCCATGAAAAGGGAAGTGTTTTTTCTAAAATAAAAGTCTCTCACTCGGAACAACCCTCTTCGCTATCCTATATCCTTCATTTCATTTACCTAAATATCACCCCCAAGGCCCCATTATAGCCCTTAAAGTCCTAAGTAATCTAGGGAAGCATGGGAGGTGCACAATTTCAAGAGCATTGATGAGTTTAGTCTTCCTACCTAATGCCCTAGAATTCTGTTCATGAGACTATGCCAAGGTCGCTTCATTTTCATATATGAACTTCATTTTTGGATTACATGTGAGCACACTTTGTTTTGAACACAAAATTCTATCTCACATGTACATATGGAGTGCATACCCGAATAACTTGAGTGTATTTCATTGCTTAAGAGTGACCCTTGGTGAGTTTTGCATTGAAACTGAATTTCTCTAGCTATTCGAATTTGAATTCTGTTGCATAAATGCTCAAATTACTTGTTTAATTCATACACACACGAGTTGAAAATTAATTTGTAGGTGCATACTTTAGACTAGTGTCTAAGCTTATGGAGTTGCGCATGTACACTTAGTTCAATCATCTGAGAAATGTGTTAATTAGTTCCATACCTGTAGAATGGGGGAATAGTGTTCAAGTTTTTTATATTTAAGATGAATTAGGAATGCCCATGTTTTTAATTGTGTGATGTGCATTTTTTGTGTTCATTTTGATAAGTAAGAATAGAAATCCATTTCTTGAATGCTGCATACATCAAAAGGTTTAAATCACTATGCAATTTCAGTAATAAGTTGGGCATGATGGTCAGATTGTGGTTTTTAAGTAACGTACAATTCTTTTTAGGATGAAGTAGAAGTCATGAGTAATGGGGTAGAACGTCTAGGGAGGCTCTGAGTGGGATTGAAGTGGAGTGGTGTGCTCAACAGGAGTGTTGTGGCAAAACAAAGTAGAAGTGTACCAGTACGCAGTACTGATACGGTTTAGTCTCTGGAATATAGCGTACCGGTACGCAGTACCGGTATAGTCCATCCCTTGGAGTCCAGCGTATCGGTAAGTGGAGTGGTGTGCTCAACAAGAGTGTTCTAGCAAAACAAAGCAGAAGTGTACCGATACGGTTTAGTCTTTGAAATATAGCGTACCGGTACGCAGTACCGGTATAGTCCATCCCCTGGAGTCCAGCGTACTGGCACGCAGTACCGGTACGGTCTGCTGAAAGGAAAAAATCAAGGTTTTTAATTTAAATCGTTCATTGAACCCTTCATTCTCCATTTCTATTTTCAACCCTAGCTCTCTCTCTTTCACTCAAAAACGTCCCAGGGCCCCAAATCCCTTCTTCCCTCTTCCAATCCACTAATCCATCCTTCTTTTTAAGCTTAAATCTTGTGAAATCCACGCCTGTGAACCCAGGTGCCGAATTCCCTCATTTTCCCCAAAGTTCACCATTCTCTTACAAGAACTCAATGGCCCGTCATCTAGGGTTCTGTCTTAAGGCCTTTCATCCTATTGAGGGTCTTCTCATTACCTTCTTCGCATTATTCTCAGTAGGGGCACTATTGCTGTACATGGCTTGAACAAAGAGGCCTGGCCCTGGGCCCAGCTCTCCTCCACCCGATGACTCCACTAGCCGCAAGAGGATCGGAGAAAGGTCTAGCGCGGACCCAAATGCACAAAGGAAGAAGGCGAGGAATGAAGCTCGAAGCCGGTGGATTCAGGGGAGAGGTGTGACCTGCGAGCGTCACCTTGACTACATTTCACTCACCCCAGACATGAAGCTGTGAAAATCATGGTATGAATTTCTGGTTCAAGCCGGTTGAGGGTTATAATCTATCGCTGTGTAGAGAATTTTATCAAATGCTTAGGGTGGTTGAGGTGGATGGGGGGTAAGTATTGAAAACCAATGTGCGTGGCAAGAAATTCGACGTGACTCCCGACGTCATTGCCACTCTTCTGGGAGGATACCAGCGACCACCGCCCTTCCCACCTGTTTACCTGCACAACATTGCCAAAGCCAAGACTCAATAGGAGTTGGTGGCCCTTATGTATGAGGATCCCACCACATTCAAGGGAATTTTTCAGAGTGGTGGGTTAAAACATGTGTACGGCCTCCTAAACAAACTCCTCTACTACAATCTACTCCCAAGAGCTTCAAAAAAGAAGCCAAATATGGAAAAGTTGGCCCTACTGGATGCTTTTGTGTCGGGAAAAAGAATTAATTTCACACTCGTCATCTGGGAAGTGATGAAAGACCTCGCTTTGACAACGAAGCCATTGACTAACTTGCCATATGGGAACTTGGTAACCCGAATGTGCGACCACTTCAAAGTCAAAGGCTATGCATTCGATAAGATCACCCCTCTAGAGACGGGAGCTATCGAAAAGACCAACAACAAAAAGAGAAAAACAATGAGCAAAGGAGTGCGAGCTAGGCTGCAAGAATCTAATGTAGAGGCTCCGGGGCCATCCACAGCTGCACCAGCATGCTCAACCCACCAGTGTCTAGATGCACTAGAAACAACTATGCATGGGATTGAGGCTTCAATGCAGAGGGTGACTGCCATGCTTAGAGAGATGTCCGTGCACACTTTCCTTGGGAGGCCCATCCCAGAGATCCCCATTCCACCAGCCACTACTCCCTCTACTTCTACACGCTTTGCCTCCACAGCATTTGAGGTAGAGGAGGAGAATGATGACGATGACACTAAAGAATCTGGGGAGGGTGAAGAATATGATGAAGGTGAAGAATCTGAGGAGGGTGATGATGAGGAGGATGAGTAGGAGGTCTTGTAGTTGTTATCTATTCTGTTTGGGTTTGGATTGGATGTAGTTAGAATGGAGTCGTAGGCTATTTTGTCTCTTTTGGTGTCCTACTCAATGCACTCCAAATTCAGAACACAGTAATAAATTTTGGATTCAATCTTGTCTTTGTTATTTTCTAATTGCATTATGATTTTTAATTTTTGATTGATTGGGTGAATGGTTAATTAAAGGGTTTGAGTGTGTGTTGTGCTTATTGTCATGTGTTGGAAATAACTTTTTGGTAAGGGACTAGCAAAACCTAAGTTGGGGGGTGTGATTAGCACAAAACATTGCATATTTCTAGGTGCTAATGATAATATTTTAACTGCCTTTTAAGATTAAATGTTTGGAGTTATATCTGTTGAGTTATTAACGATGATATTTGGTGTTTGTAGTTAAAAGGTGCTAAGTAAGGCTCCTTAAGGCTGATTGCAGGTGAAAGAATGGCTAGAGGAAAGCTTTGGAGTAATGAAATTAGAAAATCTAGACAAGGATGCATAAGTGTACCGGTATGGTAAAGACTCTGGAGTTTGACGTACCGGTACGCAGTACCGGTACACTTTGCTGTTCTACCCAACTGCTCTGCAACTCAGACCTGTACTTTGTGGGACCCTCCATGACATTCTCCTACAACTCCCTGACACTCCCAGTATACAGAACACCCCCTCATACACCTCCTCTTGGACTTTTGGAGCATAGGTCATAAATGTGGAGAGAGAAGAAAGAAGCTGTTGGGTGAAGAGACACAGCTTGCACCAGCCCACCTTATTTCATGCTCCTATGTTGGGAATCACATCAGAAGCTGTAGGAGACTCTAGGGCACGTTTTTGGAAGCAACTCTCTCCATTATTCAACATTAGACAATAGAGAATAGAGATAGAGAGAGATAGACTGGGGTAGAAGAAGATGAATAGTGCCTAGTGAGAGAAAATTGAGATTTTTGCATTTCTTTCAATACATTGTCTTGTAAACTATGGTATGAATCTGTAGAACTCCATTTAATGTCATGAATGTTATTTTTCTTCAAGTTCAATGTAAGTTAATACTCTCTTTAAGCTTTTACCATTAATGCATCAAGTTCTTCGTTTTTCTTAGCTTTCAAATAGGTGTTCATTTCTTGCATTTTTGGCTTATGTTTGCTAGCATCTAGTGATTCTAGAACTCCTTACCTTTGCAATTCACTTTCATCACATTGTCAAGTTCATTTTAAGCATGAGTAGCTAAATCCTTTAGTTGGCAAAACCAAGGGGAACCTCCTCTTGGGAATATCATTTCAACTCATTTTCCTCCCTTCTTTCAGAGTTCAATGGACCAGTTTGACTGGGTTGAGGGTGAATAGATTGGTGAGTCTTTAATATTCCGTAGGCCTAGTCACGATTTATGCTTTGATACTCACCAATATTATCTCTAGCTTCCCACAAATCAATCGTTCATTCATACTCTATTGAGGAGGGTTTCGAGTTGAGATGGTATTCCTATTGGAGTGACCTCTTGGATTTGCCAACATTTATTTCTCATTTCATTAGCATCAAAACAAACTCCACTAAACAACTTTCAACAATCAAAGATTTTACACTTTATTGTTTCCCAAAATCACCTTCCCTTCGGTTTACTTTCTTCCCCGTGAAAACGACCTTGGAATACCACCAAGTAAAACACGAGCCGCGAAAATCTCCTTGCACTTGGGGAGCACTTTTGTACACACACACACACACTTTTTGTGTGTACACATCTTATATTTCCACCATCTCATTTTCCTTGCTCCTTGTCCTTTCTTTTGACACTATCCCAAGAGAAAGTGATACTTCCCCATTCCTATAAGTCATACACATTTTAGGGGTAGTATTTAGGGGTTAAAGACTAGCAAGGAATTTTTTCAAGCACTCAAGATCAGGGATTATGCGGATCTAGTTCATTGAGCCGCAGTTGTGGAGAGAGATATTGAGGACACCCAGCGACGACAAAGCTTCGAGAAAGGAGGTTTGATCCGAGCGGGTGCTAATAGTAGTAGATTATAGCGAGCGGCACCATACCGACGGCCAGACCAGGTAAGTGGACAAAGACTTCTAACAGCTCGGGGAGATGGAGTTGCTCAAACTAGAACAAGCACTGACCCGCTTCAATGCTTTGCATATGGAGAGTTTGGGCACTTCAAACATAGATGCCCCTCATTTTCCCCAAGGACCAATCAAGCAATCGGGCAGGTACCAGCAAACAAGTTACCCCTACAAAGGCCAGCACAGCAAAGACCGTTACAAGCTCAAGCCCCCGGTAGCGCCAATCAAGGGAGAGTTTTTGCCTTGACTCAACCGGAGGAGGATGCTTCTAATGCCGTAGTGGAAGGTATCGTGCTTTTTTATAACTCTTGCGCCTGAATCTTATTTGATCCCGGTGCTACACATTCATTCATACGTACAGTATATGCTTGTAATTTGGGGTTGGGATGTGAGAAGCTAGAACATGCCCTTAGTATTGACATGCCCACGGGAGAATGATTGGATACAACAAGGGTGTGTAGAGGATGTGTGCTTCGCATTGGGGAGCAAGAGTTGGTTGTTGATTTGGTTGCGTTAGATATGAATGGCTACAATGTTATATTTGGGATGAACTTGTTTTCTGCTTTCCGTGCAGTGATGGATTGTTTTCGCAAGCGAATTTCCTTTCAACTACCGGGAGGAGTAGTTTTTACTTTCAAGAATGATCGCAATTCTTCTCATCCATTTCCTACGACGGGGAATAGATTCTTGAAAGCTAAGGCAAGGAGCAATTTGAGTTTCTTGGCCAGCTTAATGGGAGGTGATCAGGACAAATCCCAACTGGACGTAATATTGGTGGTGTCAGACTTTCTGGATGTTTTTCTCGATGAATTACCTGGGTTACCCCCATAATGAGAGATTGAGTTCAAGATTGATCTCTATCAGGGAACCAAACTCATATCCATTGCTCCTTATCGGATGGCACCTTTGGAGTTGAAGGAGCTAAGGAAGCAATTAGACCATTTGTTGGCTATTGGGTTTATTTGTTTGAGTACTTCACCTTGGGGAGCCCCGATCCTCTTTGTTAAGAAGCATGACGAGACACTTCGGTTATGTACGGATTACTGAAGGTTAAATCGAGTAACAATGAAGAAGAAATATCCCTTGCCAAGGATTGCCGATTTATTCGATCAGTTGAGGGGTTCCAAGTATTATTCCAAGATTGATCGTCGCACTGGGTACCATCAACTGCAGATCAAGGAAGAGGTTATTCCCGAGGCAGCTTTTCGTACCCGATATGGTCATTTCAAATATACGGTGATGCCGTTCGAACTCACTAATACGGTGATGCCGTTCGAACTCACTAATGCACCAACAGCCATCATAGATTTGATGCATAGGATATTTCGGCCATACCTCGATCAGTTTGTCATTATTTTTATTAATGACATACTAATCTATTGTCAGACTCACGAGGAACATGGATGCCATCTCTCTATTGTGCTACAGACATTGAGAGAACATAAGTTATATGTGAAGATGAGTAAGTGTGAGTTTTGGATGAAGGAAGTGAAATTCCTTGGCCATGTTGTGTCGGAACAAGGGGTAGCTGTTGACCCCGCAAAGATTGAAGTCGTGATGAAATGGGAACCACCTAAGAATGTGACCGAAGTACATAGCTTCTTAGGTTTAGCAGGCTACTATTAGAGGTTTGTGGAAGGGTTCTCCAAGCTAACGATGCCGATGACTCACCTTACGAAGAAGGGAGAAAAGTTCTTGTGGACTCAAGCGTGTGAACTAGCCTTTCGCACCTTGAAGGAGAGGTTAATGACAGCTCCTGTTCTCATTATTCCACACAGTGGGGAAGGATATAATGTATACACAGATGCTTCATTACGAGGCTTGGGATGTGTGTTAATGTAAGAAGGTAAGGTAGTTGCTTATGGCTCGAGGCAACTAAAGATTCATGAGCAGAACTATCCCACTCACGACTTGGAGCTTGCCGTTGTGGTTTTTGCTCTTAAGTTGTCGTGATGTTATCTTTACGGAGAGAAGTTTCAAGTGTTTTCTGATCATAAGAGCCTCAAGTATGTGTTCACACAAAAAGACTTGAATCTTTGGCAAAGAAGGTGGGTTGAGTATCTAGAAGATTATGATTTGACACTCAACTACCATCTAGGGAAGGCTAACGTAGTAGCAAATGAAATCATATGTATTATTTGACTCTAAATCTTATATATTTGCTATGAAATCATCTTTTCTTGGTCTTCTTGCAATTATGATCATGTTTTACACAAGTTAGGGTTGAATACCCATGAAATCTTGTTCTTTCTTTAAAACCCTAGTTTTTGGAGAGTGAAAGATTTTCTTCTTAAATTCTTCCTTTATTATTAATTTCAAAACTATAGTGCTTTGTGTTGAGTAATAAAATGATGTTGTGGTGATCTCTTGTAATTTTCTTAATTGGTTTTGGAATTGTCACATGATAAATTTGGAGATTTTTGAGATATACTTGTAAATTGAGAAATTGAGTTTGGTATTGTATCTCTCATGAGTGTGGGATGACCATGGGTGACCTTTGACGAGATATCATAGAGTGGGTAGACGTTATTCATACTCTATGTGGGTTTGAATTTTTTCTACCACTCGTAGTAGGGTTAGTGCTTTGGTAAGACTAAACTGCTATTGCTCACGCGTATCGAAGTGGAGGGTTAGTATACTAATGCCTGGGTTGGATACGTCATTGCCATTGGTATGGTATACGCCCATCCTAAAGGTTGGATATCTTTGAGAAGATTTGGGTGGGTGTGTGTGGGCTAGATGTTACTCAATGCGTTGAATCATGTGGATGCCTTACATCATGGTTGAGATACATGTATATATTGTTGTGAAATGTTCAAGTTATGAATTATTGTTTATTCTACCAGAAATGATTTCTACAAGAATCTTAGAAATTATGGGATTCCGCAAGAACTTGTGAAAAATGGTCTATGGTGAAATGGATTATTAATTGTATATTGAGTTCTTTTATTCATTAAATTATTGTTGTTACTTAAACTTGAGATCTGTTTCAAATGTCCCTGTTTTCTTCAAAAGTTATATATGTTATTTGTAAAATAAGACCGACCATTTTATATGCTTTTCTAAACCTTGTTCGGGTTTGGAAGAATGTTGCTACAGAGCTTCGTGTTCACCCCCTACAAACTATATTTTTTAGATTATCCTCTCGAGGAAGAGCTGGGAGTCGAGGAGCCCGAACACTAGGAGACTCCGATAGATGGGAGCGTGAATCCCGAGGTGGACGCTTAGAGCAACACTTTCTTTTGTTCTAGACTAGGATATTTATTTTGAACATTGTGAGCTACCCACAAACTTCAGTCGAACATATGTGTATGTGGGATTGCTAGTTAAAGTAAATTAGCATCACGGTCATTGGGACACCCAACTCTCAATTTTGACTTACATCACGCATGCTCTTCTTTCATAGGTATTTATTCTATACAAAAATTAGCATCAGTCACACTGGTATATGAAATTCCTTGTGTAATAGGAATGGTCATTCTAGAGAAAATAATTATTACATAACAAACATTCCACTTTACCACCCTTCATGGTTAGCTTTGATTTCACAAACCTCTCTTAGAAGTGCCCTCAACAATAATGCGCTCCGGTTATAGTGACTTGTCTCTCAAAGGGCATGTGATCAGAAGATGGCCAGTCAAAGAATCACATGCACAGTTAGAAAGGGGAGTGAAAGTTTTAAGAAAATAGACCAATCATGTTCTTGGCATAATCTAATGGAAGAATATTGATGCAGTTTAAGAAATATTGTTAAACATACCCCAGTTTTCGGTCGATAACACACACGTGCATTACACTTGAGATCAATTAGGGCTTTTGCAAAGGTTGCAATGTGGCCAGAGGTCAGTGGCTAACAAAATGACATCAATGGTATTCAGAAGCTATCTTTTCCTTATGTAGTGTAGCACATCTCTTTCTTGCTTTTCGATCTTTTGCCAAGAAATTGTATTTCTTTCTTTTATTTTTTTCATTTTTCACTTTCTTGGCAATTCCCTGTCTATCTATTTCTTTTCTTTCTCATTTGTTTCCACCAATTTTTCTTTCATTGAACAATAGCCACCATCTTCTTTTTCTATTTTTCTTGCCTTTCTGTATCATACTAATTTATAAGAGGGTGCAACAAAATTAGATAGCAAGATATGTTAAGTGCATTCTCTTGTGGCTTGGCTATCATATGGGTTTTTTGAAAAAGAAATCATTCATTGAAAGCTCAAGCATGGCTGACTATGGATATTCTTTTAAAAGAAATGGCTAACCCTCAAAGTCAAATCAAAGATGGCCTAAGATCCTTTATTAGCCTCAAAGTCAAATCAAAGATGGCCTAAGATCCTTTCTCAAGTATGTGCATATGTATGTGTCGTATGCAAAGGTTCCCTCTAGGATATGTGAATAGTTCACTTTAGTTGCATATATCAAAGCAAGGTTAATGGGATTATTGAAAAAAATGAAAATGAAAGAGCTTACTTGAGTAAATGTTGATATTCTCTCAAATACATTGTAAAGCTCAAAACTTACCATGGTATTCTTTGTCATCTCCACTGGTTATGTCAGGTGTTTCAGAGAATGTTGGTTATATATCGATTCCATTTTTGAGTCTGATTATCTTGTACCTTAAGAATAATAAATACTAATATACATTTGACAATTTAAGCATAGAGAGAATACCAGTTTTCTGAGAAATATGGTTTCAAGTCTTGGTTGCTAAGTTGATGTGTCAAACCGATCATATGATTAGTCATTTTAACAAGCAACCTTAGAATCCATATCTATTTCATCATTTATTAACAAGAATTACTTAAGTGCTAATTCTACACATGCATTTAAACAGATACAAATGATAAACTGAATCATTCATTTCATAAAATATGATCTTTTACATCAACATCAACATTGATGATTCAATTCATCATCAAAGAAGAAACAAATACAAAGACTTCAAATATCCACAACAAAATACCAAAAAGAAACAATCATCCACAACAAACTATAAAAGAAAAAGTCCACCATAAAAGAAACAAACACACAAAACCCAAATCAACGAGATAAATACATCTCTCAATCTCCTCCTCCTCCTCCAAGTCCATCATCTCCACCAGATCCACCAGATCCACCAGGTCCACCCCTCAAAAGTCTAAGAATCTCATCCTACTAAGCTTCAATGCTAAGCATGATGTCTCGTAAAGAGCACCGGGTGCTGGTGCTGAGGCCTGCCTCCTAGAGCTGCTCTCTCTCTTCCTCCCAATTGAGCTCGTCTTGTACTTCATCCACTTCTCGGATATGGGGCTTCTCGTGTCTAGATGCCGAGGTGCCACTGTGACCTTGGCTTCTCCAAAAGGAAGCCTTGTTTAGTGGCCCTATTGGTCTTTGTATCTTCATCTCTGGCCTCACCCTAATCTCGTGATCTTGGCATATTTGAGTCACTAGGGTGCAAAACGGTAGGGGTTTCTTTTCACGTCACAATCTTTCTTTATTTCTATCAAAATGAGGGAGGGGAGATCGATACCGTGGATACAACAGTATCCCAAGTGCATACAACAGATGGGCCATGTCGGGAAGGATTTCATTATTTTCTTCTGATCGGGGCAAAGTTTGACACCACAATCAAATTCAACATTTTATACTTATCTGTCAACTCTCCTTGCCTAAAAAATCTCTTCCCCGCCCAATAAAAAGTAGGCACCCCAGTCACCTCTACCCCCAGTATGATCATCGCCTCATTTTTCCTTGGGGGATAGGTGGGACTTGGTACTCGAGGTACCTTTTTTCTAAGCTCCCGAATATAGTTTTCATCCACGTCGATGTGAGGCCCCCTCACATAGCTTTTCAATGCATCATTGACTATTTCGACGTTGGAGTAAAACTCCCGCACCAAGTCAATCACGGCCTCTCTGCCATTTCTCAAGTACAACGACCAACCCCTCCTCTCCATATCCGTAAATATTCCCATTTCTGCAAAGTCACTCAATATCACATCCCGCTCACATACAACAGCTTGATTTTGGAAAAAATTCTAATACCTGTTAGCTTTTAGAGCAAAGGGGAAACAAGTTCGGTCATATCTTCACACAATGGGTCTCCCCTCTCTCTCCTCAATAACCTCCTCTACCATATTGGGCCCCTGAGTTGGTGTATAACTCCTGGTAGGTAGCTTGACCCTTGGAGGCATGATGTTTCGGGTTTGAGGGTGTTAGGGCTTGAAAATTTGATTTTCTTATGGGAATGTTACTGAATGATGTGGGAATGGATTTGGGATGGTTGTTTTGGGGTTAAAATGGAGAATGAATGGTGCTTTGAGGCCTGGCTAATGAAAAATTGCACTAGGGTTTTGAGGTTTTTGAAATGGGGAAGACGATCCAGGCTTTTGTAGCCTGAGAAGTGTCGTTCGAATGTGGGTAACATTCAAATGTGTCTTGAAGAATTTTAAACAGATTGTTCGAATGTGGGTAACGTTCGAACATGGTGAACTTCCAGTACTTTTGAAGTTTGTCAGAGACTAAAGTACCATAAGCACTTCTCATTTGAACGGTCTATTGGCGTTCGAACATTGAGAGCTCCTTCTACTTTTTGTTTTCATCAGAGGTTGAGCACTGCAAGTAGGTGACGTTCGAACGTCACTTGGCATTCGAACGCTGAATAAAAAATCAAAATTTTTCTACACTACATTATACACAATCAGAGAGGCTAAACACACAAGTTTGAATCAAAAATTCATGGCGTCTCAAGACAAATCCCTACCCATGCTTTTGGTTGGTATTTTGGGACGTTCCTTACTCGGCCCATATTTTCATTTTAGTGAAAAATAATTTGTACAAAAAAAAAAGATATTTACATTTTTTACAAAAATTCAGAACCTTGGCTTTCATCCCAACAAAGTACAATTTTCTAGAGAGAATAATCTAATCCGAGTCTCCCTCCGTATTCGTATAGTTAGAACAACCAGTGACTCTCCCAATTTCCTCTCTCACAAATCGGTCAAGTACCAGAATAGCATGGTGTCTCAGGGTAATCCTTACTCAACTCATTCACAATCTAGTCTAATTGATCGAGTGCGCTACTGAAAATTGGTTTAGAACACTGATTATACCTTTTTCTCGTTAAAGACTCTGCCACATTGTTTACAAGCACCCAAGTCTTTTGGCACGATGGCGTTTAGCAAAAGTGCTTTTGCTATAGAGGGGTTTTGCTTGTGCTTTGAGAATCTCCTTCTTTCTTACCAATCTTGCTTTTGTCATGATCACAGCATGCACATCAGATGAAAAAGTGCGTAGAACTCCCAAACTAAACCAAAAAAGTTTAACATCCATGTTTTATGTGCTTGAAGACTCACTTTTTGGTTTTTTAACGTTTGTCAGTCACAAAGATGAATTGTAAAACCCGATAAATTTAAACTTTTGAAAATAAGGGCAAAACGGTAATTTTGTTGCTACAGTACGGGTCAAAAATCTGAAATTTTTTGGAACTCAGATGACGAAAAGGACTTCACCGTTGGATTCATCTCGCGAAATTTAGTTACCCTATCAAATTTCATTGAATTCCGAGATAGTCAAATTTTTTGTATTTTTTGAGGCAATTGAGTCTCGGGTGACCAAAAAAAAATGGAATTTTGGCAAAAATTTTAAAATTTGGGAAATAATTTGAGGCAAGTTAAAATAAAAATATTTTGAACTTAAACTAGGACGAAATTTAATCGTTTCGGAAAAAGAGGCCGTGTGGCGTATTCTAGGCCAAGCATTCTAAAAGTATAAATAAGGTGAAATATCTGAAAAATCAGATATTTCCTACCCACTTTCTTGCTGCTTTCAGATGTTGGAGGAAGAGAAGAGAGAAATAGAGTTTTCAAGTTTTCTTCTGCCGATTCTCGGAGTTCCATTGGTCGAAATTCGTCGGGCCAAAAATTAAAGTCGATCTGCATGACGAGGGCTACACGTGGGTACCAAAAACAATGATTTTTACCGAAGATTCAAAGGCAAATTTTTGGGAAATCAAGAACTTGGGGCTTGTTTTGGTGTTTTTGAAGTCTCCACTCTTCAAAGAGGTAGGGGTTTTCCTACCTTGGTTCATTTCCTACCTATAGTGTATGTGAAATGTGTAGGTTATTGAAGAGTATATATATATATATCACTCACCTATGCATGTGAAATAGATAAAATGGGAATGAAAAAGGGTGTAGAAATGGCTTTGGTCAATTTCTAGTTGCATGTGATATGTGGGAATCACTTGTGAAATCCCTTGAAAATTGAATGTGTTAGTAGCATGAGCTATGTATAACATGTGTGTTGTGAATTGTGATTAAATAGCAAATGTTATTTTATGCCTTGAGGAAGTAGATGTAGAATGGGTTTGATTCAAGTCCTACTTTGTTTTGCTATGTGGAAGTACTTGTGTAATTTTTTGGATGGAAGTTATGTGTGCTTTAATATGTAGCAAAGTGAGTGTGTTTAACTCATACATCAATGTGTGTGTGTGTGTTCTTGCTTGTTGGAAACCTAAAGTGAGGGATATTAAAAGAGAAGGAAGAAAAAAACCAAGTTTTAGCTCACATTTGATATGTGGAAGGTATTAGTGTAAACTATTGGAAAATTGGGTTTACATGGATTGTTTGTGTATTTTAAAATTTTCCTACCATAGTTGGTTCGATGAAAAAATGGTAGGCATATGGAACTATGTAATTCACTTGCCTGTGGTTATGGAGTTGGTGTAGAAAGGATATAATCAATTTCTAGTTTGAAATTGATGGTTTAGTTTAAAAGGGGTATTGAGGATGGGTGGCATGACTTGAGATAAATTATCTTGTTGAATGCACCATTAGTGTATGTTAAGTATGGGAAAAGGGTGCCTAAATGTGCTAAATAAATCTTGTAAGAAAGAATTTGCAATGGCTATAGAAATTGGGTGAAGAAATGTCGGTACACTTTTCTACTCCGGACCAGTTGTCGTAGAATTGCCATAACTTTTGATCCAACCGTTGGATGGAGCTGAAAGTTTGAAACAATATAGAAGACATCTATATCTACAACTTTCGTGTTTCAAACTTTTCTAGATTCTGAGTGTATCATGGTCCAAATGGAGAAAACTACAGGTACTTCCACCAGAGGGAGCTAGTGCTGGTGCCTTTGTTACCAAACACCAATACCTCTTTGATTTCTTAACTTCTAAGCCTCAAAATCCTCATGTAATGTGGCCATACCTTCACCACACATCCAAGATAGTTGCAAGGTTCTTAAATACTTGATTTATGCTATAAATACTTGCAACATCCAAATATCAACATTATTCATAATTTCGGCTCACTCTAAGTGCTTACATGCAAGAGTTGAGTTAAAATGCATGTAATGAGGCTTTCAAATATGCAATATTTTGCACTCATCACTATGTGTACTTTAGTTTTAAATGAGATATATTGGGGTATATTAGACCTCGATATGATTAAATTAGTAAAGGAACACGGGTTATACGTGCAAGTTAAAATCCCGGACAAAGGGATAATAATGATGTGATGTCGGTAATTGCGACATTCATGGATCTTTCCGTGGATTGACGGAGGGGTTAACGGTAGAAGTCACTTATTATGATTTCTTGAGTTATACGATGATTGTGAGTGAATTATGTGATAACATAATTGGTGCCGTGACGGTGTTTAATAAAATGCCTTGAGTTATTGAAGTTGTTGTTTGATGAAATAACATGCTTGGAAAATGTGGTAAAGCAAAATTACATGCTTATGATGTGATTTACAATTGTAATGTTATGTTGATGTATGCTTAACGATGTGTTAGCATTATAATGATCATGGAATTTATATGTTTGGATACAATTGATCATGGGATATGTTGAAATTGTTCATATGACATTCATTCCATATTGAACATGGCAGTAGTTTGAAATGATGTATTACATTGCATATGCACGGGGGTAAATACATCCTTAACCATGAGCATGGGTGTGTGGTTGCATGGTTGGTCAATTATCATCCATGGCAGTTGGTGGTGGGCTCAGGGAAGTAGGATGTAACATCCTATTGAGTCGCACAGTTACATGCATAAGAAAGCTTGTGTCGGGTATAGCAAGTAGGGCTAGACACTTCCTAAGGTGAAAAACCCGACCATTTTGTTCATACACTTACTGGCGGTGAAATTCCAGAAAAGTGTAACGGCGTATGGAGCCGGAGGTGCGATTCCTGAATCCGATACCCAATAAAGGCACATGATTTTAATATATAAATTATTCATTTGATGGGAAACATCCAAGAATGAATTGGTTTTATGACATATGGTTGATTTCAAAATGATCATTGGATGTGTTTCATCAAAGACGTTTGTTTTACACATATGCGTTGCATTGTGTTGTGGGGGTCGGTGTGGGTTCGGGATAGTATGCATGAGTGAGTTTCGTCTCATTACTTGGCATGGCATCATGAGATTCTATCTTGAATAACATATTCTTATTTGGAATGGAAAAAGTTGTTTGTGGCATGTGTGCATTGCATACGCATTTTAGGTGGAGAGTAGCCTCTGTAGAAGTTTTTCTACTGAGCGTTGGCTCACCCTATGCGGGAAATATTTCAGGTGCAGGGTGCGTACCGGCGGAGGACTCTCATTCGGGGCCTCAGGGGTGAAGAGGGGCCGACATGTGGCCTTTAACCATGACTGTTTTGTAGACTTTTGTTCAAACTATGTATTGGCATGTAATATTTGTAATGGAATTATAATTTTGAACTTGTATTAACTATGTTTAATGCATAAACTCATGAGGTGAAAGTATGGATTATTGGACCCGGTGTGGTTAATATTTTCTTATAAATGGACCCGATGTGGTCAACATTTGTATATGGGACCTCGGATGGGTCATGTGATGGTACGGTGCACAGGTTGTGTTTTGGGTAGAGTTTCCCTGTACGAAGGAGACTCTGCCCGATTTTGTTAAATTATGAATGCCGGTAAATGGGACACAACGGTGTGGTATCGAGTTATACGATATCCACAGGCATTTCACGGGTTGATGGGCGATTAACGGGACCCCTAATTTTTGGGGTGTCACATGATCAAAGCTGACTCATCGACATAATCATTAATTTATACAAAATACAAGGCAGGATACATAATATGATCATAAACAGCAACAACAACAAAAACAAAAATTTTACGGGCACAAAATATGAACTGTAGTTCTCACCCCCCAACCTAAACTGAACATTGTCCCCAATGTTTTGAATTTACCAGTGTATGGATCTTGGAGATGAGGTTGCAAGGTAAAGATCTGTTCATCTGCTAGCACCTACAAAAAAAATACACAAATTAATCATCTCTATGCAGATCTAGGTTTCTGCTAGGGTGAAAACCCTTGATTGTAAGTGTGGACAGGAGAAGAATAGCCATGTATAAATAGAGTAAACAAATTCATATCATCAGACAAAGGACTGGGTCTTTGGGGAGTATGGTCATGGGGCTATTGGGATATGGGTCGTGTTGCAAAGAACAACACAAAAGAAAGAAAAAAAAGAAGAAGAAGAAAAAGGGAAAGGCGGTGAGGAAAAAGTGGGTGGAGGCCCTTCTAAAGGCGTTCCTGTGGGTCAATTTTGATCGGGTTATTCCTGACCCGACCCCTTTTTGTGTTGGCAGGCGCAAATCTCGAAGGGATATTTTGGGTCTTTAAAATAATGATTTCCACACTTTTAACAAAACCCTCCAAAAATGGTTTCAACCGCTGACCATTAATAGTAAGGATACTACCGTTTGAGGGGTTTTCCACTTTTACTACTTCGTGTCCAAGCACCTTTTTGACAATATAAGGTCCAGTCCATCTTGACTTCAACTTACCAAGAAAGAGGCAGAGTCTTGAATTAAACAACAGGACTTTTTGAGCAGGTTCAAAAGACTTCTGAATTATTGTCATGAAAAATTTTCATCTTGGATTTTGCAATGTTAGTATTCTCATATGCTTCATTTCTCAACTCCTCCAATTCATTAATCTGAAGTTTCTTTGACAGTTCGACCATGTCTAGGTCAAATTTCATTGCTTTAATGGCCCAGTATGCCCTATGTTCCAGTTCCACAAGTAGGTGACAAGACTTGCCATAGACTAATCGATAAGGAGACATATCCAAAAAAATTTTTAAAATAGTACGATATGCCCAAAGTACATCAGTTAGTCTTGACGACCAATCTTTGCGGTCTATATTTACCATTTTTTCTAAAATTAATTTGATCCCCTGATTAGCCAATTTAGCCTATCCACTAGTCTATGGATGATAAGAGGTTGCAATTTTTCTAAAAAACCAAGTATTTTTTCATCAAATTCCAGAAAGGATAATTGCAAAAATGGGCACCCCCTTCACTTGTGATTGATTTCGGTATTCCAAACCGAGACAAAATGTTTTCTTTTAAAAATTTGATCACCGTTTGGTGATCATTATTCTGACATACAATTGCCTCAATCCATTTGGACACATAGTCTACGGCCACTAAAATATATAGATAGCCAAAGGAGGAGGGAAATGGTCCCATAAAATCGATGATCCAACAGTCAAAAATTTCAATCACCAAAATGGAGTTTAAGGGCATCATGTTTCTTTTTGAAATGCTCCCCAAACTTTGGCATCTATCGCAAGTTAAACCAAAGTCATTGACATCTTTGAAAAGTGTAGGCCAGTAAAATCCACATTGCAAGATTTTCGCAGCGGTTTTCCTTGATTAAAAATGGCCACCACATCCTTCATAATGATAAAATATTATTACCTGTCTGCTTTTTTGAGCAGTGATGCAACATGATTAACCTTAATTAGTATATAAATCAAAATAGTTAAATAAATCAAATTAGTAAAATAAAATAACCAAAAACTATTAATTAGAGTCAATTAGGGTTTGTGCAGAAATTAGGGTTTTAATTATGTATGTTTAAAACTTTTAGGGTTTAATACAAAAGTACTGAAGAATAAGAAGAACAAAGCATCAAAGCTCGAAACAACGAAGGACTAAAGTATAAATTCCACAAATGAAGAGTCAGCAAGCATGCAAGTGGAGAATCCAACAAGGCTCCACTGTCTGGATGGTGGCGGGGTGTCCGGATGGTCCCCATTGGCTATTGAAATTGATCCTGAATCCTCCTACTTTCTCCTCCTCTATATAAAGCATGCAAGCCTCCATTTCAAAGGAGGCCGGACACCAAGAGCTTCATAGAGAAATCCAAGAGAGAAAAAGAGAAAAGAAAAAGAGAAAGAAAAACTTGTAACTTGATCCGGTCCATCATACACTTTAGTCCAAACTCTGTACTTCCACATTTCTATTGTATCTTTCTATTTGGATAGTTGAACTACTGTCACCTTTTTGTCATAACTGATAATAAAGGTGATTGTGTTTCAGTTGTTCCTTGTGAAATATGTTTTAGGGTTTATATTTTAATTTCAATTGTAATGAAAACTGGTCATACTCATTGCTCGTTTGTAACAATGGGGCATGAGTAGTTACTTATATCCTCTAGTGAGAGGTAAACATATGTATAGCATTGGTTTAATTCTGGAGATACTGATGTTTTATATATTTATATATCTATGTATTATATGTTTCATGCATGATACAGTGATGTACATAATTTGGGTGTTGTGCCTGGAATTATGTCATCAGTGCATCATCAACCTATCGGTTAAACAACCATAGCATTCCTATCGGTATGGTTTATCCTCCACCGAAACGCTGAGGATGTTCTATTGATGAATGGTACAAAACCTAACTGATCCTCATGAATGGCTTGTCCTTCTACATTATCAGGGTTATATAATTACTATATATATATAACTATCAGACTAATGAACCAAGGGATCCTCATGAATGGCTTGTCCTTATGGATTACTCAGATCGTTTAACTGGTATAAATGATAATATTGTCAGTCTAACAACCACAGCATTCCTATCGATATGGTTTATCCTCCACTGGAACACTGAGGATGTTTAACTGGTATATGTATCACAGATGGAGTTAAATGAATAATTCAAGTATTCCTCATGAATGGCTTGTCCTTCTAGTTTGCTTGGATTAGTCAATTGACACATCTATAACCAGTTAACCTAAGAAGTTGTTGTGTTTTGACTAATATCACCAGTTAACCTAATAAGTGGTTGTGTTATGGTTTATTATGTATGCACCTACTATTATGAAGAAAAGTGAATAATTCAAGTATTCCTCATGAATGACTTGTCCTTTTGGTTTGCTTGGATTAATTAATTGTCATGGATACCACCAGCTAACCTAAGAAGTTGTTGTGTGATGGTTTATATACATCAAACATACCAATTGACTTGCCAGTAACATGGAAGTTGATTGCTGTAAGGTAGCATTTCCAGTATTTAACTAATATAATGCATATGGGATCCTTGAACTGAATGATACTTTTTATTATTACCTAAATCTATTTGCAACATAACTTTTTAATTAAACTAGTTTTCAATCTAAGCTCACATCACAAGCTATCACATGTTGTCCTATCTTAGATAAACAACTTTACTTTTTTATTTTATTTCCTAATTACACACAGTCTTTGTGGGATCGATACTTGGACTTAAAACTGAGAAAACTACAATTCGACCACTTATACTTGGGTGTATAATATTAATCCGATCACAAAAAAGTACGAATCAAGTTTTTGGCGCCGTTGCCAGGGAGTAATGGTAATTTGAAATCAAATAAGATACAAAAGTTGTTTAGTTGTATTATATGTATATAAAGTGTGTTTTCTTTTTAAATAGTTTGTGTCTGTACATTCATCCGTAGGATCTATAAACCAGTCGCCTTCTTCATCGTCGTCATCTTCATCTACACAAGAATCATTTACACTAAGTATGGCTAGAAACATACCTAGGGAAGAACAACCTAGAGAACAAGAAGTAGTTCAAAATATTCGACCATTAAGAGAATATCTACACCCTACACGAACTAATGTCCCATCATGTTTTGCTTTTCCAACAGATGCTCCAAATCTTAATATTAAGCCAGGAACAATACAGTTATTACCCCAATTTCATGGTTCGGAAACTTAAAATCCTTATGTGCATATGAAAGAATTTGAAGAAGTTTGTGGAACATTGCAAGATAATTCTAAAATGGTTAGACTAAAAAAATTTCTTTTTTCTTTAAAAGATAAAACAAAACAATGGCTTAGTTCTTTAAGAGCTAATTCAATCATAAACTGGCAAGCTTTACAAACTGAGTTCTCTAAAAAGTTTTTTTCTGTACATCATAAAAATACATTAAGACGTCAAATAATGAATTTTTCTGTAAAAGAATGTGAAACGTTTTATCAATGTTGGGAATGATTTAAAGATCTTCTCCAAGCTTGTCCACATCATGCATTTGAAAATTAGACCTCAGTTGGTTTTTTCTATGATGCTCTTCCACCTGCAATGCGACAATTTATTGAAATGGTGGTGTAGGGGAAATTTATGACTAAAAACTCTGAAGAAGCATTTCAATTTTTTTATACTATTTTTGAAAGTTTCCAAATGTGGGACTCAACTTCTTCAAATATAGTGGAAACAAAGCCATCTACATCTGAAAAAGGAAAATGTGTTGAAAGAAGATGATGATATAAGAGCTAAAATGACAAGTTTATCTCAAAAACTGGAAGCCTTAGAGATGAAAAAAACTAAACAAGTATCTGTTGTTTCAACTACTGATCAAATATGTGAAATTTGTGCGTTGTCAGGACATCCTGTAACAGAATGTCCAACTATACCTGCATTTAAAGAAGTGTTAATTGAACAATCTAATGTTGTTCTAACTTATAATAATAAGCCTTATCTGAATCCATATTCTGAAACTTACAATCCAGGATGGAGGAATCATCCAAATTTTAGTTGAAAAAATACACAACCTACAAATCAAATACAAGGTCCACCACAACCAAAAAATCAACAAAACTATCAACCATATCAACCACCACAAAGAAGAACTCTAAAAGATACTATGAATTAATTTATTCAAAGTCAAATGAATTTTAACACTCAAATAGCTCAAGCTTTGAATGATTTTAAAGATCAAACTTCTCAGAGTATTGGAGATATCAAGAGTCATCTAGCTAAGTTGACTCAGTCTCTTAGTATGCCAGAAAAGGGAAAATTTCTACCTCAACCAAAACCACTACAAAGTCAAGAAAATTCTGTGTCATCTGAACCTTCCCCAAGTCAAGTAGAAGCAATCACAACGTTAAGAAGTGGCAAGGTAATTGATAAAACTATTAAACCTAAAATTTCAAAGAAAATGTGAAAGTCAATTCCTGTTCATGAACCACTTGAGCCTGAACCGTCAATTGAAAAACAACTAGAAATACAAAATGAAAAAGATTAACCATGTCCTATTCCATTAAATTTTCCTCAAAGAGTCAGGAAACCTACATCTAGAAAAGATCAATCTGAAATTTTCAAGCTATTCAAACAAGTCAAGATTAGCATTCCTTTGTTAGATGCTATTAAATGAGTTCTAGCTTATACTAAGTTTTTAAAAGATCTTTGCACAATAAAAAGAAAAACAAATGTACCAAAGAAAGCATTCCTAACTGAACAAGTCAGTACTATAATTCAACATAATACTCTTCTTAAGTACAAAGATCCAGAAAGTCTAACAGTCTCATGCATCATTGGAAATTTCTGAATTGAAGAAGCTTTGCTAGATCTTGAAGCCAACTATAATTTAATGCCATATTCAGTTTATACATAATTAGGATTAAGTGAGCTAAAACCTATCAATGTCACACTTCAATTAGTAGACTGACCAATAAAACTCCACGAGGAATTTTGGAAGATGTTTATCATACAAGTTGATCAATTCTACTTTTCAGTAGATTTTATCTTTATAGATACCCAACCAATTTTTTCATGCATCTGCATATATCCCAGTTATTCTAGGTTGACCGTTCCTAGCTACATCAAATGCATTGATTAATTGTAGAAATGGAATCAAGAAACTTTCATTTGGAAATATGACCTTGAAATTAAATGTTTTCAATAGTGTTAAACAACCTAGAAAAGAAGATGAAGTGCATGAAATAAATTGTGTTGCGACATTAACCCAAAAGTTTTTTGAAAAGTTTTTTTTTTTTGGAAAAAGATTTATATACAATAAAATTTGTATCTGAAAATGAATTAGAAAATATAGAAAAAAAAAATGTGAAAATCTATTATCTAAACCTGAAAACTGCAATGTTAAAATCTTTAAGCTAGATTTAAAATCACTTCCACCCAATCTAAAATATGTTTTTCTGGAAAGAAATGAAATTCATATTGTAATTATATCATCGAATTTATATGAAAATCACGCAAAATAATTAATGGAAGTATTGAAAAATCATCAAAGTTTTCTTGGATGGACAATAGTTGATATAAAAGGTATAAGTCCACTTCTATGTACTCATTGTATATATTTAGAAGAAAATGCTAAACCATCTTGTCAATTGCAAATAAGATTAAATCCACACCTGAAAGAGGTAGTTCACAATGAAGTACGTAAACTATTGGATGCAAATATTATCTATCCTATATCTGATAGTAAATGGGTTAGTCCTACACAAATAGTTCCAAAAAATTATGGTGTTACTATAATACAAAATAAAGAAAATGAATTAGTCCCAATGCATACAATCACAGGTTGGCGTGTATGTATTGAGTACCGTAAGCTAAATTCGCTCACCATAAAAGATCACTTTTCATTGACTTTTCTCGATCAAGTATTAGAAAGAATAGCTAGTCATGCATATTACTATTTTCTTGATGGATATTCTGGGTATAATCAGATTGAAATTGTGGTAGATGATCAAGAAAAAACTACATTTACATGTCCTTTAGGAACTTTTGCATATAAAAGACTGCCTTTTGGATTATGTAACACGCTAGCTACCTTCCAACGTTGTATGTTAAGTATATTCAGTGATATGGTAGAACAATACCTAGAAGTCTTTATGGACGATTTTTCAGTTTATGGATATTCATTTCATATATGTTTAGAAAATTTGGAAAAAGTGCTCATTTGATGTGAAGAACCAAATCTTGTTTTAAAATGGGAAAAATGTCATTTCATGGTTACACAAGGTATTGTTCTAGGCCATATAGTATCCAAAAAAGGAATCGTACTGGATATATAAAAAATTGATCTGATAGCTAATCTGCCTTCACCAAAAATAGTAAAAGATATTCGCTCATTTTTAGGTCATGCATGATTTTACAGAAGATTTATAAAAAATTTCAGTTTAATAACCAAGCCTATATGTAATCTGTTATGCCAGAACATAATATTTGAATGGAATAATACATGTCAAGTAGCATTTGATAAATTAAAAAATATGCTTATTTCTGCACCTATCATGCAACCTCCTAACTGGTCGTTACCTTTTGAAATAATGTGTGACGCAAGTGATTCTGCGATAGGAGCTGTACTAGAGCAAAGAAAAGAGAAAAAACCTTATGTTATATATTATGCAAGTAAAACTCTAAATGATGCACAAATGAACTATTCAACCACAGAGAAAGAACTACTTGCTATTGTATTTGCTTTAGATAAATTTCGTTCATATTTGGTTGGATCGTCAATTGCTGTATTTACAGATCATGCAGCTTTAAAATACTTACTTACTAAGAAAGATGCTAAACCAAGTCTCCTACATTGGATATTATTACTAAATGAATTTGATTTAATCATCAAAGATAAGAATGGAGTAGAAAATGTGGTAGCTGATCACTTGTCAAGATTAAACTATGAAATAAAGGAAGAACCAACTCCGATTAGAGAAAATTTTCTAGACGAACAACTGTTAGCAGTAACAAAAGTACCATGGTATGCAGATAGAGCTAATTATTTAGGTACTGGTACTATTCCCTCAAGTTATACCTGGTCCGATAGAACTAAGTTTCTAAGCGAGATACGTAACTTTTGTTGGGAAGATCCTTATTTATTTAAATACTGTAAAGATCAAATAATAAGGCGTTGTGTACCTAATCATGAAATAGGACAAGTTATTCAGTTTTGTCATTTTGAAGCTTGTGGAGGTCATTTTGCTTCAAAGAAAACCGCTACTAAAATTATACAGTGTGGATTTTATTGGCCAACTATTTTTAAAGATGTTCATACCTTTTGTTTAAATTGTGACAAATGTCAAAGAATGAGAAATATTTCAAAAAGAAATATGATGTCTTTAAACACTATTTTAATTATCAAAAATTTTGATTGTTGGGGCATTGATTTTATGGGTCTCTTTCCCCCATCTTTTGTATATCTATATATTTTAGTTGTAGTCGACTATGTATCTAAATGGGTAGAGGCAATTCCATGTAGAAATAATGATTACATAACAGTGATCAAGTTTTTGAAAGAAAATATTTTGTCTAGATTTGGAATTCCTCGGACCATTATAAAGTGACGGTGGGTTACATTTTTGTAATAAAGTTTTTGAAAATCTTATGAAAAAATACTCAATTTCACATAAAATATCCACTGCATACCATCCACAGACAAGTGGACAAGATGAATTAGCTAATAAGGGGATAAAATATATTTTAGAAAAAAAAGTAAATCCAGATCGTAAAGATTGGTCCTTAAGGTTGACTGATGTGCTTTGGGCTTACCGTACTGCATATAAAACTATTTTAGGGATGTCTCCTTATCTATTAGTATATGGAAAACTATGTCACTTGCCTGTAGAATTAGAACATCAAGCGTATTGGGCAATCAAAATGATGAATTTTGATATGGACAAAACTGGAGTAGCTCGTAAATTTCAAATAAATGAATTAGAGGAATTAAGAAATGAAGTTTATGAAAAATGCAAAAATTGCAAAATCAAGAACAAAAATTTTTAATGATAAAAATATCATGGGAAAATCTTTTGAACCATCTCAAAAAGTGATATTATATAATACAAAGCTTCGTTTATTTCCTAAAAAATTAAGATCAAGATGGACATGTCCTTATATTGTCAAGCAAGGTTTTGACTATGGAGCAATTGAACTGAAAATTCATTAACAATAAATGTTTTTAAAGTAAATGGTCAAAGACTTAAACCACATTTTGATGGGTTTATTCAAGATATAACTTCCGTACAACTTTTTGATCCTATTTATATGCTCTGAAAAATAAATTGTTACTTAATTTTCAATAATATTATTTTCTTTATAATATTACTAATTAATTGTAATTTACTTGACAAATTATCTCCTGAGTACAACCACATATCCCAAGCGGTGAAACAACAACAGATTTTCGAGTTTTACTATCAATGTTAACTATCACTGTTTGTACATTTCCGATAATGTTTAAATTAAGTTGGGGAGGTATGAGTGTAACTTTATTATTTATATTTAATGTATTTATTTTATTTTAAAAATTTGTTTGTCTTTGTGATTGACAGACATTAAAGAACCAGATAGAGGGTCATAAAAAAAATATATATTATGTACAATGGATGAAAAATATTTTGGTTAAGTTTAATTCTACTACATCATCTTCCAAAAGATATCCATGCATTGATCACGCAAAAAGCCAGAAGAGTTAGAAATTTAGAAATTTTTGAAAGTCAACCAAGATCTCTATGTGGTACCAGTACATTTGCTAAACGCAAAAGATGAAAACGTCTTGGTGGTTGTGTATGATGTGGTCATTTAAAATATTTAAAACAATATAATTCATGTGCGAAAACCAATTTCAGGTCGAGCATTAGATCGTCTCCGGTGGATTAGGTATGGGTAGAGTAAGGAATACCCTGAGATGCCATCCTATTCGATTCCAATGTGAACAAGATACGTAAGAAATAAAATTAATCGTGTCACTAGTAATATTGATCTAGATAGTTCTGACTCTGAATCAGTATGATCAAAAGAATATATGATTTTTGGAAGAATTGTAAAAAATATACATAATTATATATCATTGTAAATATTTATAAATATTTGTAAATAAATATAAATAATTATAAATTAATTAAAAAAACTCAGTAAATATGAAATAACAAATAAAATAAATAAAAAAACCCACCAATTTTTTGACAAGAAAAAAAAAGAGTGGTTAGCAAAGTTTTGTAGAATATATAAAATTGTATTGTGTTGCAGGAATTTCAAGGAATAAATTACAAAACAACAAAATAGCAAAATGCAGCCAAAAAAAAGAAGCAAAATCGAAAGTTTGGACCATCTAGACGGTGGGCCAGCCGTCCGGATGATGAAGCTCATTGTAGAACATGTTCCTCCATGAAAATCAATCAAATGCTCTCCCTCGCAAACCAGAAAATTCAAAAAAGTAGAAATCTCCAAGGAAAAAGGTCTTAAATTTGCAATATTTCACTGTTTTTCTTCAAATTTGTTTCGATTATCTTCTTACCCATCACATTTTGAAGGTAACTACCGATTGGAATCAGTTGAAATGGAGCATTTGAGAAGAAATCAAGAAAAAATGGATTTGAGATGAAGAATGAGAGGATCTTCAAGTCGGGCACAAAGAGATCAACCCGAGCAACCTCAAGCACCTCCACAACAATCTGGACCGAAAAATATCTTCAACAAGGTGATGTTTGAAAATTTTGAGTAGCAAACCTGGTATGATGCTAATTTTCTAACTAAAACTATTATTTCTAAAAAGGTCAGTTATTTACAAAGATTTTGAGAACATAGGCATACACAAATTCTTGCTGCTAGAGGATGGTTGCATTATGTTAAATTTATTGCCCCTGTATATGACTGTTTAGTTCGTGAATTCTATAGTAATGCTGAGATAATTGGGGAAAGGCAATTGTGTGTGTTTGTACGGGGTATTGTTTTTCAAGTTACACCGGCTACTATAGCCGAATTTTTTAAACCCATGCAAAGACGTGAAAACCTGCAATATCTGTACATCGAATTACCTGATTTAGATACCATAGGGAGAGAGGTGACGGGTAATCCAGAATTTGGTTGGGGTAGACCGAATAAATATATCAAGCAAGGAGACCTGACTGACAAATATTGCATACTGAATTTGATAACAGTGAACAATTTGCTGCCCCAAGCCCATAAAATTCAAATCTACACTGAGCAAGCTTATTTTTTATATGCATTTGGAATGGGACACACAATCGATCTACCGAATTTGATCATGGACCAAATGTTACTTACAATAGATCGAAAGAAACCCTCACTTCTGTATGCTATGTTAGTTTCTCAGCTGTGCAGGGAACAAGGAGTGATTATTGATCCAATCTGGAAAACAGGGGACCATTTTGGCCCATTAGACAAAACTTCATTGAGAAAGAGTTATTGAGGACAACCTGAAGAACAACCAGAGGTACCTCCTCCCCTACAAGAGGAGCCATTCCAAGGCCTTGAAGAATTCATTCCACTAGAACAACAGCAGCCACAAGAGGATCTACCATACATATCAGTAGATGACAGAATTGACCGACAAATTCTACTAGGATTGGAAACCACATTCAATCAACTCAGTCAACGTATGAAAGATTATGAACAAAACCAAGCAGCAATCTTGAAGCTACTGAGATAGCATTTTGGAGAAGGCCCATCTACTTCCTTGAAAAAACTGGAGATTCTACTGAAAAACTATGCTATCTTTCACTCAACTTTTTAATTATGCACTTTTACTTATGCACTTGAACTTTAATTTATGTTTTGCACTTATTTGCTTTTGAAATTATGTGTTTTAAACTTGTTTGTTTTGAACTTTTGTGTGTTTTAAACTTCTTTGTTTTTAACTAATGTGTGTTTAAGTTTGTTGATATTAATTTTGAAACTTAAGTTGTTAATTTAGGAATTTATAACTCATATGATTCACAGCTAAATTAAATTTTTATTCTCATGCCTTGCACGAATAACCTTAATCTGATCACACGGTATTTTCATATTTTAGTTATGTATGATCTTAATAGTTTTTTTAAACTTATTCTTAAAAGCACAATTAGATTTCTTTATTGTTAAAATTCTTGTAAAATATTACACTCTTTGCATATATAGTGGTGATGTAAAACCTATTATGTTTTGCCACTATTATGTAGGGATTAAAATGCATATTTCTATAGAGCTCGGATGAAGCAATGGACTTCACCGTTAGATTTGTATTGCGAAATTTAGCAGCTCTGTCAAATTTTGTCGAATTCTGAGATTGTTGGATTTTACACGTTTTTCGAGATAATTGGGTGACGAATGAACTATTAAAGGTCCCCAAAAATAGAAATTATAAAATTTCCTTATAATTGAATAAAAGTTCAAATAAAATTAATGTGAAATAAAATTGAAATTTAATTAAGTCATTTCAGTTAAAAACAGACTCGAAAGAGATAAACGAGCGAGACAATGTGAACCGCGCAATTAAAAGTATAAATAGGGGTTAATATCTAAAAAATTAGATATTTTTCACACCCATTTGGCCAGCTGTATCATATGTTGAAGAGAGAGAAGAGAGAAAACCAATTTTTCCTACCTTTCTTTTGCGATCCAAGGAGCTCCGTTGGTCGGAAGTGCTTGCATTAAGAGTTAAAGTCCATCCACGCGACGAGGGCTACACGTACGTATCAAGAACGATGGATTTCACCAAAGATCCAAAAGGGGAGATTTGGGAAATCAAGGTTTTGGGGTTGTTTTTGGTGTTCTTGAAGTCTCTAAACATCAATCTACGCTTCAAGAGGTAGGGTTTTCTCCTACCTTGGTTCATTTCTTACCTAGAATGTATTATGGAATGGGTAGGATATAAAATAGTCTAGGTCATTTGACCATGGCTGTGTAAATATGGAAATGGGTGTGGAATTTGGCCTAAGCCAATTCCTAGTTGAGTTTGGCATAGGAAATTACTTGTGTGATTTCTTTGAAGCTTGATGTTTTTGGGCATATTATGTTCGTATATAAAGTGCCTTGAATGATGAAGTTGCTATTTGATAAAAATGGGAATAACATGTCTTGATGTTATGATGTGTTGAAATCATATGCTTATGATGGGTGTTATTTGCATAGAATGTGTAATAACATGATTTGTGTTTTGGGAGGTATTGGACTAAATGCCTAAATGAAAATTGAATATGTTATGACATGGATATTGTGGTAACATGCTTATAAATTGTGATGGATTTTGATAATTATATGCTTAGGATATAAATTGACATGACATATGTTGAAATATGTGGTTGAAATGGGTCCATATGACATTCATTACATATGAGCATGATATTAATAATGCAATGGTGCACTTCATTGCATATGCACGGGGAAAACACTTCCATAAACATGAGTGTGGGTGTGTGTGGGTGCATGGTTTAATCAACACCACACTTGGTGCTTGATGGTGGGCTCGGAAAAGTTGGATTGAGAATCCAACTGAGTCGCATGTTGCATGAAAGGAAAATATGAGTCGGGGTCGTAAGAAGGGCTAGAAAATCTATTGGGCGAGAGACCCAGTGACTGGATACGCATTCCGTTGGTATAAGAGCCCATGAAGTGTATCGGTGTATGCGGAATCGTGGGTGGAAGTGCATGAATTCCATGTCGGTTGGGTGCCGTTGGTGTAAGTCTATAAATAATCCACCCCAATAAAGACCTGGAGATTTTAAATAGCCATGAGTGGACAATATAAATGGCGGGAGCTAGAGGAGCTCGATTTTATATGCATTGGCACTTGCATGTGTTGAGGAGCTGGGAAATGCTCGGGTTTATGGGCGAGAATGAGTCTCATCTCATTCAAGGCATGACATGATAGATTCCAACATGAATTGCATATTCTTGCATTGGAATAGATATTGGTTGGATGTTGTTGCATGAGACCATTGCCTATGCATTTAGGTGGGGAGTAGTCTCAACAGGAAATGTTCTACTGAGCGTGGCTCACCCTATACGGGAATACATTTCAGGTGTGGGGTTTGTACCGGTGGAGGACTCACATCTGGGGCCTCAACAATGAAGAAAAGCCGACTTCTACTTTTGTAGTACATTTTGTGTAAACTTTTGTCAAAACTGTATTTTGGCATGTAAAGATATGAATCACATGTAATAGAACTTGTATGTATAATGTATATTGTAGAAAATATCTTTATACATGTTTGGGATGGATTGGGAAAGATTTTGACTGGATTGGAAATGAAAAATTTATGAAAAAATGAAATTCTGGACAAAACCTACCAGTAGTAGGCGATAACTACCGGTAGTTAATAGGTAGTACCTGTTCGGCAAGCAATAACTACCAGTAGCTAATAGGTAGTACCTGTCCAGTAGGCAACGACTACTGGTAGTCAACAGGTAGTATCTGTCCAGTAGGAAATACCTACCGGTAGCTCTTCCAAAAATCTAAAATTTTAAAATTTCTTTGTCAACCTTTTGAGCTTTGGTTTCCTTTAGTTCAAATGACACAAATGGACATTAAATGAGGTGTATTGAGGTAAGTTGGACCTCCGTGGAATTAAATAATTAAAGGAACACGGATTACACGTGTGGGATAAAATCCCGGTAAATGGGAGAATTATTGACGTGATGTCGAGTCGTGCGACAATCATGAGTATTTCCGCGAGTTGACGGATGGTCAACGGGACTCCTAGTTTTAGGGGCGTCACACTACATCTACTCAAATACAAATCTTCGATTCAACGGTAAATTTTTCTTGAATAATCTCATTAACTTTGTTTTGATTAGCACTTATTAAATTGTATTATTAGCATTATCCTTAACTTTCATGCATAGGCCATGTTTGACTAATTTTGAGCCTTAACCATTTCTTTTACAAACTTATCCTTAGTCAACCATGATTGAGCCTAACAAAATATAAATTATTTTCTTAAAACCCACGAAACACCCGAGCCAAATAAAAATATATTAAACCTATCTTGCTATCTAATTTTCTTGCACCCTCTTTTAAAACAGTAGAATAAATAAAGACAAAAGAAGGATCCCAGTCAAAGAAAAGAAATTTGTAAAAGAAAAAAGAAAGAAAGAAAAGATCCAAGAAAGTGAAAAATGGAAAAAATGGAAAAGAAATATGCCAAATCCTCAAAAAATGAGGTGTGACATGATTTGATCCGAAATGTGTACACCCGAGTGCAGACGGTCAAGTTGTAGTAATAATCAGGTTAAGTTCGAAGTTGAATCCATAGGAAACTATGATTGATGTTTTGAAGTAAGCAATAATAGAGACCAAGTAACTGGAAATTTTGAGAGTTTGGAGTGGTGGAATTTCTTGAATAGAATAGAAGATTCTTTTCAAGAGTTTTCTAGACAAAATATAAGATAAATTCAAATGTAAAACAGTCACCCTTTAGCTTAAGGATCAGAACATGTGGTTAATCATCTGGTTTATTATACTTGTATTTTATAACTCAGTTGACTCTCATGTCAATAGCAAGTTAATTAGAAGATAAAGATAGACTGTGAGAATTAAGCACATGATTTCGATTCCTTTCTAGAAGAGGACAAGAATTGCCCGTGCCGAGATTTAACCATCTACACACAAAAAAATGTTTCTACAAGGCATCCAAGCATAGCATTATGTTCCATTCTTTAGATAAAGCACGATAATAGTGAAGATTGAAATGTATAATGCAGATATAGCCTAGGTTTTTGCCTTAAACCAACAGGTTTTTCCATGCAAGAGTCATCCGTGACATAGAAAGAACTCATGGTTATACAATGTACCTTAGCTTTGCTAGATACATTCAATCATTCAATGAACAAGTGAAATATAAAGTATTAAAGCATAAAGAGATTGTACAAATATAACTTTCAGATAATCAATACATGTTCATCACCTCTTACTAAAGTGTGAATGAGGAACTACTCACTCTTCATGGCTTGAGTAAAGCTAGAAAAGTGAGTGATAATCATCCCTCAAGTAGAGAACTTACAAGGTAAAGTGTAATAAATGAAGAGCCGATCTTCACCAAAGAATAAGTGAATCACGTTCCACCCTTCACAGCTTTGGTAAAACTCTAGAAAAGTGGAAGAGTTTCACTCCTCTAAGGAATAAGGAAGCTCAAGCAATGGAAGTGAAAGAAATAAAGAAAGTAGAAGAAAGGTAGTTACTTTTTTAGGGTTTTCACCACAACCAAAAGATGATCTATCTCTCTTGATACTTATAAATAAAAGCAAGTATAACTACAAGGAGAGTCTAAGCCTCCATCATGGTTGTCATAACATGAATGTAAAAACTTAGCATAAGTAAATAAAAGACTTTAACTACAAGGGGAGTCTTGGCCTCCATCATGGTTGATTCAAATGAAAAATGAAAACATAAACAAGAAATATACAAACTAGCTCTCTACTCTACAAGAGAAAAAGGTGCTAATGAAGCTCCCTTAATGGGAGTATTTATAGGCAAGGAAGGGGAGAGGGGGGTGAAGGAATAGTGTTTGCCACCCAAGTTCAAGTGAAAAGCCAACAACTCTACAGCCAGTCAGTGGGGGACGTTCGAACGTGATCTGTTGTTCGAACGTTGTGTCTATTTTTGCTTTAGGGGCGTTCGAAAGTGATATGTCGTTCGAACGTTGTCTCTGTCTTTGTTTTAAGGGCGTTCGAATGCCAGATGGGGTCTGAACCCCCTACTCAAGTGGCATGTGGTCTCTTTGATGGTTACTTCCATACGTCTTGAACAACTTTAACCCTGCACTCAGATACTTAGTCCTTAGTAACTCAAGACAATGTTCGAACGTGGAGTGGTGTTCGAATGTTGTACTCAAGTACTTATGTGGTTCTTCTTTCTTTGCTGCAACACGCCAGCAGGTTTCAATAGTATAGTCTTCTCAGGATTCCAGAGCACGTTCGAACGTGAGTGGGCGTTCGAACGTGATACTCAAGTACCTCAGCATTTTCCTTTTTAACTGCAACTCGCCATGTCTCAGCAGCCTGGTCCTCAATCACTTCAGGGGAACGTTCGAACATTGATCCACATTCCAACGTTATTGCTTTGTGCCAAGCTTTTCCAATTTTTCCCCTTAATTCACTGGTATTACATCCAAGTGTGATATTTGTTATCCTGGAGCTCTTGTTCACTTTAGGACCTGAAATGTCATTACTTAAACTCCATCAAAGCACAATTAGTCCCAAAAGGCATAGTAAAATGCTAACTTTAAGCACTAATCACAGGCCCCATCCTAAATATTGTTCGTCTCTAGTAATACAACAACATTATAATGTAAATCTATTTCTAATGCCTTTTTCATAGGTCATCTGGTTGGATTTAGCATATGCAACAAGCCGTTGAACCACTAGGTTTACCCTAATGGACGAGTGTTGTCTCGTGAGGGTTTTTAGTAAAGCTACCCACAAACTTTGGTCGAATAAATATGTATTTGAGGTTGCTAGTTGAAATAAGTTAGCGTTGTAGTCGTTAAGACACCCAACCCTCAATTTTGACTTACATCCCGCATGCTCCTCTTTCATATGTATTTATTTTATGCAAAAATTAGCATCTGTCACATTGGCATTTGGGATTCCTTGAGTAGTGGGAATGACCATTCTAGAAACAAGAATTGCTATATAACAAACATTCCACTTTACCACCTTCCATGGATAGCTTTGATTTCACAAACCTCTCTTAGAGTGCTCTTAGCAAAAATTCGCTTCGCTTATAGTGACTTATTTCTTACAGGGCTTGTAATCAGAAGATGGCCAATCGAAAAAATCACATGCGCAATTTGTAAAGGAGTGAAGTTTAATGAAACAAACTAATCATATTTTGGCATAATCTCATGGAGGAATATTGATGCAAATAAAGAAATACTATTTAACGCACCCTGCATGTAGTTGGCGACCTACACATGCATCAGACTTGAGATCTATTAGGGCTTTTTGTAGGTTGTAATGTGGCCAGAGGTCAGTGGCTAACGAAATGACGTTAATGGTATTCAAAAATCTATCTTTTCCTTATGTATTGTAACACGTTTCTTTCTTACTTTTCGGTCTTTTTCCAAGAACTTGTATTTCTTTCTTTCTCTTTTTTCATTTTTCACTTTCTTGGCAATTCCTTGTTTATCTTGTCTCTTTCCCTTTTCGTTGTTTCCACTGACTTTTCTTTCATTTAATAGTAGCCACCATTGTCTTTTCTCTTTCTCTTGCTTTTCTGTATCATACTAATTTATAAGAGGGTGTAAGAAAATTAGATACCAAGGTATGTCAAGTATAGCTGACTAGGGATATACTTTGAAGGCTATTGGGTTTTTCGAAAAAGAACTCATTCATTGAAGGCTCAAGCATAGCTGACTAGGGATATACTTTATGAAAGAAATTTCTAAGGCTCAAAGTTAAATCAAAGTTGGCCTAATATCCTTTCTCAAGTATGTGCACATGTATGTGTCGTATGCAAAAGTTCCTTGTGAGATATGTAAATAGATCACTTTAGTTGCGTCAATCAAAGCAAAGTTAATGAGATTATTGAAAAAAATTAAAGTGAAAGAGCTTACTTTGAGTATTTGTGGATATCCTCTCAAAAAGCATCGCAATGCCCAAAACTTACCATGGTATTCTCTGTCATCTCCACTGGTTATGTCGGGTGTTTCAAGGAATGTTGGTTATATAGAGATTCCATTTTCGAGTCTGATCATCGGGTACCTTAAGAATGACAAATACTAATGTGCATTCGACAATTTAAGCATAGAGATAATACCAATTTTCCAAGAAATGTGGTTTCAAGTCTTGGTTGCTAAGTTGAGGTGTCAAACTGATCATATGCTTTAGTTATTTTAACAAGCAACTTTCGAATGCACATTTGTTTCATTTATTATCAAGAATTACCAAAGTGCTAATTCTACATATGCATTTAAACAAATAAAAGTGATAAACTGAATCATTCATTCCATAGAATATGATGTTTACAGTAATACCAATGATTTAATCCATTCATACAAAAAGTGATCAAAATATAAATTTCAACTATCCACAATCATTTATAAAACAACCATCCACCATCAAGAAAAGGAATAGATATCCACAACATCTACAAAATAACCATCCACAAGAACACCCAAAGAAGAATCATATCTAAGAAGAAATAAACAAAACACCCAACTCCACTCAAGAACAGAAATAACCCTCTCAATTAGCTCCTGCAGGCCCACCAGCTCTACCAGCTCCACCCCTCAAGAGACTAAGGATCTCATCCTGCTAAGCATGGTGTCCCGTAAAGAATGCTGGGTGGTCGTGCTGGGGCCTGTCTCTTGCTGCTCTCTTTCTATCTCCATCTCTTTCTCTTCTTTAGCATCAAGCTCCTCTTGCACTTCATCGATTCCTTGGGGAGGGGGCATGTCTTTTCTTGCAGCCGGGGCACCACTATGACCTTGGCTTCTCCAGAAAGAGGCCTTGTTTAGTGGCCCCATCGGCTTTTGAATTTCCATTTTGGGCCTCACCCTGACCCTATTGTCTTTGCACATTTCAGTCACCAAAGTAGCAAAAGGAAGTGCACTCTTCGCATCACACCCCTTCTTCATTTCACTCAAGATCAGTGAGGGGAGGTCAATGTTATGCCCTCTTCCAAGTGCATATAGCAGTCGGGTCATATCAGGTAAGATCTCATTTTTTCTTCCTATGGGAGCTAGGTTAGATACCGCAATCAAGTTTAGCATCTTGTATTTATCGGTGAGCTCCCTTTATTTTAAAAATCTTCTCCCTTTCCCAAGAAAAGTTAGGCATTCCCATCAACTCCCTCCCAACCAAATTCATTGCAACATTCTTTTTTGGAGGGTATGTCGGGTTTTGCACCTGAGACACCTCTTTCCTCACTTCCACAATATACGACTCATCCACGTCAATGTGGGTGCCCCTCATGTACGTTCGGATTGTGCCATTGATGATCTTGGCGTTGGAGTAAAACTCCCGCACCAAGTCAACAATAGCGTCTCTGCCATTTCGTAAAAACCACACCCAATTCCTCCTCTCCATCTCAGCCAAGATTCCCAACTCAGCAAAATCAGTAATGACCCCATCCCTTTCACAAACGACATCATGTTTTTGGAAGAAATTTTCATACCTTTCTGCCTCGAGGGCACTGGCAAATTGTGTTCGATCGTATCTTTTCATCACCGGTCTCCCCTCCCTTTCATTAATCACTTCTTCTACAAAATTTGGCTCCTGATTTATCTGGGTTTTCTTGGCAGGTAGTTTAACTCTAGGCATGGATTTGAGCTTAAAATGATCTTTGAAAAGTCTTGGTTTTAGTGTGGGATATGGGAATGAGTTTGGGAGGGTTGATTTTAGGTGAAATTGGAGAATGAAAGGTGTTTTGGGGGCTGGGTATCGCAAATGGGTTCTAGATTTTAAGAGATTTTGGAGGTTTTTGGGGAGTTCTTAGTGTGGAAGACGACTCATGTTTTTATAGTCTGGGAAGTGACGTTCGAACTTCAATTACTTTTGAACGTAGTTAGAAGGATTTCTAAAACATCGTTCGAACGTGTATGTCGTTAGAATGTGGTGAGCTCCCAGTACTTTAGAGTTTTGTCAGAGACTAAAATATTGTAAGCTCATGTCGTTTGAACGTGCTATTGGAGTTTGAACGTTAATCTCATTTGAACGTTCTATTGGCGTTCAAACGAACTAAGCACCCAGTACTTTTCGTTTCCATCAGAGGCTGAGTATTGTAAGCAAGCGACTATCGAATGCAATTTGGTGTTCGAACGTTGAATCAAACTCAAAAAAAAAAATTTCAAAATTTTTTTGCACTACATTATCCAATAAAAAAGGGCAAACACATAAGTTTGAACCAAAAATTCATGGCATCTCAGGATAAGTCCCTACCCACGCTTTAGGTTGGTATTTTGGGACATTCCTTACTCGGACCATATTTTCATTTCAGTCAAAAGAGTTTGTACAAAAAGTTTTTTACACTTTTTACAAAAATTCGGACCCTTGGCTTTTATACCCACAACACAATTTTCAACTGTTTTTAAAAAGATGTCTAATTTGAGTCTTCATCTGTCTCTGTGCCATTTGAAAAACCAGTAACTCTCCCAATTTCCTCTCTCACAAACCAGTTAAGCAAAGTACCATAATAGGATGGCGTATCAGGATAATCCTTACTCTGCCCATTCACTATCTAGTCTAATCGATCGAGTGCGCGACCAGAAATTGGTTCAGAACACTTATTATATTTCTTCTCGTGAAAGACTCTACCACACTGTTTACAGGCACCAAGTCTTTTGGCACAATGCTATTTAGCAAAAATGCTTCTACCGCACAGGGGTTTCATTTGTTGTTCTTGGATCTCATTCTTTCTCACCAATCTTGCTTTTCTCATGATCACAGTATACACATCAGATGAAAAAGTTTGTAAAACTCCTAGACTCAACCAAAAAAATTTAACATCGATGCTTTCTATGTTTTAAGACTCACTATCTAGTTCTTTAACGTTTGCCAGTCATAAAGACGATCAGAGATGACTCACAAACATAATCATCAATTTATACAAAACACGGTACACAATTTGATCAAGAACTACAACAACAACACAAATTTAAAAAAAAAATTCTACGGGCACATATGAACTATAGTTCTCACCCCCTAACCTAAACTAAACATTGTCCCCAATGTTTCAAATTTACCGGTATGGTGAGCTTTGGAGATAAGGTTGAACGGTAGAGATCTTGTTCATATGCCGAAACCTACAAGCAAAATACACAAATCAAACATCTCTTTGCAGATCTGGGTTTTTGCTTGGATGAAAACCCTTGATTCTGAGTGCAGACAGAAGAAGAAGAGTCATGTACAAATAGAGTAAACACATGCAGATCATGACACAAAGGACTAGGTCTTCGGGTAGTATGGTCATGGTGTTGTTGGGAGATGGGTTGTGGTTCCAGATGATCGCGAATAGAGAAGAAGAAGAAGAAGAACAAGAAGGAAAAAGGAAAAAAAGGGGAAAGGCGGTGGGAAAAAAAAGAAAAGAAAAGGGGAAAGACAGCTTATAAAGGTGCGCCAGTGGGTCGAGTTTAATCGGGTTTTTCTTGACCCGCCCCTTTTTTGTGTCGGCAGACGCTTTTCTCGAAGTGATGGTCTGGATCCATTAGAAGAATGGTCTCCAAATTTTTGACCAAGTTCTCCAAAAATGGTTTCAACCGCTGACCATTAATAGTAAAGATATTACCGTTCGATGGATTATCCACTTCTACTTCTCTGTGTTCAAACACCTTTTTGACAATATAAGGTCCTGTCCATCTTGATCCTAACTTACCAGGAAAGAGGCGGAGTCTTGAATTAAATAACGAGAATTTTTGGAAAGGTTCAAAAGACTTCCGCATAATGTTCTTGTCATGAAAAATGTTCATCCTAGTTTTGGCTATCATAGCATTTTCATATGCTTCATTTCTCAATTCCTCCAATTTGTTAATTTGTAGTTATTTTGAAAATCCAACCTTATCTAAATCAAATTTCATTGCTTTAATGGCCCAGTATGCCCTATGCTCCAATTCCACAAGTAGGTGACACGACTTTCATAGACTAATCGATAAGGAGATATGGCCAAAATTATTTTAAACGCAGTGCGATATACCCAGAGTGCATCAGTTAGTCTTGACGACCAATCTTTGCGGTCTAGATTTATCATTTTTTCTAAAATTAATTTGATCTCCCAATTAGCTAATTCAGCTTGTCCACTAGTTTGTGGATGATAAGGGGTTACAATTTTGTGAAAAAACAAATATTTTTTTATCAAATTTCAGAAAGGGCGATTGCAAAAATAAGCATCCCAATCACTTATAATTGATTTTGAAATTTCAAAATTAGACAAAATATTTTCTTTCAAAAATTTGATCACCGTTTGGTAATCATTATTCCAACATGGAATTGCCTCAACCCATTTGGATACATATTCTACGGCCACTAAAATGTATAGATAGCTAAAGGAATGGGGAAATGGTCCCATAAAATCGATGCCCCAACAGTCAAAAATTTCAATCACCAGAATGGGATTCAAGAGCATCATGTTTCTTTTTGAAATGATTCCCTACCTTTGGCATCTATCGCAAATTAAACAAAAGGCATGGACATCTTTGAAAAGTGTGGGCTAGTAAAATCCAAGCTGCAAGATTTTTGCAGTGGTTTTTCTTGAGGAGAAGTGGCCACCACATGCTTCAGAATGACAAAAGGTTATTACCTATCTGCTTTCCTGAGCGGGGATGCAACGTCTTATGATTTGATCCTTACAGTACTTAAATACGTACAGATATTCCCAAAAGAAGTTACGAACTTCCCTCAAAAATTACTTTTTGTCCATGAGGGAGAAAGACGGAGGGAGTGTTCCAATAGCAAGGAAAAAAGCAATACCAACGTACCATGGGGTCTCATCAATTATGAATAGTTATTCATCAGAGAATTTTTCATTGATTGACACTCCATCCTTGTGAAATTCATAAGTTAACCTGGACAGATGGTCTGCTACCACATTCTCAACACCTTTTTGTCCTTAATGACCAGGTCAAACTCTTGAAGTAAGAGTATCCATCTTAAGAGCCTAGGCTTATCATCGTTCTTTGTGAGCAAGAATTTTAATGCTACATGGTTAGTGAATACAATAACAGAAGAATCAACAAGATAAGGACGATAATTTTCCAAAGCATAAACTACCGCAAGCATTTCTTTTTCAGTTGTGGAATAATTTATTTAAGCATCATTTAAAGTTTTACTTGCATAGTAAATGACATGTGGTTTCTTATCTTTTCTTTGTCCCAATGCAGCACCTACAACATAATCACTTGCATCACACATTAGTTCAAAGGGTAGAGTCCAATCAGGGGGTTGCATTATTGGGGCAGAAATTAACACGTCTTTAAGCTTGTCAAAAGCTTTTTGGCATGTTTCACTCCAATCAAAGATTACATCCTGGCTCAGGAAATGACATATGGGTTTTGCTATGGTACTGAAATCTTTTATGAATCTCCTGTAAAATCCTGCGTGTCCTACAAATGATCGGACATCCTTTACAGTCTTTGGAGCAGGCAAGTTCCCAGTCCAATCTATTTTGGCTTTGTCAACTTTCATGCCTTCAGACGACACAATGTGACCTAAGACAATGCCTTGTGTTACCATTAAATGCCATTTTTCCCAATTAAGCACTAGATTGGTCTCTTTACACCTTATTAATACCTTTTCTAGGTTGGCCAGACACAAATCAAACGAGTCACCACAGACAGAGAAGTCATCCATGAATACTTCAAAATTTTTTAACCATGTCACTAAACAGACTCGACATGCATCTTTGGAATGTTGCAGGAGCGTTACAAAGTTCGAATGACATCCTTTTGAATGCAAAAGTGCCAAAGGGGCATGTGAATGTGATTTTCTCCTGATCATTGAGTGCTATCTCAACTTGATTGTACCCAGAATAGCCATCCAAGAAACAGTAAAATTCATGTCCTGTAATTCTCTCTAGAACTTGGTCTAGAAAAGGAAGAGGAAAATGGTCTTTTCTAGTCACCAAATTGAGCTTTCGATAGTCAACACACATCCGCCATCCTATGACAACTCTAGTTGGTATTAGTTGATTGGCTTCATTTTTTACCACTGTGATCCTAGACTTTTTGGGAACAACTTGGGTTGGATTAACTCATTTACTATCAGAGATGGGAAAGAATATCCCTGCATCTAAGAGTTTAAGCATTTTTATTTTCATAACTTCCTTCATGTTCAATCGTCGCTGCATTTGACGAGAGGGTTTTGAATCCTCTTCCAGGTATATGGCATGATTGCAGATCAATGGGCTTATACCTTTCAAGTCAGCGATGGTCCACCTAATGGTGCTTTTGTGGTTTTTAAGAACTTCAATCAGTTTAGACTCTTGCAAGTCTATGAGCTTAGATGAAATTACCACTAGGTACTACTCGTCCTCTCCTAGAAATTTATATTTGAGGTCAGATGGGAAAGGTTTGAATTCAGGCTTTAGTGGCTTGACACTTGATTAGAGTGGCTTTGTGCCACTTGGCAAAATGTTCCTTAAATTTGGGGGTCCATGTATCAACAGCATGAGTCGGGAAATTCTTTGGATCATCATCTGTTGTTTTAGATATGATGGATTCTGACAAAGAAAGTTCAGTGGAATTTTCACAGAATGTGTTATTTAGATGGCCTTGAACCAAAGACTTAGCGGAATTTATTTCTCTTTCTTCTTTGTCTTCTCTTGGGTGTTTGGCAACATTGAAAATATTCAGCTCAAGAGTCATATTCTCAAAGGTTAATTTCATGACCCCATTCCTGCAATTGATTAGTGCATTTGAAGTTTCTAAGAAGGGTCGACCAAGAATAATGGGAATTGGGTTGTCTGAATTCTTTGCTGACAGAGTATCTAGGACGGTGAAGTCGACAGGGAATACAAAGTTGTCCACTTGGACAAGTACATCTTCAACAATACCCCTAGGAATTTTGATAGATCTGTCTGCCAACTAAAGTGTGACACTTATGGGTTTGAGTTCTCCCAGACCCAACTGCTGGTGGATAGGGAATGGGAGCAAATTGACACTCGCTCCAAGGTCTAACAGTGCTTGTTCGATTCTAAAATTTTCAATGACACAGTCAGACACCCTGGATCTTCGTATTTTGGAGGGGTTTTGTGTTGAAGTAAGGCACTGGCATGTTCTGTCAGGAAGGCTCTTTTTTGAATATTCTGGCTTCTATTGATTGTGCAGAAGTCTTTTAGAAACTTGGCATAAGATGAAACCTGTTTGATTGCATCCACAAGTGGATGTTGATTTTTAATTGCTTGAAGAGCTAGTAAATTTATGGCTGATTATTCAACTTCTGTGTAGTTTTGAGTCTATGAGGAAAAGGAGTAGGAATAGAACACAAGGGTTCTTCTTCCCTTGATGGCTCTAGTTCTTGTTTAATCATGGGCTCGGGTTCCTCTTCTTTCTCACATTCAGGCTCGATTGGAGAATTGATTGGGATTGACTTAGGTTTTGGCTTTGGAAGTAACATGTCTTTGATAGTCTTGTCAATCACCTTGCCACTTCTTACTGTAGTGACAACTTGGGCTTGGGCTTGTGGAGTTCCATGGTTGTGGTATTTCCCACTTGAAATTGGCCTTGTGGTGGTTTTGGTTGGGCAGAAAACTTGCCCTTCTCATGTGTGGTTATGGATTGGGTCAATTTTTGGATGTGGATTTTAATATCTTTGAAAGATTGAGTGGTCTATGTTTTGAAATCAGTAAAAGCCTGAGTGTAACTATTGTTGTAATTCATTTGGCTTTGCATGAACTGATTCAGAGTATCCAGAAGGTTCCTCTTTTGTGGTGGTTGGTATGGTTGGTATGCGGGAGGTCCTTGAGGTGGTGGGTGAGAACCTTGTTGTTGGTTTATGGGAGTTGGCTGTGTGTTTCTCCAACTGAAGTTTGGGTGGTTCCACCACTTTGGATTATATGTTTCAGAATATGGGTTGGAGTAAGGCTTTTTGAAGTTGGAGACAAGATTTGTTTGTTCCAACAAAACCTCTTTGAATGCTGGAATGGTAGGACACTCCCCTATTAGGTGTCTTGTCAGTGCACAGATCCCACACAATTGTTCTATGGGAGAGCTACCATCAATTTGATGAACCTTTTTCATCTCTAAAACTTCAAGCTTTCGAGATAGGGTGGACATTTTTGCTCTTAGGTCATCATCATCTTTCAAGACATACTTACCCCCTCGGGAAATAGATGGTTTAGCTTCAACAATGGTAGGAGAGGCTGAGTCTCACATCTGAGAACTGTCAGATATGGTGTCAAAAAAATTGAATGCCTTCTTTGGACTTTTACTCATAAAATTTTGTTGAGCCATCATTTTGACAAACTAGCGTTGTCTAGTGGACAAGGAGTCGTAAAAAAGTCCTACCAAAGTCCAATTCTCAAAAGCATGGTGTGGGCAGGACTGGAGTAAATCCTTGAATCTCTCCCAAATTTGGTAAAAGGTTTCCCCTTCTTTGACCAAAAAATTCATGATTTGCCTTTTCAATGCATTAGTGCGGTGTAGAGGGAAAAAATTTTTGAAAAATTCATTTTGTAGTGCCCGTCAGTCAGGTATTGAAAGAGCTTTTAAAGAATTTAGTCATTGTTTAGCTTTATCCTTTATAGAGAATGAAAAAAGTTTCATTTTGGCTAGTTTAGAATTGTCTTGAAACGTTCCACATACTTCCTAAAACTCTTTTATGTATAGATATGGGTTTTCTGTTTCGAGTCCATGGAATTGAGGGAGTAGTTGAACTGTCCCCGTCTTTACAGTAAAGAGGGGTGCATCTTCAGGGTAGATAAAACAGGAGGGGACACTATTTCTTGTGGGATTTAAGTAATCTCGCCGAGTTCGAATGTTAGGCACTTCCCCTTCTATCACAGTAATTTCTCCTCGTCTCTCACCATCCGCCATTCTATTTTCACAAGGGTTTACTACTGATCTAGGTGAAAGTGGTTATGGTTGATTCACAGACCCTGAAGATTCGGCCAGCAAATTTTGATAGTGAGGAGCGTTCTCAGACATAAAATTAACTAAAGCAACTTTATACATAGTAAAGCAAATTTATACACAAAAAGTGAGGTCTTTTTATCTTTCACCATAAAACACCATTTATGGTTCCCCGGCAACGGCGCCAAAACCTTCACTTGATCCAAAATGTGTACACCCAATTGCAGGCAGTAAAGTTGTAGTAATAATACAGTTAAGTTCGGAGTCGAATCCACAGGGAACTATGATTGGTGTTTTGAAGTAAGCAATAATAGAGACCAAGTAACTGGAAATTTTGAGAGTTTGAAGTGGTGGGATTTCATGAATAGCATAGAATATTCTTTTCATGAGTTTTTTAGACAAAATATAATATAAATTCAAATGTAAAACAGTCACCCTTTAGCTTGAGAATCAGAACATGTGGTTAATCATCCGGTTTATTATACTTGTGTTTTATAACTCAATTAACTCCCGTGTCAACAGCAATTTAATTGGAAGATAAAGATGGACTATGAGAATTAAGCACATGATTTCGATGCCTTTCTAGAAGTGGACAAGAATTGTCTGTGCCGAGATTTAACCCATCTACAAAAAAGTAAGTGTTTCTATAAGGCATCCAACCATGGTATTAATGTTCCATTCTTTATATAAAGCACGATAATAGTGAAGATTGAATGTATAATGCAGATATAGCCTAGGTGCTTCCCTTGAACCAACAAGTTTTTCCATGCAAGAGTCATCCATGACATAGAAAAAATCCACAGTTATACAAAGTACCTTAGCTTTGCTAGATACATTCAATCATTCAATGAACAAGTGAAATATAAAGCATTATGCTCTTGCACAAATATAACTTCCGGATAATCAATACATGTTCATCACCTCTTACTAAAGAGTGAACGAGGAACTACTCACTCTTCATTATCATGAGTAAAGCTAGAAAATTGAGTGACACTCATCCCTCCAAGTAGAGAACTTACAAGGTAACGTGCAATGAACGAAGAGCCGATCTTCACCAAAGAATAAGTGAATCACGTTCCACCCTTCACAGCATTGGTAAAGCTCTAGAAAAGTGGAAGAGTTTTACTCTTCTAAGGAAGAAGGAAGCTCAAGCAATGGAAGTGAAAGAAATAAAGAAAATAGAAGAAAGCTAGTTACTTTTGGAGGGTTTCCACCACAACCAAAAGATCTCTCTTGATAGTTGTAAATAAAAGCAAGTACAACTACAAGGGGAGTCTAAGCCTCCATCATGGTTGTCATAACATGAATGTAAAAACTTAGCATAAGTAAATAAAAGACTTCAACTACAAGGGTAGTCTTGGCCTCCATCATGGTTGATACAAATGCAAAATGAAATCATAAACAAGAAATATACAAACTAGCTCTCTACTTTACAAGAGAAAAAGGTGCTGATGAAGCTCGCTTAATGGAAGTATTTATCAGCAAGGAAGGGGAGGAGGGTGAAGGAATAGTGTTTGCCACCCAAGTCAAAGTGAAAAGCCAATAACTCTGTAGCCAGTCAGTGGGGGACGTTCGAACGTGATCTGTCTTTCAAACGTTGTGTCTATTTTTGCTTTAGGGGCGTTCGAAAGTGATATGTCGTTCGAACGTTGTCTATGTCTTTTTTTAAGGGCGTTCAAATGCCCAATGAGGTCTAAACCCCCCTACTCAAGTGGCATGTGGTCTATGTGATGGTTACTTCCATATGTCTTGAACAACTCTGACCTTGCACTCAGATACTTGGTCCTTAGTAACTTAAGACAACGTTCGAATGTGGAGTGGCGTTCGAACGTTGTACTTAAGTACTTCTGTGGTTCTTCTTTCTTTGCCCTAATACGCCAACAAGTCTCAGTAGTCTAGTCTTCTCAGGATTTCAAAGCACGTTCGAACTTGAGTGGGCGTTCGAACGTGGTACTCAAGTACCTCATCATTTTCCTTTTTGACTGCAACACACCATGTCTCAGCAGCCTGGTCCTCAATCACTTTAGGGGAATGTTCGAATGTTGATCCACATTCAAACGTTATTGCTTTGTGCCAAGCTTTTCCAATTTTGCCCCTTAATTCACTGGTGTTACATCCAAGTGTGATATTTGTTATCCTTGAGCTCTTGTTCACTTTAGGACCTAAAATGTCATTACTTAAACTCCATCAAAGCACAATTAGTCCCAAAAAGGCATAGTAAAATGCTAACTCTAAGCACTAATCATGCCACAATACTAAAAGATAGCATTTGAAATCCAATGACGTCGTTTCATAAACCTTAAACTCATGGCCACATTACAACCCTAATAAACTCCTTTTTGATTCTAGAAATCATATATTTGTATTATTCCTATCAATTCTAAAAATAAAAATGTTAATAGTATGTTTAATACAGGGTTAATATTCTTTCATGAGATTATGTCAAATTCTACTTTATTCAATAAACCGCGCTTTGGATTACTACATGTAAGATTATTTGTTTTGTTAACTATATTCCAAACACATGTAGCTTGTGAGAATAATCACTATAACTGGTGTGTTCTTTTTTGCTAAGTGTATTCCCAAAAAGGACTGACATCAAAACTACAATGACAGAGACTAACATTTCTCAAGTAATTTTCAAAAATAAAGAAATCATTACACACACACACAAGTTTTTATAAAAATATATAGATAATGCTATAACTAACATGTGTTACTCTTATAGTGATCAGAGAAAGAAGTATCCTGACAAGAGAGACAGAATATTAATTTAATTTTACTTGTGAAAAATATGAATTATTAAATCCTAATTACTGAAGTTTGTAGGTAGCTTCACTAGAAACCTTCATGAGTTAAAACTTGTCCACTAACAATCACCTAGGGGTTTAAAGGCTTGTTGCATCTGCTAATCGTGCAATCGTGAAAAATCTGAAAAAATGATTTTTACCTCTGTTTGTATTATAATAGTTTTTCTATTTTACAAGGGACTAGTAAAGTCTAAGTTGGGGAGTGTGATTAACCTTAATTAGTATATAAATCAAAATAGTTAAATAAATCAAATTAGTAAAATAAAATAACCAAAAACTATTAATTAGAGTCAATTAGGATTTGTGCGAAAATCTGGGTTTTAATCATGTATGTTTAAAAATTTTAGGGTTTAATACAGAAGTACTGAAGAATAAGAGGAACAAAGCGTCAAAGCTCGAAACAACGAAGGACTAAAGTATAAATTTCACACATGAAGAGTCAGCAAGCATGCAAGTGGAGAATCCAGCAAGGCTCCACCGTCCAGACGGTGGAGGGGCGTCCGGACACCAAGAGCTCTAGAGAGAAATCTAATAGAGAAAAAGGAGAAAGAGAAAAGAGAAAAAAAAAGGAGAAAGAAAAACTTGCAACTCGATCCAGTCCGTCAAACACTTCAGTCCAAACTCTGTATTTCCACATTTTTGTTGTATCTTTCTACTCAGATAGTTGAACTATCGTCACCTTTTTGTCATAACTGATAATAAAGGTGATTGTGTTTCAGTTGTTCCTTGTGAAAGACGCTTTAGGGTTTATATTTTAATTTCATTTGTAATGAAAACTGGTCATACTCCTTCCTTGTCTGTAGCAATGGGGCGTGAGTCGTTACTTATATCCTCTAATGAGAGGTAAACATATGTATAATATTGGTTAAATTTTGGAGATGCTGATGTTTTATATATTTATATATCTATGTATTATATGCTTCATGCATGATACAGTGATGTACATAATTTCGATGTTGTGCCTGGAATTATGTCATTAGTGCATCATTAACCTGCCGGTTAAACAACCACGACATTCCTATAGGTATGGTTTATCCTCCACTGGAACATTGAGGATGTTCTACTGATGAATGGTACAAAACCTAAATGATCGTTGTGAATGGCTTATCCTTTTGGATTATCAGGGTTACTTAATTACTATATATAAAACTATTAGACTAATGACCTAAGTGATCGTCATGAATGACTTGTCCTTCTGGATTACTCAAATCGTTTAACTGGTATAAATGATAATATTGCCAGTCTAACAACCACGGCATTCCTATCGGTATGGTTTATCCTCCACCGGAATGCTGAGGATGTTTAACTGGTATATGTATCACATATAGTCAAATAAATCATTCAAGTATTCTTCATGAATGACTTGTCATTCTGGTTTGCTTGGATTACTTAATTGACACATCTATAACCAGCTAACCTAAGAAATTGTTGTGTTATGACTAATACCACTAGTTAACCTAAGAAGTGGTTGTGTTGTGGTTTATTATGTATGCACCTACTATTATGAAGAGCAATGAATAATTCTAGTATTGCTCATGAATGGCTTGTCCTTCTGCTTTGCTTGGATTAATCAATTGTCATGGATGCCACCAGCTAACCTAAGAGGTTGTTGTGTGATAGTTAATATACATCAGACCTATTAGTTGACTTGCCAGTAACATGGAAGTTGATTGCTGTAAGGTAGCATTTCCAGTATTTAACTAATATAATGCATATGAGATCCTTGAACTGAAGGAAACTTTTTATTATTGTCTAAATCTATCTACAACATAACTTTTAATTAAACTAGTTATCATTCTAAGCTCACATCACAAGCTATCACATGATGTCCTATCTTAGATAAACAACTTTACTATTTTTACTTTATTTGCTAATTACACACACTCTTCGTGGGATCGATACTTGGACTTAAAACTAAGAAAACTACAATTCGGCCACTTATACTTGGGTGTATAATATTAATTCGATTACGAAAAAGTGCGAATCACAACGTCTTATGATTTGATCCTTAAAGTACTTAAATACATACGGATCTTCCCAAAAGAAGTTACAAACCTCCCTCAGAAATTTCTTTTTGTCCATGGTGGTGCAGGACGTAGGGAGTGTCCTAGTAGCAAGGAAATTAGAAATATCAGCGTACTATGGGGTCTCATCAATTATAAATAGTTGTTGATCGGAGAATTTTTTATTGATTGACAATCCATCTTCGTGAAAGTCATACGTTAATCTGGACAGATCGTCTGCCACCACATTTTCAACACCATTTTTATCCTTAATGATTAGATCAAACTCTTGGAGTACGAGTATCCATCTTAAGAGCCTAGGCTTGGTATCCTTCTTTGTGAGCAAAAACTTTAGGGTTGCATGGTTAGTGAATACAGTAATAGAAGAACCAACAAGATAGGAACGAAATTTTTCCAAAGCAAAAACTACAACAAACAATTCTTTTTCAGTTGTTGAATAATTCATTTGAGCATCATTCAAAGTATTGTTTGCATAGTAAATCACATGTGGTTTCTTATCCTTTCTTTGCTCCAACACAGCACTTACAGCACAATCACTTGCATCACACATTAGTCCAAAGGGTAGAGTCCAGTCAGGGGGTTGCATTATTGGGGGTAGAAATTAACATGCTTTTAAGCTTATCAAAATCCTTTTGGTACGCTTCATTCCAATCAAAGATTACGTCCTGACTCAGGAGATGACACATGGGTTTTGCCATGGTATTGTAATCTTTTATGAATCTCCTACAAAAGCCCGCACGTCCTAGGAATGATCGGACATCCTTTACAGTCTTGGGAGCAGGCAAATTTCCAATCAGATATATTTTTGCCTTGTCAACTTTCATGTCCTCAAATGACACAATGTGACCTAAGACAATGCCTTGTGTTACCATGAAGTGGTATTTCTCCCAATTAAGCACCATATTGGCCACTTTACACCTTATTAACACATTTTCTAGGTTAACTAGCCACAAATCAAACAAGTCACCATAGACAAAGAAGTCATCCATGAATACCTCCAAAAATTTCTCGACCATGTCACTAAAAAAGCTCAACATGCATCTTTAGAATGTTGTAGGAGCATTACGAAGTCCGAATGACATCCTTTTGAATGCAAATTTGCCAAAGGGGCATGTGAATGTGATTTTCTCCTGATCATTGCGTGCTATCTCAATTTGATTGTACCCAGAATATCCATCCAAGAAACAGTAAAATTCATGGCCTACAATTATTTCTAGAACCTGGTCAAGAAAGGGAAAAGAGAAATGGTCTTTTCTAGTCACCAAATTGAGTTTTTGATAGTCAATACACATCTGCCATCCTGTGATGACTCTAGTTTGTACTAGTTCACTAGCTTCATTCTTGATCACTTTGACCCCAGACTTTTTAGGCATAACTTGGGTTAGACTAACCCATTTGCTATCAGAGATGAGAAAAATTATCCCTGCATCTAAGAGCTTAAGCACTTCCATTCTTACAACTTCCTTCATGTGAGGGTTCAGTCGTCGCTGCATTTGACGAGAAGGTTTTGAATCCTCTTCTAGGTATATGGCATGATTGTAGATCAACGGGTTTATACCTTTCAAGTCAGCAATGGTCCACCCATTGGTGCTTTTATGGCTTTTAAGAACTTCAATCAGTTTAGACATCTGCAAGTTTGTGAGCTTAGATGAAATTACCACTGGGTATGACTCGTCCTCTCTAAGGAATGCATATTTGAGGTCAGATGGGATAGTTTTCAATTTAGGCTTTGGTGGCCTAACAGTTGATGTGGCTTTGTGCCACTTGGTGAAAGTTCCTCAAATTTGGGGGCCTATGTCTTAATAGCATGAGTGGGGCAATTCTTTGGATCATCATCTATTGCCTCAGATGTGATGGATTCTAACAGAGAAGATTCAATGGAATTTCACAAAATCTGTTATTCAGATGTTCCTGAACCAACAACTCAATGAAATTTATTTCTCTCTTCTTTGTCCTCTCTTGGGTGTTTGGCAACATTGAAAATATTTAGCTCAACAGTCATATTCCCAAAGGTTAATTTCACCCTGTTCCTGCAATTGATTAATGCATTTGAAGTTGTTAGGAAGGGTCGACCAAAAATTACAGGAATTGGGTTCTCTAAATGCTTTGCTAGTTGAGTGTCTAGAACAAAGAAGTCAACAGAGAAGACAACGTTGTCCACTTGGACAAGTACATCTTCAACAATGCCCCTAAGGACTTTGATAGATCTATCTGCCAACTGGAGTGTAACATTGGTGAGTTTGAGTTCTCCCAGCCCCAACTACTGGTTAGTAGAAAATGGAAGCAAATTGACACTTGTTCCAAGGTCTAACAGTGCTGGTTCAATTCTAAGGTTTTTAATGACACACGACATAGTTGGATACCCAAGGTCTTTGTATTTTGGAGGGGTTTTGTGTTGAAGCAACGCACTGGCATGTTCTTTCAAGAAAGCTCTTTTTTGGACATTCTGGCTTCTCTTGACTGTGCACAAGTCTTTTAAAAACTTGGCATAAGATGAAACTTGTTTGATTGCATTTAGAAGTGGGATGTTGATCTTTACTTGCTTGAAAAGCTCATAAATTTCTGGTTGATTTTTTAAATTTTTTATAGTTTTGAGCCTATGAGGAAAAGGAGCAGGAATAGGACACAGAGATCCTTTCTCCTCTGTAAGTTTTGGCTCTTGTTCAATCATAGGCTCAAGTTCTTATAGTTCAAGCTCAACTGGTTCAGGCTCAACAGGTGAGTTGACTGGGATTGACTCAGATTTTGGCTTGGGAATTAGCATGTCTCTAATGGTCTTGTCAATCACCTTGCCACTTCTTAGTGTAGTGACAACTTGGGCTTGGTTATGTGGAGGTTTTGGTTGGGCAAGAAACTTGCCCTTCTCATGCGTGGTCATGGATTGGGTCAACCTTTGGATGTAGCTTTTAAGGTCCTCGAATGATTGAGTGGTTTGGGTTTTGAAATTAGTAAAAGCCTGAGTGGAACTATTGTTATAGTTCATTTGGCTGTATATAAACTAATTCAGGGTATCCTTAAGGCTCCTCTTTTGTGGTAGTTGGTATGGTTGATACATGGGAGGTCCTTGAGGTGGTGGGTTTGAACCTTGTTGTTGGTTCATGGGAGTTGGTTGTGTGTTTCTCCAACTGAAGTTTGGGTGGTTCTGCCACCTTGGATTGTATGTTTCAGAGTATGGGTTGGAGTAAGGCTTGTTGAAGTTGGAAACTGAATTTTTTTGTTCCAACAAAATCTCTTTGAATGCCAGAATGGTTGGAAACTCCCCAGTAGGGTGTTCTATTAGTGCAAAAATCCCACACACTTGTTCTATGGGAGGGCCAACATCAACTTGTAAACCATTTTCATCTCTAAAACTTTAAGCTTTCGAGACAAGGTGTACATTTTTGCTCTTAGGTCATCAACATCTCTCAAGACAAACTTACCCCCTTGGGAAGTAGATGGTTGGGTTTCAACAATGGTAGGGGAGGTTGAGTCCCACATCTGAGAACTGTCAAATATGGTGTCAACAAAATTAAATGCCTCCTCTGGACTTTTGCTCATAAACTCTCTTTGGGCCATCATTTCGATAAATTGACGTAATCTAGTAGGCAAGGAGTCATAGAAGAATCCTACCAAAGTCCAATTCTCAAAAGCATGGTGTGAACAGGACTGGAGTAGTCCTTGAATCTCTCCCAACTTTGGCAAAAGGTTTCTCCTTCTTTGACCAAAAAATTCATGATTTGCCTTTTAGTGCATTAGTGCGGTGTAGAGGAAAAAAAATTCTAAAAAAATTATTTTTTAGTGCCCGCCAGTCAAGTATTAAAAGAGCTTTTAAAGAATTTAGCCGTTGCTTAGCTTTTATCTTTTAGAGAAAATAAAAAAAGGTTCATTTTGGCAAGCTCAGAATTGTCTTGAATGGTTCCACATACTTCCTCAAACTCTTTTATGTGCAGATATGAGTTTTTTGTTTTGAGTCTCTGAAATTGAGAAAGTAGTTGAACTGTGCCCATCATTACAGCAAAGAGGGGTGCATGTTCACGAAAGATAAAATAAGAGGGGACACTATTTCTTGTGGGATTGAAGTAATCCCACAAAGTTCGAATATTAGGCACTTCCCACTCTATCACAGGAACCTCTCCTTGTCTCTCATCATTTGTCATTCTACTTTCACAAGAGTCTGCTACTGATCTAGGTGAAGGAGGTTCTAGTTGATTCACAGAACCAGAAAATTCTGACAGCAAATTTTGATAATGAGGATCATCCTTAGACATAAAAACAATTAAAACCAATTTATACACCATGAAGCAAATATACAAAAAGAGAGGTCTTTTTATCTTTTACCTTAAAACACCTTTTATGGATCTCCAACCATGGCGCCAAAAACTTGGTTTGATCTGATATGTGTACACCCAAGTGCAGGCGGTCAGGTTGTAGTAATAATCCGGTTAAGTCCGGAGTCGAATCCACATGGAACTATGATTAGTGTTTTGAAGTAGCAGTGATAGAGACCAAGCAATGGGAAACCTTGAGGGTTTGAAGTTATGGGATTTCCAAAATAGAATATAAGATTCTTTCCAAGAGTTTTCTAGACAAAATATAAGATAAATTCAAATGTAAACAGTCACCCTTTAGTTCGAGGATCAGAACATGTAGTTAATCATCCGATTTATTATACTTGTGCTTTATAACTCAATTAACTCCCGTGTCAATAGCAAGTTAATCGCAAGATAAAGATGGACTATGAGAATTAAGCACATGGTTCCGATGCCTTTCTAGAAGTTTACAAGAATTGTCTGTGCCGAGACTCAACCCGTCTACAAACAAGCAAGTGCTTCTATAAGGCCTCCAACTATGGCATTAATGTTCCATTTTTTAGATAAAGCACAATAATGGTGAAGATTAAAATGTTGTCATGAAGATCTAGTCAGGGTACTTACCTTGAACCAATGGGTCTTTCTATGCATGGGTCATCCGTGACAAAGAGAGAACCCACAGTTATACAAAGTACCTTAACTTTTACTAGATGCATTCAATCATTCACTAAGCAAGTGAAACATAAACCAAAGCATAAAGAAAATGCACAAATATAACTTTTAGATAATTTATACATATTCATTACCTCTTACTAAAGAGTGAATGAGGAACTACTCACTCTTCATGGTTTGGGCAAAGCTAGAAAAGTAAGTGATGCTTATCCCACCACCATGTAGAGAACTTACAAGGTAAAGTACAATAAGCGAGGAGCCGATCTTCGACGAAAAATAAGTGAATCACGTTCCACCCTTCACAGCTTTGGTAAAGCTCTAGAAAAGTGGAAGAGTTTCACCCCTCTAAGAAAGAATGAAGCTTAAGCAATGGAAGTGGAAGACAGTAAATGAAAGTAGAAGAAAGCTAGACACTTTTGGAGGGTTTCCACCAAAACCAAAAGAGGATATATCTCCCTTGATACAAGTAAATATAAGACTAAGTATATGAGTGAGAGTCTAAGCCTCCATCTAGCTCTTGACTAGTTCTTGGTGTAGTCCAAGCCTTACAAACCAAGTTCTAGTCTTTTACAAGAACACCTCTAAGAAAGCTCCTCCAAAAGGAGTATTTATAGGCAAGGAGGAAGGGGGGAGACAAGAGAGTGTAAAGGAATAGTGTATGCCACCCAAGTCCAAGTGAAAAGCCAACTACTCTGCAGCCTGCCTATGGAGAACGTTCGAACGTGAGTTAGTGTTCGAACGTTGTACCTATTTTTCTTTTATGGGGGTTCGAACGTTGAATGGCGTTCAAACGTTTCTTCTGTCTATGCTTTATGGGGCGTTCGAACACCATATAGGCCTGACCTTCTCACTCAAGTGGCATGTGGTCTTTTGTGGAAACCTATTTCCACACTCCATGCATATCTTGGCGCTTTGCACTCATCAATCCAGTCTTCAATCAATTCAAGTGGACGTTTGAACGTGAGTTGACATTTGAACATGGTACTCAAGTACCTCAAAGTCTTCCTTCTTGGCTGCAACATGCCATGTCTCAGCAGTCTGGTCATCAATCACTCAAGTGGATGTTCGAACGTGAGTTGGCATTCAAACGTTCTTGGCTTGGTCCATGCATTTCCAATTTTTCCCCAGAATATGCTGGTGTTGCATGAAAGTTTGATACTCATTGCCTTTAGTCCCTTGTACAATTTATGGCCTAAAATGTCATCATTTAAACTTCATCAAAGTATAATTAGTCTTAAAAGAGCATAGTAATATGCTAATTTTAACCACTAATCAGATACCTTATGCTTGACACCATATTTGTGCATTAAAGACGCAAATGGACTATTTCAAAAATGTGATCCACCATCACTTATCTTTGCACGAGGCATCCCAAACCACGAAAAGATGTTCTCTTTTAGGAGTTTGACCACGATCTGGTGGTCATTGGTCTTGGTTAGGATAGCCTCCACCCATTTGGACATGTAGTCCACTGCGTGTAGAATGTAAAGATAGTCAAACGACATAGGGAAGGGGGCCATTAATTCAATGCCCCAACAATCAAATATTTCTATAACAAGTACTGGGAAAAAGGGCATCATGTTCCTTATAGTCACACCACCTAACCGTTGGCATCTATCACACTCATTACAAAATGAAATACAGTCCTTTATAAGAGAGGGCTAGCAAAAACTTGACTGTAGGATTTTTTTCCAAAGTTTTCTTTGCAGAGAAGTGGCCACCGCATGCCTCTAAATGGAAGAATGCAAGGACATCCTGCTATTCACTTTCCAATACGCATCTCCGCATGACTTGGTCATGGTAGTACTCGAACCTGTACGGTTGTCGAAGTAGAAGTACTTCACCTCTGCCATGAATCTCCTTCAATCCTCCGGGCTCCACTGCGGTAGTATTTGTCCTATTGTAAGATAATTACATAAGTTTGAAATAAATATTTACCCAATTCTACACTATTAACATTTTTATCTCTACTCTTAACATCTACTTAGTTCATTTATACTCTATTACGTATATTAGCATTTTAAAAACATAATTACGTTGCTATATTTGATAATACGAATGTGGGAGTTAACAGCTTGGAACAATTAAAGCCTATCTTTTGATGATCTCTTGCTTATTTTATTGAATTGTTATGTTGGAAAAATACATATGAAATTGGGGGTTTTGAATTTATTTGTGATTTGAGAAAACAGTTGGTATTGCATCTCTTGTATGGTTTGTTGTGATGGACTTGATTTGAGAACTATCGTAGAGTGTTAGAGGTTAGTCTATCCCAATGGGGGTGAGATGGTTTCATAACACTTGCAGTGGATTGTTGTTTGTGAGAGCAATCACTATTGTTCACGTAAGTTCAAGGCGGAGGGATGGTATAATTTTCCTTGGAAGGATTCATCAATGCCATGGAAGACGGTATACGCCCTTCCTAAATTGATTTGTGTGGTTTGGATGGGTGAATGAGGTAGAATCGTCGTGCAGATTCATGGGAAGCAACCAATATACATGAGAATTTGGTGTGATGCTATTGAATGATTAATTGATTTCTTCACATGTTTATTCCTTTCATTTAACTTATTGCTATTGTGTTAACTTGAGATCGAATAAATTTTCACTATTTTATTTCAAGTTATATATGATATTTTAGAAAGTAAGACCGAACTGTTTTATATGTTTTCTAAACATTGTTCAAGTTTGGGAGGTTGTTGCTATAGAGCTTAGTTCTCACCCCCTACAAATACTATTTATTCTTGGATGTCGATTTAGATGAAGAGCTCAGAGTTGATGAGCAGATAGCTTGGGAAGCGCAATTGGATGGAAGCGTGGATCCCGGGGGGGATGCCTAGAGTTGATCTCCCCATGTCCTAGGCTAAGAGATGCATTTTGATACAATGGATATATGTTATTTTGTTTATTCCGCTGCAAGATAATAGTTAATTTTTGAGATGTAATTGCTATAGTTTAACATATTCTTTTGGATGTAGATGCCATGGTTTGGCATATTCTTTTGGATAATGTTGTAGATATTATGTACGATGAATGGAATTTGCCTTATTTATGGACTTTATTAGTTGCTCTCATGATGTGAATGGTTATAAATAGTAATGTCGTCCAAGGTTGATTTTGGGGCGTTACAGTAGGGTACTAAACTTAAATGACCCTCATCAATGGCTTGTCCTTTTGGATTATTAGGGTTTTTCATATAGAATAATGCTGCCAGATGAATATCTATGATATTCCTATCAGTATGGCTAGTCCTCCACCGAAACGCTAAAGATCTTCTATTATAGCATGCTATAACTATCAGATTAATGACCTAAATGATCCTCATGAATGGCTTGTCCTTCTAGATTACTAAGATCGTTTAACTGGTATAAATGATAATATTCCCAGTCAAAGATCTACGGCATTCCTATTGGTATGGCTAGTCCTCCACCGGAACGCTGAGGATTTTAACTGGTATATATATATCACAGATGGAGCCAACTGAATAATTCAAGTATTCCTCATGAATTGCTTGTCCTTTTGGTTCACTTGGATTAATCAATTGACATATCTATAACCAGCTAACCTAGGAAGTTGCTGTGTTATGACTTAATACCACTAGTTAACCTAAGAAGTGGTTGTGTCATGGTTTATTATATACGCACCTACTATTATGAATTTAAATGAATAATTCAAGTATTCCTCATGAATGGCTTGTCCTTCTAGTTTGCTTGGATTAATCAATTGTCATGGATACCACCAGCAAATCTAAGAAGTTGTTGTGTGATGGTTTATATACATCAGACCTACCGGTTAACTTTCCAGTAAAATGAGAGTTAATTGTTGTAAGGTAGCATTTCCAGTACTTAACCAATATAAAACATATAGAATCCCTCAACTGAAGGGTATCTTTATATTTTTGTCATTAATACGCTTACTTGCATACTTTATTTAATTAAACTAGTTGTTAATCTAAGCTCACATCACAAGCCATCAAATGATACACTACTTCAAACAACAACTTTACTGTTTTTATTTTAAAATCTAAATTACTAAAACTCTTCGTGGGATCGATACTTATACTTGGGTGTATAATATAAATCGAGAAAACTACAATTCGACCACTTATACTTGGGTGTATAATATAATTCAGATCACAAAAGACTGAGAATCAAGTTTTTGGCGCCATTGCCGGGGAGTTATGGTAATTAAAAATAATAATAATAATAATAACAATATATATGTTTATTTGTGTTGTGTGGTTATAGTTTGTTTGTTTATAGTCTATGTTTGTTCATTCATTCATCAGTAGGTTCTATAAATCAGTCATCACCCTCATCTTCTTCATCTTCATCTACACAAGAATCCTTTGAACTAAGTATGGCTAGAAACGTACCTAAGGAAGAACAACCTAGAGAATAGGAAGTAGTACAAAATATTCGACCATTAAGAGAATATTTACATCCTACGTGAACTAATGTCCCATCATGTTTTTCTTTTCCAACAAACGCTCCAAATATTAATATTAAACCAGGAACAATACAGTTACTACCACAATTTCATGGTTTATAAACTGAAAACCCCTATGTTCATATGAAAGAATTTGAAGAAAACTACGGAACATTGCAAGATAATTCTGAAATGGTCAGATTAAAACTTTTCCTTTTTCTTTAAAAGATAAAGCTAAACTAAGGCTTAACTCTTTAAGAGAAAATTCGATCACAAATTGGCAAGCTTTACAAACTAAGTTTTTTAAAAAGTTTTTTCTTGTGCATCATACTAATGCATTAAGATATCAAATAATGAACTTTTCTGTAAAAGAAGGTAAAACATTTTATCATTGTTGGAAAAGATTTAAAGATCTTCTCCAAGCTTGTCCACAACATGCATTTGAAAACTGGACTTTAGTTGGTTTCTTTTATAATGCACTTCCATCTGCAATGCAACAATTTGTTGAAATGATGGCCCAATGAGAGTTTATGAACAAAAACTCTGAAGAAGCATTTCAATTTTTTGATACTATTTTAGAAAGTTCCCAGATGTGGGACTCAACTTCTTCAACTATTGTGGAAAATAAGTCATCTGCATCTGAAAGAGGAAAAAATATTTTGAAAGACGATGATGATTTAAGAGCTAAAATGACTAATTTATCTCAAAAATTAGAAGCCTTACAAATGAAAAAAATTAAGCAAGTATCTGTGGTATCAACAACTGATCAAGTATGTGAAATTTGTGTGTTGTCAGGACATCCTGCTGGGGAATGTCCAACTATACTTGCATTCAAAGAAGTGTTAATTGAATAATCTAATGCTGTTCCAACTTATAATAATAAATCTTATATGATTCCATATTCTAAAACTTACAATCCATGATGGAGGAATCATCCAAATTTTAGTGGAAAAAATACACAACCCACAAATCAAACACAAGGCCCACCACAACCACAAAATCAACAACAATATCCACCATATCAACCCCCACAAAGAAGAACTCTAGAAGATACAACAAATCAATTTATTCAGAGTCAGATGAGTTTGAAAACTCAAACAACTCAAGCATTCAATGATTTTAAAGCTCAAAATTCACAGAGTATTGAAGATATTAAAAGTCATCTAGCTAAATTAACCCAATCTTTGAGTACTTGGGAGAAAGGAAAATTTTCATCTCAACCTAAACTTCCGCAAAGTCAGAGTCAAGCTAATGCTATATCTTCTAAACCTTGTCCAAGTCAAGTTCAAGTAATCACAATGCTAAGAAGTAGCAAGGAAATTGATAAAACTATTAAGCCTAAAATCCCCAAGAAAATAAGAAAGGAAATTTATGTTAATGAACCACTTGAACCTGAACCTTCAATTAAAAAACAACCAAAAATACAAAAAAAAGGAAGATCAACCATGTTCTATTCCGTTACCTTTTCCTGAAAGGGTCAAGAAACTAACATCTGAAAAAGATCAATCTAAAATTTTGACCTGTTTAAACAAGTCAAGATTAATATTCCTTTGTTAGATGCTATAAAACGAGTTCCAGCTTTTGCGAAGTTTTTAAAAGATCTTTGCACAATAAAAATAAAAATAAAATGTACTAAAGAAAGCATTTATAACTGAACAATTTAGTACTATAATACAACATAATACTCTTCTTAAGTACAAAGATCCAAGAAGTCCTACAGTCTCATGCATCATTGGGAATTTTCGAATTGAAGAAGTTCTGCGAGATCTTGGAGCCAGTTGTAATTTAATGCCATATTCAGTGTATACACAATTAGGATTAAGTGAGCTGAACCTACTAATGTTACACTACAATTAGCTGACCAATAAATAAAAAATCCACGAGGAATTGTGGAAGATGTTATTATCCAAGTTGATCAATTCTATTTCTCAGCAGATTTTATCGTAATAAATACGCAACCAATTTTTTATGCATCTGCATACATACCTATTATTCTAGGTCGACCATTTGTAGCTACATCAAATACATTAATTAATTGTAGAAATAGAATTATGAAACTTTTATTTGGAAATATGACCAGTGAATTGAACATCTTTAATGTGATAAAGCACCTGGGTGAGGAGAAAAAAATTTGTGAGGTAGATGAAATTGATGAGATTGTAGAGGAGAAAGTTAACACCTTTTCTTATTCTGACCCTCTACAAGTCTATTTGATTAATTCTGTTATTAATAGTGGAAATCCTGATGTGCAATTTTATGCTGATTTGTTAAATTCTTTGCAAGAAATAACACAGAATGTAAGAAACTTTAACTGGGAACTTAAGCTAGATTGATCTATCCTTTATACATCTCTTATATATTGTAGTTATATTTTTTATTTTGTGTTTTCATTTCTTTTGTATAGTTTCTTTGTTTATTTTGCAAATTAGGTTTTGTAATATGGATGTATCTCGCTTCCATATCTAATTTGCAATTGTCTAATATTCTATTTCATTTATATCATACATTAAAGACAATGTCTAATTTAAGTTGGGGGGTGTGGGTGACAATTTACTTATGTGTGAATTTAGTTATACTTGTGTTTAGTGTTTTTATATTTAAAAAAAAATCGTCTTTGCGACTAGTAGACGTTAAAGAACCAGATAGTAAGTCTTTTCAACTACAAATAAAAATATATATTTATAACAGAATATAATTAGTGTGTCGAACCAATTTTAGGTCGAGCGTGAGATAATCTCCGATGGATTAGGTATAGGCAGAATAAGGATTATCCTAAGACGCCATCTTAGTCTACCCCAATGTTAACAAGATACGCAAGAAATGAAGTTGACCGTGTCACTAGTAATATTGATCTAGACAGTTTTGACACTGACTAGATGTGATCAAATGATGTATTATTTTGGAATAAATGTAAATAGCTACAGATTAATTAGGAAAATAGTAAATACATAAAATCATAATAATATTAATAATAATAATAAGTAATAAAACCATTTGAAAAAAAAAGAGCGGGTAGCGATTTTGTAGAATGTTTGAAGATTTAATTAATTTTGTAACTGCAAGGAAGCATAAATTCAGTAGTCAGCAGTGCAATGCAAATTCCAGTGCATCCTCACAGCAAAATACAAAAAACCAAGTTGAGATTTTGAGACTACTTCAAGAGAATTTTGGAGGAGGCCCATCTACTTCTTAAAAACTGGAGATTCTACAGAAAAATAATTTGCTATCTTTCACTCATCTTTTACATTATGCACTTTTACTTATGCTCTTCAACTTTAGTTTATGTTTTATACTTGTTTGTTTGCCTTAAACTTATTTGTTGTTAACTTATGCATGTTTTGAATTAGGTGTGTTTAATTTTGTTTTTGTTAAAGTTAGAACCTATATTGTTAAAGTTAGGAAGACTAGTTCATATGATTCACAATTAAATTAAGTTAATATTTCTATGTTTTGTGAAAATAGCCTTAATCTGATCATGCGGGATTTTCATTACTTTAGTTGTATATTATCTTAATATTTTCATTTAAACTTACTCTTATAAAGCACATATAGATTTCTTTATTTTCAAAGCTTTGTAAAATATTGCACTCTTTACATATTTAGTGGAGATGTATAACCAATTGAAGAATTTGAGCCAATCTTTCTTGGAGAGATAGTCTACATCTACTCAAATAAACATCTTCGATTCTACGGTAAACTTTCTTTGAATAATCTTATTAATTTTGTCTTGATTAGCACTTGTTAGATTATATTATTAGCATTATCCTTGAAATTATTTTATGCATGAATTATACAGATATATAATTTTTGGAAAATGATCTTAGGCCATGTTTGATTAATTTTGAGCCTTAACCATTTCTTTTACAAAATTATATCCTTAGTCAACCATGATTGAGCCTAAAAAAGTAGAAATTCTTTTCTTGAACCCCAAGAAATACCTGAGCCACATAAAAAATATATTAAATCTACCCTTGCTATCTAATTTTCTTCCACCCTCTTTTAAATTAGCAGGATACCAAAAGAAAAAAAAGAAAAAAAAAGGAATGATCCTGATTCAAAGAAAATAAATCTGGAAAAAAAAAAGAGCCAAGAAAGTGAAAAATAGAAAAAATGAACATGCAAAGTCTTAGAAAAGAAAGAGGTGTGTCACAATACTAAAGAAAGCATTTGAATCCCACTAACGTCATTTCTTAAACCTTAAACCCGTGGCCACATTACAACCCAAAGAAAGTCCTTTTTGATTTCAGAAATTATGCATTTGTATTAGTCCTATCATTCTAAAAAGGAAAACGTTAATAATATATGTGTAATATAGTGTTAATATTCTCTCATGAGATTATGTCAAATTCCAGTTCTATTCAAATAAACCGCTCTTTTGAATAACTATATGTGATATTATTTGCTTTGTTAACAATAGTCCAATCACATGTAACTATTGAGAAAATAGTCACTATAACATATGTGTTATTCTTACTGAGTGTATTCCAGGAAAGGATTGACATCAAGACTACCATGAAAGATGGTAATATTTTTAGAGTGATTTTTGAAACAAAAAAAATCATCACACACACACACACACAAGTTTTTATAAAAATATATGGATAGTGTTACAACTAACGTGTGTTACTCTTATAGTGATCAGAAAAGGAACTGTTCTAGCAAGACAGAAGGAATATTGATTTAATTATTTTTGTGAAAAGTATGAATTATAAACTCCTAACTCCTGAAGTTTGTAGGTAGCTTCACTAAAAACATTCACGAGACAAAACTCGTCCACTAGGAATCACCTAAGGGTTTAACGGCTTATTGCATTTGCTAAATGCAATTGTGAAAAAATCTACGAAAATGATTTCACTTCTGTTTATGTTTTATTTTGTGAAATAGTTTTTATAATCTATGTTTACTAGGGACTAGTAAAGTTTAAGTTGGGGGGGGGTGTGATTAACCGTAATTAGTGTGTAAACTATAATGACTAAGTAATTAACTTTGTTAGATAAAACAACAAAAAATTATCAATTAGGGTTAATTATAATGTGTGTGTAAATTAAAGTTTAAAATACTTTATGTTTAAATTTCAGGGTCTAATGCAGAAATACCAGAGAATACGAGGCAATTTTGCAAAACTTGAAATGACACAGGAGCAAAGTGTAATATAGACACATGGAACATCCAGCATGCGACACATGGATCAACTGCAAGGCACCTTGAAGCTTAAGAACAAGACACCTGGAATCTCCTACAAGGAATCACCATGCGGATGGTCACTAGGTGGCAAAGCCTTACCTTTCCACCTCAGCCTTATCTTTCCACCTTGTGCTTGCCTTTTCCACCTCATGCTTGCCTTTTGTCTATAAATAGGGGACTCCTTCTTCATTCCAAAGAGGTCGGCCATCCTAGAGCTCCAAAGGGAGAAATCCAAGGGAATAAAAAGAGAGAAAAAGAAAGAAAGAAAGAGAGACTAAAATATAAAGCCGGTCTATCCTACACCAATATTCTGTATATATCTACTGCCACCTTTTTTGCCTTAATTTGTGACGCCCTAAAATCCGGGGGTCAGTTGATTACCCATCAACCCGCTGAATACCCGTGGATACCGAGTAACTCGATATCACACCGTTATGCCCCATTTACCGAGGTCCTTAATTTAACAAAATTCGGGCAGAGTCTCCTTTGTACAGGGAGCTCTACCCAAAACACAACCTGTGCATTATATAATAACATGACCTGTCTGAGGCCCCATATAACACAATGACCACACATGGTCCATTTATAAGTAAAACTTGACCACACCGGGTCCAATTATAATTAAACATTGGCCATGCCGGGTCCAATCATTCATATTTATATAAAAACATGCAAGGTTAGTTTAACAATAGTCCATATAAGTTATATTATAATTTAAAAGATTACATGCTTAAAACATTCTTTCCAAAAATATTTTACATTAACACAAAATAAAGCCACATTCGGCTTTCTTCAAACATAAGGGTCCAAATTGGAGCCATCCACCGGTGTACCTCTCCTACCTGAAATGTTTCCCGTATAGGGTGAGCCAACGCTCAGTAGAAAAACTCCTACAGAGGCTACTTCCCACCTAAAATGCGTATGCAATGCGCACATGTTACACACAACTTCTTCCAAATAAAATATGTTATTCAAGATAGAATCTCATGATGTCATGCCAAGTAATGAGATGAAACTCACTCATGCATGTTATCTCGAGCCCACACTGACTCCCACAACACAATGCGACTCATATGTGTAAAACAAACGCCTTTGATGAAACACATCCAAAGATCATTTTGAAATCAACCATATGTTATAAAATCAATTCATTCTTGGATGTTTCCCATCAAATGAATAATTTATATATCAAAATCATGTGCCTTTATAGGGTATCGGATTCAGGAATCGCACCTCCTACTCCGTACGCCGTTACACTTTTCTAGAATTTCACCGCCGGTAAGTGTATGAACCAAGTGGCCGGGTTTTTCAGCCGAGGGAGTATCTAGCCCTACTTGCTATACCCGACACAAATTTTCTTATGCATGTAACCGTGCGACTCCGTAGGACGTTCCATCCCACTTTTCTGAGCCCACCATCAAGCACCAATATTGGTGTTGATCACCCTATGCAACCCTACACCCACACTCATGCATGTAGCCCATGAATGTGATGGCAATTCCATGTCCATATTGCAATGCATGCCAAATGAACAATCTTTACATATCAATGTATACCATGACAATTTATATCATTTGCATATAATCACCATAACCATTTCAAGTTCAATATATCCAAGAGCATATATCAACACTTCATCAACATGATAACACATAATACATGCTAATATCACATTTCATTCACAAGGCATAATATAAAACACAAAGCATGCCCACATGATCCAAATTTCCAAGGGATTACATAAATACTTCCATATACCAAAATCAAGCCAAGATTTTATATGGGCCATTTCAAGCAAAATAAAAATCAGAATATATAATTTTTACATAACCAATTATCGAAATATTCTAGAAATCACAAACTAGCACTTTCTAACTACCAATTCACACTAGAATTGATCCTACCCATTTCCATAACACCAACCATAATGGAAAAATGTTAGAAATACCCAAAACAGCCCACATGAACCCTATGGACACCTTAGGTTAGAAATAAGTCCGAGTAGGAGGAACCCTACCTCTTGAAGCGTAAAGAATTCGTAGGAAGCCTCAAGAACAAGATTCAACCCCAAAGCTTAGATTTCTCTAAAATCTTCCATTTGGATCTTCAGTGAAAATCTTTTTTTTTGGTACCCATGCATAACCCTCGTCGCGTACATCGACTTTAATTCTTGGCCCGACGAATTTCGACCTACGGAACTCCGAGACTCGGCGGAAGAAAGCTTGAAGAATTTATTTTTTTCCTCTTTGCTCTTGGGTCTGATCCAGTCGGCCAAATGAAGAGAAAACATCTGATTTTTTAGATATTTGCCAACTTTTATACTTTTTAAAGACCTGGCCCTCGTCGCGCCAAGTGTCTTCCTTTGTCCGGGTCTGTTTTCGCCGCGAAACGATTAAATTTCTTACCGATTTAAGCTCAAAATATTTTATATGAACTTTATTTAAAATATTTTTTAACTTTCAAAATTTTTATAAAAAATTCGTCTTTGGGGGGTCACTGGACGCCTGTCGCCTCGAAAAATGTAAAAAACTCAACCATCTCAGAATTCGGTGAAAATTGACAGGATAGCTCGATTTTGGGATGCGAATCCAACGGTGAGATCCGTTGCTTCATTAGAGCTCTAGAAAAATATTGAATTTAATCTCGCATAATAGTGGCAAATTACCATTTTGCCCTTTATCGAAAAAAGTACAATTTTTTCTCGGGTTTCACATTCTTCCCCCTTGAAAAGAATTTTGTCTTCGAAATTCACATACACGTGCACATACAATCACATGCGTATGTAACAGTCAAATAATGCTAAATGACTATAAGAATGTACCTACATCCTCGAACAAGAAAGATAACTGGTACGGATAGTGTCCTCGTGCTCCCATGTAGCCTCCTCTACTCCTTGATGCTGCCACAGCACCTTCACTTGCCGCACAGTCTTGCCTCGCAAAACCTGTTCCCTACAATCCATGATGCGCATCGGTCCCTCCTCAAAAGTCCCATCAACATCAACAACAAGCTCTCCCTAATCCACCACATGAGTCAGATCCGGAGTGTACTTTCAAAGCATAGAGACATGGAATACTACATGAACACCCGATAAATTTGGTGGTAACGCCAACTGGTAAGCAACTGTGCCCACTCTCTCAAGTACCTCGAAGGGCCCGATGTATCTCGACGACAGCTTCCCCTGCTTACCAAATCGGACCACTCTTCACTTAGGCATAACCTTCAAGAAGACATGATCTCCCACATCAAACTCTAGAGGTCGCCGCCATCTATCAGCATAGCTCTTTTGCCGGCTTTGAGCCGTGAGAAGACGCTTCCAAATCAAGTCCACCTTCTCCGAGGTGTCTCTAACCAAGTTTGGATCCGTAGAAGACCTCTCTCCTACCTCCATCCAACAAATCGGAGAATGACATGGCCTCCCATATAGCGCCTCATAGGGTGCCATCTATATACTTGCCTGATAACTATTGTTATAGGCGAACTCCACCAAGGGCAAGTGATCTTTCCAGCTACCCTTGAGATCTAGGATGCATGCTCGTTGCATGTCCTTTAATGTCTGGATAGTTCTCTCTGACTAACCATCCCTCTGGGGATGAAAAGCAGTGCTCATCATCAATTGTGTCCCCATGGCTCGCTAGAAACTTTCTCAAAAATGAGCCATAAACCTGGGATCCCGATCTGATACAATAGATACGGGTACTCCATACAGCCGGACAATCTCCCACATATACAACCTGTAGAATTCCTCTAGTGTGAAGGTCAGCTGCACAGCCAAATAGTGTGCCGACTTAGTAAGTCGGTCCACTATCACCCGCACCGCATCATGACCCTGCGATGTCCGTGGCAAATGGGTCACAAAATCCATTGTGATATGCTCCTATTTCCACTCAACTACCTCCAAAGGCTAGAGTAATCCTGCTGGTCTCTGGTGTTTAGCCTTAACCTGCTGACACATGAGACATCGACTGATAAAGTCGCCAACCTCCCTCTTCATTCCACTCCAATAATACTGGCGACGAAGATCATGATACATCTTCGTGCTCCCTGGATGAACCACAAAACAGGAGCAATGAAACTCCCTGAGGACCTCCTCTCTGAGCTCCGCAGACTGGGGAACCATAATTCGTCCCCTGAATCGGAGACTACCATCTGTGTGAATGACCCAGCCTTTATGATCCGTACCCAATCGTACTCGGTCCCTGATGGACACTAACTTGGTATCTTGTCCCTGGGACTCAATCACCTTGCTCAGTAGAGACGGCGTAGCCACCAAACTCCCCAAAGTACCCTGAGCCTGACCCATATAACATAGCCCGAACTGTCCCACAGTCCCAAGCATCCTTCACTCCCGGGAAGCCGTATTAGCCATAACTACCCGCGACTTCTGATTAAGTGCATTAGCCACCACGTTTGCCTTACCGGGATGGTAATGCAAAGTGAAGTCGTAGTCCTTTAGATACTCCATCCACCTGCATTGCCTCATGTTGAGGTCCCGCTGAGTGAAAATATACTTCAGACTTTTGTGATCCGAAAATACTTCAAACTGCTCGCCATACAGGTAGTGACACCAAGCCTTCAAGGCAAAGACAATAGCCGCCAACTCCATGTCATGTGTGGGGTAATTCTACTCGTGATTTTTTAGCTGTCGAGAATCATAAGCTAATATCCTCCCGGACTGCATCAAAACACATCCTAGCCTGTCCTTGGAGGCATCACAATAGACCGTGTACCTCTGTCCCCGTTCTGGGACTATCAGAATAGGAGCTGAAGTAAGCCTCCTCTTCAACTTTTGGAATGCATTCTCACAAGAGTCATTCCACACAAACTTGACCTCTTTCCGGGTCAACTTCAACATAGGCACAACAAATCAGGAGAAATCCTCAATAAATCGCCGATAGTACCCCGCCAATCCCAAGAAACTACGTATCTCCAAGACTGACTTCGATCTCTCCCAATTCGTAACTGCCTCAACCTTCTTCGGGTCCACAGATACACCCGAAGCCGACACTACATACCCCAAAAGCTTTACGAAATTCACACTTGCTGAACTTGGCGTACAATTGATGCTCTCTCAATGTCTGGAGAACAATCCTCAAGTGACCCTCATGCTCCTCCTCAGACTTGGAGTAGATCATGATGTCGTCAACAAAAACCACTATAAACTGATCTAAATAGGGTTAGAACACCATATGCATGAGATCCATGAATGTCGTTGGAGCATTCGTCAATCCAAAAGGCATGACAGTAAACTTGAAATGCCCAAACCGCGTCCTAAACGCCGTCTGAGGGATATCTTCCTCCCTAACTCTCAACTGATGGTAACCGGTGTGAAGATCTATCTTGGAGTAGACCTGCGCCCCTCTCAGCAGATCAAACAAGTCATCAATCCTTGGCAAAGGGTACCTATTCTTGATAGTGACCCGGTTCAACTATCGATAATCAATACACAACCAAAGAGTCTTGTCTTTCTTCTTGGAAAACAAGACCGGAGCGCCCCATGGTGAAGTGCTCGGTCTAATAAACTCCTTGTCCAACAATTCTTACAATTGGACCTTGAGTTCTTGCAACTCAGCTGGTGTCATCCTATGCGAAGTCATAGAGATAGGCAATATACCCGGATGCAACTCAATAGTAAAGTCTACATTCCTATGTAGAGGTAATCCTGGTAGTTCATCTAGAAAAATATCCTCATATTTGCACACAACCCGAGGTAGACCAAACTCCTGCCTCACCTCATCCTCTAGGGTAAGGCTAGCAAGCCAATCCATCAAATGTCCATGCCATCTAGAGTCATACAGGGCTTGGGGTAAAGCATACTGCTTCTCCCCCTGAAACTTGAAACAAACACCATTAGGCGTATAAGCCGTGACCCTCTTCCGATCACAATCAATGACGACACGATGTGCCGTCAACCAATCCATCCTAAAGATTATATCAAACTCTGACATGTCCATGACCCTAAGGTCCATGGTCAGTAGAATCCCCGAGATCTCTAAGCGTGCTTGGGCGAGAGTAGTACTAGGATGGGTGACCCCCTGGGAAGTCCTCGTGTTGCACCCCTTTTTTGTGTCAGACCCGAATTTTCGATCGTTAAGACGCTGTATTTTTTCGTGCGGGGCCCATTTGGTGGACGGTTTTAATTTTTGTAGATCTCGAAAAAATACCCAGATTCAAAAAAAAATTGCCTCAAAAGGACAACTGAGGGCAAAGTTATGGTCGCTTAAAGTTTTGTTATTTTTTAATGGTTTTCTAACACTCAGCCCAAGCGCCAATGTCCCAACGGCCATGCCCAATGGTGCCAGGGCCAGGGCCCATTCGGTGGACGGTTTTGGGGCGGTTCTTGTACATTTAATCGCGATACTGTGTGTCGGGGAGGAACGGAGTGGAGAGGAGCGGAACGGAACGGAACGGAAATGAGGTAACTTATAAGAATAAAAAGCGGAGGAGATGTCGGGTACGATCATACCAGCACTAATGCACCAGATCCCATTAGAACTCTGCAGTTAAGCGTGCTTGGGCGAGAGTAGTACTAGGATGGGTGACCTCTTGGGAAGTCCTCGTGTTGAACCCCTTTTTTGTGTCAGACCCAAATTTTCGGTCTTTAAGACGCTGTATTTTTTCGTGCGGGGCCCATTTGGTGGACGGTTTTAATTTTTGTAGATCTCGAAAAAATACCCAGATTCAAAAAAAAAATTGCCTCAAACGGACAACTGAGCGCAAAGTTATGGTCGCTCAAAGTTTTGTTATTTTTTAATGGTTTTCTAACACTCCGCCCAAGCGCCAGTGTCCCAATGGCCATGCCCAATTGTAACGCCCCAAAAACCCCCTTGGGTGACATTACATTCTAAAAACCATTCACCCCATGAGAGCATTACATAAATTCATCACGACGAAAGTTCATTCATCAACCATTCATATTTTAACAAAATTTGGGCAGAGTCTCCTTTGTACGGGGAGCTTTACCCAAAACACAACCTGTACAATTATATTACAATTGACCACACCGGGTCCACATATGCATAACTATTGACCACACCGGGTCTATTTATCCATCATAAAATAAACTTTCATTCATCATATGTCATATCCACACTATCATCCCAAAAGAATAGGTCCAATCTTGGCCTTTACATCTCCACAATGTAATAATATAACGCAGCGAAAATAACAAAAAAAAAGAACTAGACTTCAAAAGGATATTCTAAGTATAATCTAGTCTAGAACAAAATAAAAGTGTCGCTCTAAGCGTCCACCTCGGGATCCACATTCCCTTCAAGCGGAGTCTCCCAATGGGCGGGCTCCTCGGCTCCTAACTCCTCCTCAAGTGTGAAATCTGAAAATGTTATTTGTAGGGGGTGAGCACGAAGCTCTGTAGCAAAATCCTCTCAACTCATACAAGGTTTATAAAAATATATAAAAGGGTCGGTCTCATTTTTCAACATAGCATAGATACATAATTTGAAATGAAACGGGTGCATTTTTCAACGAATCTCAAGTTTAAGTAACAATAGTAATAGAAAGGAGCAATTTCAACCAAGTGCTAATAAACATCCATTGCCAAAATATAAATCATTTCCCACACATGATATCATATTGTCCTCTCTAACGGGAGCATCCTTACAAGGAACCTCTCACCCTCAAGATTTGGTTTCTCAAGCATCCTTACAAAGAACCTCTTGAGAAAATCACATACTGTCCTCTTTTGGTGTGAGCATCCTTACAAGGAACCTCTCACCCTCAAGATTTGGTTTCTCAAGCATCCTTACAAGGAACCTCTTGAGATGGAATGAGCATCCTTACAAGGAACCTCTCATCCATGTTCATTCCAACAACCATACAAGATCACATCATCCCAACAATCGTCACACATAACCAAGGATTCCATAAATCTCCAATTTACAAGCAAATTTCCAAAGATCCACAAATCCATTATGAGGCAATTTCAATAAACAATTAGGAAAATACAAGAGATCACCACAACATCATTTATTACTCAACACAAACCACTAAAGTTTTCAAAGCCAAGATTGAGTGACTATAGAGAGAAAAATCCATATTTCTCAAAAGTTAGGGTTGAGAGCAAAAACAAGAGAAAGTAGTTACCCAACCATAACATTGTTTAGAACATGATAATATTTGCATAGACATCAAGAATCAAAGGTTTCCTAACATACATCTAAGATTTAGATCAAAAAAAAAAAACCTATATGTATACATAGCCCTAGTCTCAATGTAAGAGAAAGAGAAGAAATCCCCTACATTGAATCAAAGTTTCAAACCAAAAATCCAAGCTCTAATGACCTCCTTTCTCCCTTTCCTCCTTTCCTCTATCTTCCCCAAGGGTGCTAAGGGGTTTGGGGGTGAGAGATGTGAGAAAAAATAGAAGAAATTGGCTGGATTCTGTGTTTTAAACACAGCAGTCCGCGACAAATCACTGTTCATGGCTGAATTTTGAGTTTTTTTTCCAAAATTACAGTTTTGCCACTAGAAATCTCCAATTTGATCCATACGACTACCCTAAGGTTTTTCGACGTTCCAGATTCATTTTTAATGTTATTTTAACCTAAAAACATTGCTTTTTATGATTTATTTCAAAACTAAAATAAATTCACACTTGGAACATTAAAATTTCTATTTTATTCCTTCAAACTACTATAGGTGATATCCTTACGATTTTAATATATATATAGTTTATTCTTAAGTCATTACATATAGAAGAATCACTAAACAAGTACATTAATATATTAATGTAAACATATGGGGTTTTACACCTTCAAGGTCTAATAAGAAAGCACAACCCTTTACTATCCAAGGAGCACCATAGTGCAGATTTTTGGTCAACTTCATAGAATAAACTGATTTGACTCAGGTATTTCTAGGAGGTGTAACCTATATGGTTGGAAAGATATACGAGTTAGGGTTCTAACAAAAATAACGGTGCACAATTCGGACTTTCCAATAAAGAGTTATGATGAAATTAGCGAAAGGTAGTCTGCCGGACAGATTTTTGGACAGTGTAGACACTACTTCGTAATATGGACATAACTCCTTCCTCCTAGTTCCGATTGAGATGATTCAAGGTGATATGGAATCCTAAGAGAGAGCTCTACAAATTTCATGTTTTAAGTTTTGAGAGATATGGACTGCATCAAGGTCGAAATCGAGCTTGATGTTACAGCCAGTGCACTGTTCATCCCTTTTTCATTCTACCAAATTCAAACACACATCACTACACATATCCCCATTTTTACAACAATTATTTACTATATATCTATATACATATATAAAAGAAAATGCGGGGTGTTACACCTATGGTGCCAGGGCTAGGGCCCATTCGGTGGACGGTTTTGGGGCGGTTCTTGTACGTTTAATCGCGATACTGTGTGTCGGGGAGGAGCGGAGTGGAGAGGAGCGAAACGGAACGGAAAGGAGGTAACTTATAAGAATAAAAAGCGGAGGAGATGTCTGGTGCGATCATACCAGCACCAACCTTCCGGATTCAATGGAAATTTTATTTTGACCTAAAAATGTTTTGAACTTACCTAACAACCTCTTCCAAGCTTAAATACCTTCGCAACTTAAACTTCATAATCAATTTACCTCCCAATAGTTATTTCTACCGTTATAATCTATGTGGTTCATTCTTACGTCATTACATATATTAGAATCACTAAACAATTATATCATTATATTAATATAAACATGTGGGGGTTTACAATCCACCCCCCTTAAAGAAAGTTTCGTCCTCGAAACTTAATAGTTGAGTCGGTCTATCAAATTCTAGTTTACCACAGGTTCTCAACGTATGTTATTCCCTTAAGCATCAAATCCAAGATCAGAATAGAATATCATATTATAAATTTTATATCCATCCTTTCCACTTATAACGTCATTGCAGTTACTTAAGGTCCTCAAGATTACATTCCTTCACTAGAGTTCATTTACCACCTTTATTCTCAATAATTGCATACGATTGTTCCAACAAATTTCTTATCATGCATAACCACTTGATCATAATACTTAATTTTGTACTCATCAAATATCACTTCTCTTCTGAATTTCACCAACCATTTCAGTAAACCTTATATTTGCTTCTTACATGTAGCTTATTCATAAGCATATCCAAATAACTCAAATACAATTCCGCTCTTAGGATTGCTCATCTTTCCTATACTACCATCATGGTGTAATACAAAATTTATTAATGATATCACTGTAAGATTCATCTCCATTCCTGAAATAGATAAAATATTCTTAATGACTTTGTTTCTCTCACTAGCCAAGAGAAATTCACAATCTTTGAAACCTAACAATAATTTCAAATCACAACTTCACACTCCTATGTAAGTCAATATTCTAGAATCCACTTTGATGTGGCACATCTATTTGTAATTCCTCATCATACTGCTTACCTGCACCATTGTAGTCATTACTCAAGTAGTTTGCTGCGCACTCTGATATAAATTATAATTCACCAATTCAGAAATCAAGACTAGCCAAACGATAGGAATTCCTATATGTCTTTAAAGTTTTTAGAAGATATGTCAGATTCCACCCAAAGTGTACAATTGAAATCTAACTGTGCTTGTTTTTCCATTTATAACTTCCAAAACGTGTACACTAACGATCCATCAAATCCATTCAAAGGGGGTTTTTGTAATTGACCAACTATTATAACTAGACTAAGTGTCAAGTTATATCTCTAACATATTTGCTTTCAGCCCCCAATCTTGAGCTCAACTCAATAAGCCTTACTATCCCCTTCATAACTCATTTGTATCCAGATTCATACTTTTAGATCACCTCAATAGCCTTACTATCCCCTTCATAACTCATTTGTATCCAGATTCATACTTTTAGATCACCCTCAATAACTCTACATGCTCATCAAATTGATTAAGGCCACTTATTTTCTATCTCCCAAGTATTCATTCTCAATCTCTAAAGTTGAGGTAGAACTAATAACCATGTAATCAATTCTTAGTGGCTTTCATTAACATTACAACTCTTTTCACGATACTTATACTTTCGAATCCCTATGATACAATCCATTAAAATATATATCTTGTAATATACCAAAATATGGAGATAGACTATTAAGGATCTCAAAATATCTTTCAATTCCCTATCACCAGGCTTCTTATGATATAATCAAAACTACAACAAAACTCCCAATGATTAAACCAATGTTCCTCAATTTTCCCACATTAGTCATCACAGTCTTAATCATTATTCATAATTCCCAAAATAATAACGATATGCTAATTACTAGGATACCATAGTCATTTATCCCAAAAATTACATAAGGTTTCTACATCCATGTCAAAGCCAATCTGCATAGGTATCATCATTGATTTTCCCAAATTACATCTTTCCAATTATCCCTACTAACTGTCAAGTTAGAACCTTCCACACCCATACCAACAATACTCAAGTATAATTAATCAAACCTATCTTAATAATATACTAAAGGGACAAGAAAAAGAACTCTATATTCTCCCAACATCCATTATATCTAATAACGTTAAAAGATCCCACAGAACAATAGAGATTCATATCAAACTTTAGATATCATACTTATTTCAGTAATTGTCTGTTATATTTGACCTCAAGCTTTCAAACATCTATAATCTTTAATCCTACTATATATAGGGTCAAAGGTAACTACAATAACTTAGTAAATCTTCTTTGATTTTCTTTTTGCATGTCTATAAGTTCGTTAACATAACTCAACCTCAAATTTTTCAATCACAATTTGTAAATACAAGTCAACTACTAACTCCACACTCAACCAACAGATTCTTAATTGCTAATACTTTAAAGAGTCTAAGTGTAGTGAACTAAAAGCCCACCACAAAATAAGGTCACCTAAGTATATCATCCTCAACGATTATCCAATTTATGACCCTTCTAATCAATTAATACTTCCAAACTAAATTCAATCAATACTCCGTAATATTTTCAAACTAATATTGGAAACCTCAAGTACATAGTTATGAAACAATCTCCTATCCATTTAAGACCTATAACTACAATTTCAATCATTATTCCAAAACTAGACTCCCATTCGAGGTTACTTCACCATATCTCTTCAATTTCTATAACTTTTGAATAACACAAATAACTTTCCATAACTTTATCATTCAAAAATTTTTCCATCTTAAAGACATCTAAGTTGACCTTACCTCCACATATCCAAATTGGGTTATCACCTCTCCTTGACTAATGGTTCTGCTATGCTTTTCTAACGCGAGTTTGGTCTTTGCCACAAATCCTATCTCATACCTATCTCCAATATAGATAATATGACTTGCATAAGGATAGAGGTCTTGCATTATTTACAAACCAAAGGACAAATTATCATTCGTCTCCTAGAATAGTCCAAACGACATGCTATAAGACTAGAATATCCATTCATAACTAATGCAACCCCGTTTACAATCACTTCTTACTCCCCAATTCGTAGCACACAATCTCTACACATCCTCCTAATATCCAATTGTTCTCCTATAGGCATGTCGATACTCTAGGCATGTTCTGGATTCTCAAATTCTAATCCCAAATTAATAGTATATGTGGTGCGTAGGAAGGAAGGAGTAACGCCCGGATCAAATAAAATATGGGTTCAAGAATTATAGAGAAAAATAATACCTTCCATAACTGCATGGGAAACGCCTTCCTCCGGTTGTGTCGTAGTAGAAACTTTTCCTTGATTAGTACCATCGGGGGTTATAGCTTCTAACGGTCCCTAATGTAGTGGCTTCGGTAGGGGTGGTTTATGTATATTGACCTGTCCTACAGCTGGTTTGGTCTTTGATGGAAATGATGGACATCTATGTTTAAAGTGCCCGTAACCTCCACATGCAAAGCATTGATGGGGGTTAGTGTCTGTTCTATTCCAAGTGACCCCAGCTTCGCGTACTACTTGATTCCTCTTCCCTAGAGCTTGCTCAGGTCGGCAGTACGGAGCTGCCCTTTGTGTAACCCCACTGCTGCTAGCTCCAATCCTAATCGGACCTCCCTTCACTAAATTTTGTCGTTGCTGGTTGTAGATTCTATTTTGGTGTTGTGTCAAAGTGGTTAGCTCCCTTATGCATTGATAAATGACATCCATGGTATCGGGAGGTGGTGGTGGTGGATTTGCTTGGCCACCACATCCCTGTCCACGTCCACGACCACCCTCCATCCTACACATCAATTTACCACTTAGTTTTCCTTAATGTACAAGACATCTTAACTATCACCTAAATCCTAAGTATAATGCTTATACAAAATTTTAAACACTAATTTCACTCCACCTAATCCTCATCTCTAAGGGTAATCTATAACCTATAGCTCCCATGTAAGACCAAAAGCCTAAGCTCTGATACCAACTTTGTAACGCCCCAAAAACCTCCTTGGAAGGCATTACAATTTGAAACCATTCAAATCATGAGAGCAACTAATATGATCCATAAATAAATAAGATTTCATTCATCATTCATAAAATTTACAACATTATCCTAAAAGAATATGCACACTATGGCGCTTATATCTCAAAGATTTAACTGTTATAGTGCAACGGAATAACCAAAGAAAGCTAGACTTCACAATATTTAAAAATGAATTATCGAGTCTAGAACAAAAAGGTAAAATTGCTCTAGGCGTCCACCTCGGAATCCATGTTCCCTTCTGTCGAAGTCTCCTAAGGTACCTGCTCATCGCCTTCAAGATTCTCCTCTCGGATATAATTTGAGAAATGTTTGTTTGTAGGGGGTGAGTAGTAAGCTCTGTAGGAAAAATCCTCCCAAACTCGAACAAGATTTAGAAAAACATATAAAAACGGTCGATCACCTTTCACAAATATATGAATTTTGAAATAAAACAAGGACATTTAAACAGAACTCAAGTTTAAGCAATAACAATAATTTAATACATCAGTGAAACCAATATACGACTAATAATTCATTCTACTATAAATCGTTTCTCCCAAGTTATTGTAGAATCCCACACTTCCCAAGATTCTTTTAGAAACCATTTCTGGTACAATGAACAATAACCCACCACTGTATTCGTATCTCAAATATGAAGTAAGATCTAGCATGGTCACCATCGAAAGCATCATGTCCCACATATCCACAAACACAAATCCTCGCAAGGATATCCAAACTTTGGGAAGGAGGTGTGCCAACACAATGGCAGTGACGAATCCAACCCAGGCATTAGTATACTAATTCTCTGACATGGCACCTGTGAGCTAATAGTAGTTTGATCCTTGCAAGGCACCAACCCCACTACGAGTGGTAGGATATGTCCAAACCCGCACGGAGTAAGAAGACGTCTACTCACTCCATGATACCTAGTCAATCGTAGCCCATGTTTATCCAAGCAACCACACAAGAGATATAATACCAATAATTCTATCAATAACAAACAATTTCTAAAACTCCCAATTCCATGGGTATTTCCAAGAGCACAAGTAATTTCAACAATCCCCAAATTTTCACATGTATCATTTCAATAGAACATTGAAGAAAATGCAAGAGATCATCATCAATATCATTTTATTACTGAATAGAAAGCACTAAGGTTTTGAAATCAAGAACCAAGGAAGAATCAAAAGGAAAATCCATCACTCTTGAAAACTAGGGTTTCAAATCAAGAAAAAGCGATTTCATGGGTATTCAACCATAATTTTGTTTAAAACATGATAATAATTGCAAGAAGACCAAGAAACAAAGAACCCATAGCAAATACATAAGATTAGGAGTCAAAACATACATATATATTAGCCCTAGCATCAATGGACAAGAATGGAAGAAAACCCCTACCTTGTAATCAAGAATTTCAAATCAAAAGCCCAAGCTTTGAAGACCTTCTTTCTCCCTTTTCTTTCTCTCTTTATCTTCTCCTAGGGTTCTAAGAGGTGTGGGGTGAGACTGGAATGAAAGAATAGGACAAATGGGGTTTAGAATGGTGTTTTAAAACATAAAAATCCCAATTTTTTTACTGTTCATCAAGCTTTAAATAAAGCGTACCAGTACGCAGTACCGGTACTGTTTAGCCCTGGAGTTGGGCGTACCCCTACTACGTACTGATACGATTTGACTGACAAATTTTTGCTCCAACTTTCAGTGTAGTTTTGGCCCATTTAGAGGTCTAATAGGAAAATTTTCGTGAAATACACTTTTGTAGCCCTAGAAGTCTACCATCTACTATCAAAATGTCAGATCAAATGGACTTCAGAATAAAAGGTTATGATCAAAACACTAGACAGTGTCCAAAATCTCTTTTACCCAAATTCTCTCTAAAGTGTGCTTTAACTCCGAAATACTTCCTCACTTCTAATATACCCCATATTACTTCTCCCAAGATTTCTCAATCTTTCGGATTCAATGGAAATCTTATTTTGACCTAAAATTGTTTTGAACTTACCTAACAACCTCTTACAAGCTTAAATACCTTCGTAACTTAAACTTCATAATCAATTTGCCTCCCAATAGTTATTTCTACCGTTATAATCTATGTGGTTCATTCTTATGTCATTACATATATTAGAATTACTAAACAATTATATCATTATATTAATATAAATATGTGGGGGTTTACAGTGAAAGTCCCCCAAAAGATTGGATCGTATTTTCATATGGAACCTGAGTGGTCTATTAGGATGATCTCTCACCGGTTCAAAACTGTATTGATTTTATGATTGTATTATTGTTTTCAACTTAAATGCTTTCGTTCAATGTTTTCTTCTTTATTATTTATGCATGAAATGAACTATTTGATATTACCCAATCATGTCAAACTATTTTATTTTCAAACTCGTTTTCTTAGCATTGACTTAATGTACCGAGTTTTCTATGCTCACCCTACAACGTCACTCAAAAATTACATGTGAGGAGAATATTGTTATCAAGGCAAGGTAATTGCACATGTAATATCTCAAAGGAAAGTTATTTGAATAATACATGGAATGTGGCATAATCTCATGAAAGAATATTAATACACAGCATTATCAACACTCTCCGCTTTCTTGCTGAATTAGGTGGAAAAAATACATATGCCTGACTTATGGAATCAAAAAAGACTTTATTAGGATTATAACGTGGCTAAGGGTTTTGGTTTTAAGAAACTACGTCAAAGGTATTGAAAAATATATCCTTTCTTGATTAGTGTAGCACACATCTCTCCCATTTTCCCAAAATTTTATACATAGTATTTTCCATTTCTCCATTTTCAATTCCATTTTTGTTGTCTCTTGGCTCATTTCTTTCTTTGCATTTTTCTTTTTCTTTCTTTCACAGCTTCTTTCTTTTCCTTTCTTCCTTGAACAGTAGTCACCATTTTTTCTTTTCTCCCATTTCCATATAATACTCTCTTTAGGAGAGGAAAATTTGATAGCAAAGGTTGGTCAATATATTTTTTTGTGGCTCGGTTAACTGAAGGGTTTAAGAAAAGAAATTTTCATTTAGGCTCAATTGCGGCTTACTAGGGATATTGTTTTGCACAAGAAATGGCTGAGGCTCAAAACAAAATACAAATGGCCTAAGATCATTTTCTAGAATTCATGCACCTACATATCTTCCAGTTATAGTTTAAAGAAAAATGCTAATCATATTGTTCAATAAGTACTAACCAAAACAAGTTAATGATATTATTCAAAGACGTATTACCGTTGAACCAAAAATTCTTACTTGAGTAAATGTGAAAAAATCTCTCCAAAAGAGGATTGGCTCGAAATCTGCATAAGGTTTACATCTCCATTATATATGTAAGCTTAATAAATAATTGTAGTATTTCAGAAGGTTTTCAAAATAAGGAATTTTTACGTGCTAAAAATGTTGAGTTCTTATGAAAATATTAAGATAGTGCACAATCAATGTATGAAAATCCCACGCAATCTGGTTAGGGCTATACCAACAAAGCATAAGAATGATAACATAGTTCTCATTGTAAATCATATGAAATAAGTATCCAAATACAACAAAATTTTAGCAAAATCTTAAACCAACCATGTTAATTAAAATCAAACAACTCAAAACAACTATCCAAAACATAAAACTGAAATAAAGTGCATAAATGAAAAAGTTTGTTAAAAGTAGCAAGAACATAGAACTTCCAGAAACTCGAGTCACTAAGTTGATGGGCCTCCACCATATTGTCTTCGAAGTAGCCTCAGGATCTCATTTTGATTGTCCTCATAGCAAGCTATCCTTTGATCCAATTGGGTGATGCTAGTCTCTGGTGGTCAGTCCTATAATCAATTGGAATATAAGGCTGCTCTTCTTATTGATGAGGCTCCTCTTGTGGATGAAAGTCTGCACCTCCCGGGAATGGATCTGCTTGCGGTTCTGGTGATGCTTCCTGCTGCTCATTTGGATGCCCTTCATGGCTCTTTCTCAACGAGGTTTTGTCCAATGGTGCCAAATGCTCCACCATTGGCCATGTGGTATCTACAATAACTCATTTTTCACTCAGATAATAACACATCAAATGGGAACTTCTTAACATTAATAGTCACCATCATTTGGTCCATTATCAATGTTGGCAAATCAATAGTGTGTCACTTTCAGAAGGCATACAAAAAATAGGCACTCTTAGTGTAAATTTGGTTTTTTTAGGCCTGAGGCAATAGATTGTTTATAGTAATCAAATTTAGAATTTTGTATTTATCAGTTAAGTCTCCTTGCTTTATGTACTTATTTGGCTACCCCCAAACATACTCTGAATTCCCAATCAACTCAATCTAAATTACAGTTACATCAGGCAATGCGGTATAGGGATACTATGGGTGCTGATACCTCTAGATCGAATTCAAAAAATTAGCAATAATAGCCTGTATAACTTGAAACACAACTCCCCTAATGTAACTCAATTTCTTTTTCATTACTATAAGATTCCTAGGCTAAGCATTCATATGTAGCACCTACCAATTACACATAGTTAAGCCAACCTCGTGTCGCTAAATTTTGCATAACCCCTATTTGTTCAAAATCTTCATATATAATGGTTCTCTCAACAATAATAAGCTTAGAATAAAAATAATTGTCAAACTATCTAGTTCCCAAGGGGGTAAGTATGTCTTGAGAGCTGATGATGACCTAAGAGCAAAAATGCTCAACCTATCCTGAAAGCTTGAAGCTTTAGAGATGAAAAAGGTTCATCAAGTTCATGTTGGCCCTCCCATAGAACAAGTGTGCGGGATATGTGCGTTGATAGGACACCCTAGTGGGGAGTGTCCTACCATTTCAGTATTCAAAGAGGTCTTGTTGGAGCAAACAAATGCAATTTCTAACTTCAACAAGCCTTACTCCAATCCCTACTCTGAAACATACAATCTAGGGTGGTAGAATCACCCAAACTTCAGTTGGAGAAACACACAACCAACTCCCATAAATCCACAAAATTCACAACCATCACCTCAAGGATCTCTTGCATATCAACCATACCAACCACCACACAAGTAGAGCCTTGAAGATACACTGAACCAATTCAAGCAAACCCAAATGAACTACAATACTGATTCCACATAGACCTTTACGGATTTCAAGGCATAGACCACCCAATCTTTTGAGGATATCAAAAGTCATATCCAAAAATTGACCCAATCCATGAGAACACACAAAAACGGCAAGTTTGTTGTCCAACCAAAACCACCACAAGGCCAATTTCAGGTCAAAAATCCTACAATCATGGAAACCTCACAAGACCAAGTCCAAGTTGTCACTACACTAAGAAATGGCAAGGTGATTGATAAGGCCATTAGAGACATGCTAATTCCCAAGCCAAAATCTGAGTCAGTCCTAGTTAATGCACCAATGGAGCCTGAACGTGTGATTGAGGAGGAGCCTGAACGTGTGATTGAGGAGGAGCCTGAACTTGTGGTTGAACAAGAACCAGAACCATCAAAAGAAAAGAAAATCTTGTATCCTATTTCTGCTCATTTTCCTCATAAACTCAAAACTGTACAGAAGTTGAACAATCAGCCAGAAATATATGAGCTTTTCAAGTCAGTAAAGATCAATATCCCACTTCTAGATGCAATCAAACAGGTTACATCTTATTCCAAGTTTCTAAAATACTTGTGCACAGTCAAGAGAAGACAGAATGTCCAAAAAAGAGTCTTATTGATAGAACAAGCCAATGTCTTGCTTCAACACAAAACCCCTCCAACATACAAGGACCCTGGGTATCCAACCGTGTCGTGTGTCATTAAAAACTTCAGAATATAAAAAGCCCTACTCGATCTTGGGGAAACTGCCAATTTGCTCTCATTCTCTGTATATTAGCAATTAGGTCTAGGTGAACTCAAACCCACCAGTGTTACACTCCAGTTGGCAAACAGGTCTGTTAAAATCTCAAGAGGCATTGTGGAAGATGTACTTGTCCAAGTAGGCAACTTTGTCTTCCCTATTGACTTCATTGTTCTAAATACTCAGCCAGCAATGCATTCAGAAAATCAAATTCCCGTCATTCTTGGTCGACCTTTGCTAGCATTGTCAAATGCACTAACCAATTACAGGAATGGAGTCATGAAATTAACTTTTAGGAATATGACTTTTCAGCCGAATATTTTTAACATTGCCAAACACCTAGGAAAGGACAAAGAAGACAGAGAAATAAACTCCATTAAGTCATTGGTTCAGGAACATTTGGATAACACATTCTATGAAAATCCTACCGAATCTTCTCTGTCAGAATCTATCACATCTAAAACAACAGATGATGATCCAGAGAATTACCCTACTCATGTTGTTGAGACATGGGCCCCTAAATTCAAGGAACTTTCACCAAGTGGCACAAAGACACTCTCATCAAGTGTCAGGCCATCAAAGCTTGAACTAAAACCTCTCCCATCTGATATCAAATGTGCATTCTTAAGAGAGGACGAATAATACCTAGTGGTAATTTCATCTAAGCTCACAGACTTGCAAGAGTTTAAACTAATTGAAGTTCTTAAAAGTCATAAAAGCACCATTGGATAGACCATCACTGACTTGAAAGGTATAAGCCCGTTAATTTACAATCATGCTATATACCTTGAATAAGATTCAAAACCCTCTTATCAAATACAAGGACAACTGAACCCTCACATGAAGGAAGTTGTGATAATTGAGGTGTTTAAGCTCTTATATGTAGGAATAATCTTTCCCATCTCCGATAACAAATAGGTGAGCCCAACCCAACTTGTGCCCAAAAAGTTTGGGGTCACAGTAGTCAAAAATGATGCCAATGAGCTAGTACCAACTCAAGTGATCATAGGATGGCAAATGTGCATAGACTATCGAAAGCTCAATTTGGTAATTAGAAAAGACCATTTTTCTCTTCCATTTTCTTGACCAAGTCTTAGAGAGAATTGCGGGCCATGAATTCTACTATTTCCTGGATGGGTATTCCGAGTACAATCAAATTGAGATTGCACTAGATGACTAGGAGAAAACCACATTCACATGCCCTTTTGGCACCTTTGCATTCAAAAGGATGCCATTTGGGCTTCGTAACGCTCCTACAACATTCCAAAGGTACATGCTGAGCTTGATCAGTGAAATGGTTAAGAAGTTTTTGGAAATGTTCATGCATGACTTATTTGTATATGGTGACTCATTTGATTTGTGTCTAGCCAACCTAGAGAAGGTATTGATAAGATGTAAGGAAGCCACTCTGGTATTTAATTGGGAGAAATGTCATTTCATGGTAACACAAGGAATTTTCTTAGGTCAAGTTGTGTTGTCTGAAGGCGTGAAAGTTGACAAGGCAAAAATAGATTTGATTGGGAATCTACCTGCTCCAAAGACTATAAAGGATGTCGGATCATTTCTAGGACACGTAGGATTTTACAGGAGATTCATAAAAGATTTCAGTACTATAGCTAAACCCATGTTTCATCTCCTGAGTCAGGACGTAAGTTTTTAGTGGAGTGAAGCATGCCAGAAAGCTTTTGACAAGCTTAAGGGTATGTTAATTTCTGCTATGATAATGTAACCTCTTGAATGGACCCTACCCTTTGAAGTAATGTGTGATGTGAGTGATTATGTTGTAGGTGATGTGTTGGGACAAAGAAAATATCAGAAACCATATGAAATTTGCTATGCAAATAAAACTTTGAATGATGCCCAAATGAATTATTCAACAACTGAAAAAGAATTGCTTGCTGTAGTCTTTGCTTTGGAGAAATTTCATTCTTATCTTGTTGGTTCTTCTGTTATTGTATTCACGGACTATGCAGCACTAAAATTTTTGCTCACACAAAAAGATGTCAAACCGATGGATACTCTTGCTCCAAGAATTTGATTTGATCATTAAGGACCATCTATCCAAATTAACGTACAAATTTCATAAGGATGGATTGCCAATTATTGAGAATTTCCCTGATGAACAGCTGTTCACGATTGATGAGACACCATGGTGCGCTAATATTGCTAATTTTCTTGCCACTGGTACATTCCCTCTGTCCTTTACTGTCGTAGACAAAAAGAAATTTCTAAGGGAGGTTTGTAACTTCTTCTGGGAAGATCCGTATGTGTTTAAGTACTCTAAGGATTAAATCATAAGACGTTGCATCCCCACTCAGGAGAGCATACATGTAATAACATTTCGTCATTCTGAAACATGCGGTGGCCACATTTCATAAAGAAAAACCACTGCCAAAATCTTGCAGTGTAGATTTTATTGGCTCACACTTTTCAAATATGTACATGTCTTTTGTTTAACATGTGATAGATGCTAAAGGTTGGGGAGCATTTCTAAAAGAAACATGATGCCCTTAAACCCCATTCTAGTGATTGAAATTTTTTAGTGTTGGGGCATCGATTTTATCGGACCATTCCCCCCTCCTTTGGCTATCTATACATTTTGGTGGCCGTAGACTATGTATCCAAATGGGTTGAAACAATTCCATGCTAGAATAAGCATCACCAAACGGTGAGTAAATTTTTAAAAGAAAATATTTTGTCTCGATTTGGAATTCTGAAATCAATCATAAGTGATAGGGGTGCTCATTTTTGCAATCGTCCTTTCTAGAATTTGATGAAAAATACTTGATTTTAAAAAAAATTTCAACCCCTTATCATCCTTATCAATTAGTCTATGGCAAGCCTTGTCACCTACCTGTGGAATTGGAACATTGGGCATATTGGGCTATTAAAGCAATGAACTTTGACCTAGAAAAAGCTGGACACTCAGGAAAACTGTAGAGTAACGAATTAGGGGAATTTAGAAATGAGGCATACGACAATGCAACAAATAACAAAGGAAATAATGAAAAATTTTCATGACAAGAACATTGTGTGGAAGTCTTTTGAACCTTCTCAAAAATTCTTGTTGTTTAATTCAAGGTTCCGCCTATTTTCGGGTAGGTTGAGATCAAGATGAACTGGGCCTTACATTGTCAAAAAGGTGTTCAGAAATGGAGCAGTAGAGGTGGAAAACCCCTCAAATGGTAATATTTTTACTGTCAATGGTCAACGGTTGAAACCATTTCTGGAGGACTTTATTAAAGATGTGGAAACCATTCTTTTAATGGATCTATAATACTCCTTCGAGATTCGCGCATGCCGACACAAAAAGGGGCAGGGTCGGGCAAAAACCCGACCTGAGGGAATGCCTTTATAAGGCCCTTATCCCCTTTTCCTCTTTTTCCCATCCACCATTTTTCCCTTTTTCTTTCTTTTTCCTTTTTCTTCTTCTTTGTTGTTCGATATCCTCTACAAACACGACCCAGCTCCCAATAGCCCCATTACCACACACTCCACAAACACAATCCTATGTTTCATGCTTTGTATTTTTATTTTGTATTTGTTTATGGGTGTTATACTTCTCTTCGCACTCACAGACAAGGCTTACCATCCTACTCGAAACCCAGATCTGCAGAGAGATGATTAATTAGTGTATTTTGCTTGTAGGTTTCAGCAGATGAACAAATCTCTACCTTTCAACCTCATCTCCAAGATCCATACATTGGTAAATTTGAAACATTGGGGACAATGTTCAGTTTAGCTTGGGGGTGAGAAGTACAGTTCATATTTTGTGAATTTTGTGCCCGTAAAATTTTTATTGTTGTTGTTGCTATTTTTGATCATATTATGTACCTTGCCTTGTATTTTGTATAAAATAATAATCGTGTCTGTGAGTCAGCTTCAATCGTCTTTGTGACTGACAGAAATTAAAGACTCAAATAGTGAGTCTTAAAACTTAGAAAGTATGGATGTTAAAATTTTTTGGTTTAGTCTGAGAGTTCTATGTACTTTTCCATCTGATGTGCATGCTATGATCATGAGAAAAACAAGATTGGTAAGAAAATTTGAGATCTGAGAAGAGCAAGCAAAACCCCTCTATGACAGAAGCACTTTTGCTAAATGTCGTCGTGCCAAAAAGCTTGGTGCTTGTAAACAATGTGGCAGAGTCTTTCATGAGAAAAAATATAGTCAGTGTTATGAACCAATTTTTGGTCGCGCACTCGATCGATTAGACTGGATAGAGAATGAGTTGAGTAAGGATTACCCTGAGACGCTATGCTATTCCGATACTTTGCTTAACCATTTTGTGAGACAAAAAATTGGGAGAGTCACTGGATGTCAAATGGCACAAAGACAAAGTAAGACTCGGATTAGATTGCTTTCAAACAAAACTGTGGAAAAATGTGATGTAGGAATGAAAGCCAAGGGTCCAAAATTTTGTAAAAAGTGAAAATATTTTTGTACAAACTCTTTTGACTAAAATGAAAGCATGGTCCAAGTAAGGAACATCCCAAAATACAAACCTAAAGAGTGGGTAGGGACTTATCCTGAGACACCATGATTTTTTGGTTCAAACTTGTGTGTATGACCCTCTCTTATTGTGTATATTAATGTGTATAAAAACTTTTGATTTTTGATCTAACGTTCGAACGCCAAGTGACGTTAGAACGTCACCTGCTTGCAGTACTCAGACCCTGATGAAGCCTCTGATGAAACCAACAAGTATTGGGAGCCCAGCACGTTCGAACGCCAATAGAACGTTCAAAGTAGAATACCCCATTCGAATGACATGACCTTACAGTACCTTGGTCTCTGATAGAAGACAAAAGTACTAGGAGCTCACCACATTCGAATGATATCCAAATTCGAACGTTCTTTTTAAAATTCTACTACATACGTTCGAACATCATTAACGTTTGAACGTCAACTCTCAGGTTATAAAAGCTTGGTTCGTCTTCTTCACTTCAAAAACACCCAAAATTTTGAAAAACCTCCAAACACTAGAGTGCCTTTTCATTACCCAACCCTCAAAATACATCTCATTCAAAATTTCTACCCCAAACCAAACATTCCAAAACCATTTCCACCTCATTCATCCACATTCTCACAAGAAAATCAAACCTTTCAAGCCCTAACAACCCCAAACCCGAAAGGAATGAAAATGCCCGCAAGGCGAATAGTGATCAATCAAGAGCCCTACTACGTAGAGGAGGTGGTCAAGGAGTGAAAGAGGAGGCCACCCATTGTTCGAAGATATGAAAAGACTCGATTCCCCATAGCTCTCAAGGCGGATAGGTACGAGAATTTTTACCACACTCAGCTAATTGTTTGTGAAAGATTTGTTGAGTTGCTTGATTTTGTGGAGTTGGGCATTCATGCTAACATAGAGGAGAGAGGTTGGAGTATGTTTTTTAGGAACGGCAGCAAAGCCGTGAAGGACTTGGTGCTGGAGTTCTACTCCAACGTCGAGATCATCGATGGAGTAATAAAGACTTATGTGAGGGGGACCCACATCAATATGGATGTGGATTATGTAGTAGAGATGTCGGTCGTACCAAGGGTCCCAAGGCCTACCTTTCCCCTGAGGAAAAATGCGGCGATGGACGTGGTGAGGGCGGAGTTGACTGGCTTGGGCACATTCTCTTGGGTGTATCATAGATTTCTTCAACAAGGTGAGTTACATGATAAATATAAAATGTTAAATTTGATTGATGTCTCTGACCTTGCCCTAATTGGATGAAAGAACGAGATACTGCCAGAGATGGACCGACTGCTATATGCAGTTGGAAGGGGCCATAGCATAGATCTCCCCATGTTGATCCTGACGGAGATGATAAAGGGGTGCGACGTAAAGAGAAATTCACTCTCCTTCGACACTTTGGTGACAAAGATGTGTTTGGACCATTGGGTCCAAGCCAAGCTAGAAATGGGGGTATAGAAGCCAATGGGGCCACTGAACAAGGATTCCTTCAGGAGGAGCCAAGGTTATAGTGTTGGCCCGGCAACAAGACATAAGGAGCCCCCTACCCGTGGAGTTGACGATAGGTGTAGGATGAGCTTAATGAAGAGGAGAATAGAGAGCTAGAGGCTGAGAAAGCCCAAGAGCAGCCAGAGCAGGAGGCAGGTCCTAACACTAGCACCAGCACCAACACACAATTATCGCTGAGAGAGATTATGCTTGGCATCGAGGCCAAGCAAGCTGAGATTCTGCAACAGCAGGAGGAGATTTTCAACTATTTGAGGGGTGGAGCTGGCAAACAGTGATAGAGAGATATTTATGTTCTTGAGTATGGTTGTGTAATTGTTGCTTTTTGTGAATGATTTGAATCCCTTACTTTTGTGTTAAACTTTCATATTTTGTGAAATGAATGATTCAGTTTATCACTTTTATCTCTTTAAATGCATGATTAGAATTAGCATTATATTGTTATGTGTGAATGAATGATGGAAAAAATGTGGATTCTAAGACTGTTTGTTAAAGTAACTAATCACATGATCGCTTTGACACCTAACTTAGCAGTCTAAACATAAAACCACATTTCTTGGAAAAATGGTGTTTTCTCTATGCTTAAAAAGTTAAATGTACAATGGTATTTGTCATTCTTAAGGTACAAGATGATCAGACTCGAAAATGGAATTGATATATAACCAACATTCCCTAAAAAAACCTAACATAACCAGTGCAGACAACAAAGGATACCATGACAAGTTTTGAGCCTTGCAATGCTTTTGAGTGACGATCAACATTTACTCAAGTAAGGTCTTTCACTTTCAATTTTGAATTATCTCATTAAAATTGCTTTAATTGACGCAACTGAAGCGATCTATTGACATATCCAACAAGGAACCTATTCATATGACACATACATATGCACGTACTTGAGAAAGGATCTTAGGCCATCTTTGATTTGATTTTGAGCCTTAGCCTTTTTTTTTACAAAATTATATCTCTAGTTAGCCATGCTTGAGCCTTTAACGAATGATTTCTTTTTCAAGAAACCCATATTATAATCGAGACATAGGAAAATATACTTGACATACCATGCGCTCTAACTTTCTTACACCCTCTTATCTAACAGTATGATACAGAAAAGCAAGAGAAAGGGAAAAGGACGATAATGGCTACTAGTGAATGAAAGAAAAGTTGGGGAAAACAACCGAAAGTGAAAAAGGACCAAAAGACAGGGAATTGCCAAGAAAGTGAAAAAATGAGAAAAATAACATAAAGAAATACAACTTCTAGGCAAAAGATCAAAAAGCTAGAGAGAGGTGTGCTACATTGCATAATGAAAAGATAGCTTTTGAATACTAGTTGATGTCATTTCGTTAGCCACTCACCTCTGGCCACATTACAACCTATACAAAGCCCTAATTGATCTCAAGTCTGATGCATGTGTAGGTGGTCCACCAAAAGTTAGGGTATGTTAAATAGTATTTATTCATTTGCATCAATGTTCCACCATCAGATTATGCCAAAATATGATTAGTCTGTTTCCTTAAAACTTCACTCCCTTACTAACTATGCATGTGATTTTTTTGATTGGACATCTTTTGATCACATGCCCCTTAAGAGACAAGTCACTATAATCGGAGCAAATTTTTGTTGAGAGCATTCTAAGAGAGGTTTGTAAAATCAAAGCTATCCATGGAAGGTGCTAAAGCGGAATGTTTGTTATATAACAATTCTTGTTTCTAGAATGATCATTCTCACTACGTAGGGAATTCCAAAGACCAATGGAACGAATGCCAATTTCTGAATAGAATGAATACCTATGAAAGAGAATGTGTGGGATATGAGTCAAAATTGAGGGTTGAGTGTCCCAACGACCATGATGCTAACATACTTTAACCAGCAATCCTACATACACATCTATTCGACTGAAGTTTGTGAGTAGCTTAAACCCTCACGAGATAACACTCATCCACTAGGATAAACCTAGTGGTTCAACGACTTGTTGCATATGCTAAATCCAACTGGATGATCTATGAAAATGGCACTAGTAATAGATTTTTATTAAATTGTTGTTGTATTACTAGAGACTACCAATATTTAGGTTGGGGGTGTGATTAGTAGTTAAAATCAGCATATCACTATGCCTTTTTAGAACTAATTATACTTTGATGGAGTTTAAATGTTGGTATTTTAGGACATAAATTGTACAAGGGACCAAAGGCAATGAATATCACACTTTCGTGCAACAACAACATATTCTGGAGCAAAATTGGAAAAGCTTGAACCAAGGCAAGAACGTTCCAATGCCAATTAACGTTTGAAAGATCTCTTAAGTTATTGAAGATCAGACTGCAGGATGCTAAGATATGGCATGTTGCAGCCAAGAAGGAAAACACTAAGGTACTTGAGTACCAATTCGAACACCAATTCATGTTCGAATGTCCCCTTGAATTATTTAAGGACCAAGATGTTGAGTGCAAAGCATTAAGTTGTGCATGGAGTATGGAAATGGATTTCACACAAGACCAGAGGCTACTTGAGTGGGAAGGTTAGACCCCATCTGGCATTCAAACGCCCATCAATCAAAGTCAAAAGCAACGTTCGAATGCCCATAAGGGAAAGACAAGAGCAACATTCGAATGCCAGACAACATTCGAACATTGTCTTTAGATAGGCTGCAGAGTAGTTGATTTTCTCTCTGGACATTGGACTTTTAAGGCCTTGTACAATTCCTCCACACTACCTTGTTCCCTCCTCTTTGCCTATAAATACTCCCATTGAGAGAGTTCTTTAGAGAGTTATTTTTGAGTCTTGTAGAGAGGAGTTTTTTTTTTTTTAGTCTTGTAGAGAGCTGGATGGAGGCTTAGACTCCCACTTGTAGTTATAGAATTAATCTTAGACTTAGGCTTATATTTACTTGTATCAAGGGAGATAGATCATCTTTTGATTGCGGTGGAAACCCTCCAAAAGTGATTAGCTTCTTTCACTTCCATTGTTTGAGCTTCCTTCTTCCCTTAGAGGAGTGAAACTCTTCCACTTTTTTAGAGCTTTACCAATGCCATGAAGGGTGGAACGTGATTCACTCATTCTTCGTCGAAGATCAGCTCCTTGTTTTGTGTGGTTCACTTTATAACTCATCTACTTGGAAGGATGAGCATCACTCACTTTTCTAGTTTTACCAAAGCCATGAAGAGTAAGTAGTTTCTCATTCACTGTTTAGTAAGAGGTGATGGACATGTGTAAATTATCTAGAAGTTATATTTGTTCATTTCATTTATGCTTAAATGCTTTATATTTTACTTGCCTAATGAATGATTGACTGCAATTAGTAAAGCTATGGTACTTTCTATAACTGTGAGTACTTTCTATAACATAGATGACTCTTGTATAGAAAGACTCATTGGTTCAAGTCATATACTCCGGCTAGATCTACATGACTACCCTTCAATCTTTACCATTATTGAACTTCATTTAAATGATGGAATAGTAACGCCATGGTTGGATGCCTTGTAGAAACACTTGCTTGTTTGTAGACAAGTTGAGTCTAGACACAGACAATTCTTGTAAACTTCTAGAAAGGCATCGGAACCATGCACTTAATTCTCATAACCCACCTTTATCTTCCGATTAACTTGTTGTTGGCACGAGAGTCAATTAAGTTACCAACCACAAGTATAATAAACCAGTTGATTAACTACATGTTCAGATCCTAGAGCTAAAGGGTGATTGTTTACATTTGAATTTATCTTATATTTTGTCTAAAAAAACTTCTTAGAAAGAATGATATATCTGGTCGAAGAAAATCTCTAAACATCATCACTATAAATTTCAAAGGTTACAATCACATGGTCTCTATCACTGATTACTTCAAAACACCAACAATAGTTCCTAATTGGCACTTTTTTGTGATCGAATTAATATTATACACCCAAGTTGAATTGTATTTTTCTCAGTTTTAAGTCCAAGTATCAATCCCACAAAGAGTTTTAATAATTTGGAAACGAAATAAAAATAGTAAGTTGTTAATTTGAATAGGACAACATGTGATAGCTTGTGATGTGAGCTTAGATTGATAACTAGTCTAAGTAAACGTTCATGTGCATATAGATTAAGACAATAATAAAAATTATCCTTCAGTTTTAGGATCTCATATGCGTTATACTGGTCTGGTACTGGAAATGCTACCTTACATCAATTAACTTCCATGTTACTGGCAAGTCAACTGGTAGGTCTAATGTATATTAACCATCACACAACAACTTCTTAGGTTAGTTGGTGGTATCCATGACAATTGATTAATCCAAGTAAACCAGAAAGACAAGCCATTCATGAGGAATACTTGAATCATTCAATTGATTTCATAATAGTAGGTGCATACATAATAAACCATAACACATCCACTTCTTAGGTTAACTGGTGGTATTAAGTCATAAAACAACAACTTCTAAGGTTAGCGGGTTATAGATGTGCCAACAGACTAATCGAAGCAAACCAGAAGGACAAGTTATTCATAAGGAATACTTGAATTATTCAATAGATCATCTGTGATATATATATACCAGTTAAACATCCTCAACATTCTGGTGGAGGATAAACCATACCAATAGGAATGTCGTGGTTGTTAAACTGGAAATATTATCATTTATATAGTTAAAAGATTTGAATAATCTAGAAGGACAAGCCATTCTTGAGGATCACTTATGTAAAACCCGGGTAAATTTAAACTTTTTCTAAAAAATGGCAAAATGGTAATTTGTCACTATAATAAGGAATTGAAATACGCATTCTCTAGAACTCGTATGACACAACGGACTTCGCCGTTGGATTCGCATCACGGAAACTAGTTACCCTGTCGAATTTCATCGAATTTTGAGATAGTCAAATTTTTGCACGTGGTTCAAGGCAGCTAGGTGGCAAATGACCTTTTAAAGGTCCCCAAAAAAGAGTTTTATAAAATTTTCTTAGAATTGGATAAAATTTCAAATAAAATTAATTTGCACTTAAACTGGAATATAATGAATCTTTTCGGGATGAAAAACGGATCCGAAAATAGGAAATATGCAGTGCAACGTGGACCGCACATTTGCGACTATAAATATCGACCAAATATCTGAATTTTGAGAGAAATATCTCATTATTCAGACCCCCTTAGCTGGCCAAAGAGAGAGAGAGAGAGAGAAAAGAGAAGAAACAAGTTAGTTCTTCAAGCTTCCTACTTCGGATCTTCGAAGTTCCGTCGCTCGGATCAATTCGGAGAAAGAGTTAAATTCGATCACCGCGACGAGGGCTACATCTACGTACCAAGAAAACTGAATTTCACCAAAGATCTAAGAGGGGACTTTGGAGAAATCAAAGGTTATTTGCTTTTGGTTGGTGTTCTTGGAAGTTCTACTACTTCCTACACGCTACAAGAGGTAGGGTTCTTCCTACTTTGGCTTTATTCCTACCTTTTGGCCTGATTTAAGAGGTTGTTATGTGGTTGTTCAGGGGCTGAAATTGTGGCTATTTAGGGGCTGAAATTGTGACTGTTTTGGTTTCAAACTGTGGACTATTTTATGGCTTGTCTAGGGACTATTTTATAGCTTGTCTAGGGGCTGTTTTATGGCTTGTTTATGGGCTGTTTTATGGCTTGTTTAGGGGCTATTTTGTGGCTTTTGTTGGGGCCGTTATGTGGCTTTTTTAGGGGCTATTATGTGGGCATGCTATATTTTTACATTATGCCATGAGGATTAAGGGTGTTATTGCTTGATTATGTAATGACATACTTGGTTTTTGTTGTTAGGTAAAATGTTAATATATGTGTATTAATGTATTGACATTGTGATGAGTTTTTGGAGGTTATGTGCGTATGATATAATTGTCCATGATACATGATGAAATGTGTGGTTTAAATTTGGCTCATTGACATCCATTGCATTGAGCATGACATTGATTGAGCAATGGTGCATGGTTGGATCAATCACCATACTTGGTGTTTGATGGGTGGGCACACGGTTGCATACATGGAAAACTTGTATCGGGTATACCAAGAAGGGCTAGATTTTTCCTCGGGTGCGAGACTCGGCTACTTGGTTCATACACTTTCCTGAGGTGAAATTCCAAAAAAGTGTATTGGTTTCCGAAACCTGCGGTGCGATTCCAAAACTTTGCTACCCAACAAAGACACATGATTTTGTTTATAAAAATACCTGGTTCGTACACTCCCCTGAGGTGAAATTCTAGAAAAGTGTACTTGTTTTATAAAGTATTCATTCGATGGGAAACATCCAACAATGAATTGGTTTTATAAACACAATGACTTGTATTTCAAAAATGATCATTGGATGTATTTCACCAATGACAAATGTTTTACACATTTGCATTGCATTGTGTTGTGGGAATTGGTGAGAACTCGGGTTATGATGCAAGAGTGAGTTTCATCTTGTTTCATGGCATGACATGGTAGAATTCAAATCTGGAATTACATATTCTCACTTGGAATGTTGATGTGAATATGAATATTTGAATGTGAACATTGCACGTGCACTTAGGTGGGGAGTAGCTTTGTAGGAATTACTCTACTGGGCGTGGCTCACCCTATACAGAAAAACATTTCAAGTGCGGGATATACACCGGTGGACGGCTCTCATTCGAGGCCGCAAGGGTGAAGAAAGCCGACTTGTGACTTTTATAACTCCTTTTGTAAAACTTTTGGAGCAAACTAGTTTTGTCATGTAATTTTATGTAAGAGAGTTGTAATTGGACTCATATGAACTTTTTTTAATATAACCTTGCATGTTTTTATATGAGTATGGATGAATGGACTCAGTGTGGTCAATTTTTACTCATGAATGGACCCGGTGCGGTCATTGTGTTATATCGGGCCTCGGATGGGTCATGTTAATGTATATCGTACTGGTTGAATTTTGGGTAAAGCTCCCCATACAAAGGAGACTCTGCCCAAATTTTGTTAAATTAAGGACCCCCGATTTTTGGGGCATAATGGTGTGATACTGAGTTACTCGGTATCCACGGGTATTCCGCGGGTTGATGGCCTGATAATCTAGAAGGACAAGTCATTCATGAGGATCATATAGGTTTTGTACAATGCATCAGTTAACATCCTCAGCGTTCCAGTGTAGGATAAACCATACCGATAAGAATGTCGTGGTTGTTTTACTGGCAGGTTGATGATGCGCTGATGACATAATTTAAGGCACAGCACCGAAATTACGTACATCACTGTATCATGCATGAAGTATATAATACATAAATATATAAATATATAAAACATCAGCATTTCCAGAATTTAACTAGTATTATACATATGTTTACCTCTCACTGGTAGATATAAGTAACTACTCATGCTCCATTGCTACAGACAAGCAAGCAGTATGAGCAATTTTCATTACAACTGAAATTGAAACATAAACCCTAAAACTTCTTTCACAAGGAAAAACTGAAACACAATCACCTTATTATCAATGAAGAAAAAAAGGTGACAGCAATTCAATTATCCGAATAGAAAGTTACAACGGAAATGTAGAAGTCTAGAGTTTGAACTGAAGTGTATGACAGACCGGATTGAATTGCAAGTTTTTCTTTCTCTTTTTCTTTTCTCTTTCTCTTTTTCTCTCTTGGATTTCTCTCTGGAGCTCTTGGTGTCCTGCCGTATGAAGAATGAAGGAGGCATGTCCTTATATAGAGGAGGAGGAAGTAAGAGGTGTTAGGATCAACTTCAGCCGCCAATGGGGACCGTTCGGATGCCATCACCACCGTCCAAACGATGGGATCTTGTTGGAATTTCCACTTGCATGCATGCTGACTCATTAATTGTTGAAATTACACTTTAGCCTTTGTTGTTTCAAGCTTTTATACATTGCTCCTCGCATTCTCTGGCAATTCAATAGCAAACCCAGAAAATTTTAAACATAGCACACATAAAACTCTAATTACTGTACAAACCCTAATTGACTCTAATTAATAGTTTTTGGTTATTTTATTTTACTAATTTGACTTATTTAACTATTCTGATTTATATACTAATTAAGGTTAATCAGTTTCCTATTGATTCAACTTCGGACTTAACTGGATTATTACTATAGCTTGACCGCCTGCACTTGAGTGTACACATTTTGGATCAAACCAAAAATCAGAACTTAGAGGTTCCAACATTGCTTAATGTGCATGAGGTAAAAGCTTGGAGACAACGAGTGCCTAACTTGAGTGAGGTCGATGATAGGCAAATGATAGTTTTATAAGAAATCCTTAAGCAAAGATATGGTTACAACATGCAAAAAAAAAGGTTATGGACGCTATCAATATACCAATAACTTTGTAAGTGAGCCTCATTGCGTATCTCTATGAGGGTGAAGCTGGTCATTAGTATGAGCTCATAAAGATCAAAGAGCCATAGCTCTGGGATCCCTGTCTCTGAGGACAATCCCGCTTCATGTGACCTAGCTAATGGCATATGAAACAAGTCCTCTGGCTTGCCTGGTAGGAAGTCCTAAAGTTTCTCCTGCCTTGGGAGGATTAACCTTGGCCTTGGCCTTGATAACCACGGCTCTATCCCTGATACGCTTGTAGGTTAGAAGTCTTTTTCTTCTTCCCTGAACTAGAAGAAGAGAATTAGCCCTCCTTCATCTTGGCCTTAGCACCCATCTCCTGGATGCTCCTTTCGTCTTCCACATCTCTCTCAATGGCCATAACCGACTTGACAATAGAGTTCAAATCTTGTAGGCGGTGGTCCATAATCTTCCGTTGGATGGACAATTTTCATTACTATCATAGTACCTTGTTCAAATCCAAGAATTCTTGAGCTTTCGCTTGTCGACCAGCCAATGGGAAGTACTTGCCTATGAAGAGCTCCTAGAACTCTCCCCATGTCATTGCCTATAGGTTCTTCAAGTCCTTTTCCCAACAACATCATAGATGAGCCTCTCCTTCAAGCTAGAATGTAGCTAGCCATATTTTGGTGGCATCGGAAGTGATCTCCATACCTCTAAGATCTTATCCACTTGGAACCAACAATCAGCCACCATCGTATCTACCCCTCCTATGAAAGTCGGTGTCTTGTGTGCCTTAAACTTTTGGATGTTACTTGAGCCTCCTTGGCCCACTTTGGTGCTAGCTTGTGCAAAGGTAGCCGCCATTGTGCCTATAGCCTCCATGAAGGCTTGTAGGTCAAAGGTTGGTGGTGGTTGGCTGTTGCTCTACCCATCTCCTCGGCCATTCTGATGTCGTCTCCCTACGCACATGTCAAATAGCAATAGAACACTAACTTAGTATCCCAAGGTAGGGATCAAAGTTGAAACATTGATATTTTTCTCCTTGTCTCACTCGTATAGCGCGTGCCACCCACTAATACACATCTATACCATGAATCGTCCCATTCCTTTTTTTTCCGACCCCAATGCTATGTTCTCTAACCCTAGTGCCTCCTTTCTATATACATTTAACCATGCATATTATTCACATAACACATAACATGTAGCATTTAGAGCACATATCATATAATGAACAATAGATGCAATGGCCTAGACCCATGCCCCGCAAGCTTTAGGTAAATCGAAAACCTAGGCTCTGATACCAAGTTGTGGCACCCCCAAAACTAGGAGTCCTTTCTCAACCGGTTGATCATCCATCAACCACCGAAAGTACACATAAAGGCCTCATAACCTGATACCATGGCACAACATCCCCTTCACCAAGGTCATAAATGACATAGAGTTTGGACAAAGTCTCCCTTGTACCGAGCACTCTCAAATGCATAACCTGTGTACATTTCAATCACTTGACCATTCCAAAGTTCAATATACATAATTTTGTCCTTAATATTATTGCATTTACCTCCATTGAATAAAAGGATTCAAGGCCCGAAGGTTTGGTAAGATCATTTTAATTTTATGAAAATTTAAGAAGACCTGCAAGTAAAAGATCAATGTTATACTAGTAGAGGAGCTCACTAGAATACTTCTACGGGTAGAAAATTAACGTTCTACCGATAGAAGAGCTCTCAGGAAATTTTCTACCAGTAGATGATCAACATTCTACCTGTAGAAGAGCTTAGTTTTCCCTCGATTCAATCCATTTTCAATTCCAACTCATCCAATCTCATACAATATCCATCTAAACTCATATAACATGCAATTTTACACAAAACATAGTTCATATGAGTTTGTTTTACAATCCTTTATACAATATTACGTGCCCCAAAACTAAATTACACATTTTTTTTATAAAAATGTAATTTAAAGCCACAACTCGACTTTCTTCATCCATAAGGACCCAAGTGAGAGCCATTCTCCTGCACTTGCCCCTCACCTGAAATGTTGTCCCCATAAAGGGTGAGCCACTCTCAATAAAGTATCTCCTACGAGGCTATTCCCCAACCTAGATGCATATGAATGTTCAAATGCAATTCAACAATCAACAAACATTCATCCAAGAACATACAACTTCAAGAATGAATGTAACAATGTCATGTCGTGTTATGAGGTGAGACTCACACATGCAATGCAACCCAAGCCTTCACTGGCTCCCATAACACATGCAATGCTATGCGTATGAATTTGGGCATTTCAAGCCCCCGCCATTGATGTTGCACATCCAATGACTATTTTATAAAATAAAATATGTGTCTTTCTTGGGTAGGTGATTTCTTAGATTTGCACCAACAGTCCACCACACCAACACAGATTTTGGCATCCCACCTCCGATTCCGCGTAACCAATACACTTTTTTAAACTTTCACCGTCAGAAGTGTGTAAACCAATAACCAAGTCTTGCACCCAAGGGAGAGCCTAGTCCTTAGTGCTATACGCGACACAAGTTTTTCATGCAACTTGTTGATTAGCACAAAAACATGTCATTCATCGTGTGCTAAGAAGCTTTTTTATACTTTCTTTTGTCATGAAATTGGGGAGAAATGTGCTTAACTTTTGGTTTGATGGAGTTTTGTGTGAATGCAGGTAAAATGATGCAAACCCGATGAGTTAAACCCCCATTGAAGTGTTTGAGGTAAATGAAGAGGAAGGGGTAGCTCAGAGAAAGGTTTGGAGGGAGAAGAATCCAAAAAAATTCAAATTGGTTGAAAACCTTTCGGAAGATTTTGTCTTGGATTTCTTTTTCACTGCCAAAACCTTCCGAAAGGTTTTGTCTACTGGAATGAACCTTCTAGAAGGTTTTGCCTTGGATTTATTTTGCCTCCTGTACACGCATTGGAATATATAGAGAGAGTCTAAGAAGAAGATGAATAGTGTTAGAGAGAGAAGTTAAGGTTTTTGCATTTTCTTCCACACATTGTCTTGTAATTTCATGTAAGGATCTTTGAAGCTTTGTTTGAGGTCTTTAATGCCATTTATTGCAAGTTTGTTTCAAGTTTAATCTTCCTTTCAAGCTTTCACCATCAATGCATTCAAGTTCTTCATTTCTTAGTTTTAAAATGGGTATTCAATGCACTCTCTTTTATTTTATGTTCTCTTGCATTAATTTAGCTCCAATCTTCATTTCTTTATAATTCCTTCTAATTACATTATTTTTTTTGCTCTAAGATTTTTAGTTGGCTAATCCAAGTAAGACCTCCACTTGGGTATGTCATTTCAACTTATTTTCTTTCCTCCTCTTAGAGGACAATGGTTCAGTTTGACTGGATTGAGGGTGGACGAGATTGGGAGTCTTTGATATCCTGTAGACTTGTCACGGGTTATGCTTGGATCCTCACTTCCATCTCGTCCCTAACTTCCCATGAATCAATTGTACATCTATGCTCTATTGGAGGAAGGATTCAAATTGACTTGGCTTTCCCATTGGAGTAAACCCCATGGATTAGCCAACACTTGTTTTACTTCATTTTCATCATAACACAATCACAACCAAAACTTCAACCAATAAAAGATTTTTTTTCACTTTTTCCTTTATGCACAAAATCACCTTCATGATGATACACCTCCTTCCCTAAGAAGACGACCTTGGAATACGATTCCAAATAAAACACGACACACAAAAATCTACTTGCGCTTGGGAAGCATTTTTGTTCACACACACACATACACATTTCATTCATCCACCATTCCATTGCCCTTTCTTTTGACATCATTCCAAGGGAGAGTGACACTCCCCTCCACACACACACACTACACACTACACACATATTGAGGGATGTTGTTAGGAGATTAGGATACTACAATGAAAAACATCAAGCACTTGTGAAACTCAGTTGGACCTAGGTCCAACCTTCCCAAGTCCATGCCTCAACCACCAAGAATGGTGCCTGATCCAAAAACATGCACACACACCCACACTCATATCAAATGTCCACGAATGTGATTTTTCTCGTACATATGCAAATGTAATGAACCATTGCATTTCATATCATTATGCAACCAAGTATTCAATTACAATTACAACATCATTTTCAACATGTTTTAAGCACAATATGAACAATTACAATGTCATGTTCATCATCATATCATGAGTGTAGCATGACATACGCCATTTTCACAATGTCAATTATATCATGAGCATATAATTACATTCAACAATTTCCATCAAGCATGTTATAACATTTTTAATGAAACCAACATGTTAAATCAACATAAGCATTTTGTCAAACACCTTCAAGGCATAAATATAAACATAGAGCATGCCCGATCAACACATTTCTCATGAAATTACCAAAACAAGCAATTTCAACATACCCAATTCATCCAAGAACCCTACCTCTTGAAGCATAATTCAAGCAATAAAAAAATCCCAAGAACCTAAATCAAGCTTCAACCTTTGATTTCCAAAAATCTCATCTTTGAGACTTCGGTGAAATCCCCGACTTTTGGTATATAGATGTAGCCCTTATCGAGTAAATGAACTTTAGTTCTTAGCCCGAAGGATTTTGACCAAAAGTTCGTAGAGAGAAGATGAAGAACCCTTGATTTTTCTCTTTCATCTCTCCCTTCTCTCTTTTTTCAAAAATCAGTTGGGTATGGGGAGAAAATATGATTTTTCTCCCCTATTTATACCCCTTTGATACTTGGCCCTCATTGTGCCACACGTCCGCCTTTTTTCGAGTCTGATTTAGTCCTAAATTAATTAAATCTTGTCTCGTTTCAAGTTCAATATATTTTTATTTGAACCAAATTTAAATTACTTTTCATGTTTCGAAATTAATTCTCGATCGTGTTTAGTTTGGTCGTGCGACATCCAATTGTCTCGTAAAATGCAATAAATTTGACTGTCTAATAATTCAATTAAAATTTACTGCGTAACTAGATTTTGCGAGACAAATCCAACGGTGAAGTCTATTTCATCATCCAAGTTCTATAAAAAATTGGGTTTTCAACCCATATCATAGAGGTTCATTACTGTTTTGCCCTTCCAAAAAAATTTCAAATTTTCCCAAATTTTACAAGTATTTCACAAAGAGTGTTAGTAATAACTTACTATTGGATTTCCTGAACTTGTAGCAAGGTACCATGGACATAGCTCAGTACAAAACATGTTTTATAGAACTATCACATTATTATGGGGAGTATGTGACTACCAAAGCAAAGAAATCCAAACGATTTGAACATAGATTGCATTTGATGATTACGGAGAGGAATTCATCACTTTGGATTCAAAATTTCAGTGAGCTATTTGAAGTGCCTTATATTATGGAGATATATTATGGAGAAGGAATTAAAGGTGATAGAAGTGAGTAATGAACAGTCCTAGCTTTGGGTGAATCAATCATGTTGATATGATTGAGGTGGGTGGAATCATCTTTAAGCTACACCAAGGGCAAATGGAAATGCAGCGAACAATGTGAACAAAGTTACAAAGGAAATACACAAGTTTTGCAAACCTGTTTTAACTGCGAGAATGGGTGGCAAGCCCCATTTTCAGAAAATGAGAAACATTAGTTTAAAACCTTAATCATCATACTTAGATTAATCTGGGATTTTTGAAATAAGGCTTTATTTGGAAAAAAAGGAACACTTTAGTATTTTACAAAAAATCTTTTTGAAGACGCTGAAATCTTAAGCAAATTTTTGAAAAACCCATAAGTAATCACATTAACCAAAAGGAACAGTAACGAGTAACAAGATGGTCAGAGTATTAGATAACAAATCATAACACAGTCCATAGTAACAACAACTAAGTGGATCACCAGTCCATAGACATGACAAAACCTGACCATCCTTGTTTTAAGTTTTCATAACAAAGCTTAAGTAATACCAACTAGGAAGATCAAGTTACAAACCATCAGTGTAATACAAACTTCCTACATCTCAAAGAAAACCCAAACATAACTACTAACGAGGATAACCGAGATCCATGCTAATATTCCACATGGACACCCCAGCCTCTAGATCCATCTCTGAAAAATAATAAGTACAAATGAGATTGATAGCCCAGTATGATAACTTTCTCAAACATTATCAAGGTTTTGAAAATATAATACAATATATGCAGGAGATAAGTGAACATAATAACATGAGTATGTGAATAGTAATTCCATCATATGAATTACAAAACATGACATGCATGGCATAGTTTGGTAAATCGGTTAAAATACAACAAAACATATAAATCAATCTTAAGGCCTTGGCATGCCATAAGTATCCACATAACCAACCAGATATCATCTAGTCCACGCATGAACTATAACACACCATGGGGTCCTTGAGCATCTCACCACGCTACTACCATCCTCTAGCACCCCTCAGCAATCTCCAAAGGATTTATAGGCACACCATCCATAAACCCTACAATGTTAGTTACTGAAAAAATGAATATCAGGCATTCGTAGTACCACTTAGGCAACAACTGTCCTCTGGTACCACTCACCATTTTTTCCAACATCAATACCACGCACCCATGCTTCCAGATCAAACCAAAATAATATCTCACAATAATATCATCATAATAGATCAAAATAAATCTCTAAAAATATTTCACCACCGAAAATGATTTGCATACGTCATAACATTATTTTTACTCTACTTATACCCATAACATGGTAATCTATTAAATATAGAAAATGGCATCCTCATTGATAACTACTCAAAATCATGGAAATCCAATGATGCATAAAAACATGTCTAGATCATAAAACCCAGATGTTTCCCCAGAATAATAATGTTATGAACATAGATATATTTCAAATATAGAACATACATTTGGCATGACATCCCAAAGAAAAAAATGACATGCATCATTGATAAGGAATAAGAAAAGAAATCCTACCTTTGACCAAATAGCTCAAATAATATCGTGTTAACTCCACGTAATAATTCTAGTTCCGCCAGACTCCTCACAACATAACCCACTTCATCTTTCCTGGCCTTCTCCCTCTTTCTCTCACTCTCATTTTACACCTCTGCCTGCCCACATTCTAACTACACTATATATGTATATTTGTAATCCTTCGTTCCCTAGTAAGTATAATATATTTATAGTGGCCCGACATTCGAAAGGCGGTGAAAGGGGAATAAAATTAGCCAAACCGACTTCAGTCAGTCGACCAACTGATCGGTTGGCTTGCAATCCGATAGGCTGACAGCAAGAAACTGGTCAAATAGCAAAATCCTCTGTAATTGGCTTTGCCTCCTACCTCCTAATCCACGTTTCCTATCCTTATACTTCCATCCCCTTTATTTTCCCTATCTTTTCCAAATTACTTAAAATTTATCATACTCATCTGCCTAGTACACCGGTCACGTTTGTAAATATAATATATCCATACCTTGTCTCATGGTCTTGAATTTCATTATCAAAAAAGCTACATTTTCCTCCCCCAAATCTTTCAAAATTTTCTAATTTCCCTTAACTCTCATGTTTACCCAAAAAATTCCTAATTCTTGGTTTAAAGTACATTATAATTGCAGTATCGCCTCCAATTTTTATTTATTTTTATTGGTGCGAGCCCTTTACCCATTCCTTCATTACTTTGTTGATTTCTTGACTTCCCAATCTCAACTTATCTTTTTTTAGGTTATTAATAGTCATTACCATTGAATTATTTTAGCTTACATTTTTAGGGATTTACAAGGTGGGTTATATGAAAAATAGGTGTCCACAATTATAGCAAGAAAATCATAACACTTATCCAAATTACCAACAGGGTAAGGGTTCACGACCGTCAACAACACAAGGTCAGGGTACTCACAGAATAAGACTGGTGGCAATCAAGGGAATTTTTGGAAGGTTCATGTGTACATGATGAAAGCTAACCAAAATATGTAGGATTGTCTAGGTAAGTATAGTGTTTAACTTATTATTTTGATTGGAGCATATACATTGTTGTTGTAGTATGGTGGAATGGTGAAAATGTTGAGGACAAAATTCTATTAGGGTGGTTGGGTTGTAATGACCAAGGTTGGTTTCACTGTCACGAGGATCGGGATCTTGAGGGTCGTGCTAACTGGGCAAGGCCTCATATGAGGTGTGGATTGATTTAGAAGTTCAAAAGGATTTAGGGTTGGTGGTAATTGGTGAGTGAATTGAGAAATTGGACGAAATTAGGTCAAATAACTAAAATCGGATGATTAAGGGGGTTAGGGTTTTAGAGTGATTGAATGTGGAGATTTTCAATTTTAAGTTAATAAATAAAATTTTGTTTTAAAAAATGAAAAAAAAATTATTTTTTGCATAATTACAAAATTGCCCCTCAAAGCACCTCACGTGGAGGAACCTTGAGGTGGCAGCTTATGGGAGATTTTGTCATGCAAAATCTTATAATTGTTGGCCTATGTATCCTTCAAATTTGGTTAAAGCCTTTTGGGAGTGTTGAATTAGATCAGAATGATGGAGAGAGAGAAAGAGAGATAAAGAAGAGAAAGAGATAAATTTGAAAGGGTTTCTAGTTCTAGTGCGTTTCAAGATAAAGGGTGCTTGATTGTTTCCTCAACGTCCAACTCGAACCCGAATTATGTGTATATAGCTTATAGAGGTTGGTTAGTGTCACTCTCCCTCGAGTTAAATGCGAGAAGTGGAGAAAATTATATGCGTGAACAAAACGTGCGTGTGTGCAAAATTGATTCCCATGCGCAGAGAGGGTCTTGCAATATCGTGTTTTACGTTGAATGGGTATTACAAGGTCGTCTCCTCAGGGATGAAAATTTTGATATTTTGAAGGATGATTTCCGCAAAGTGAAAATTGGAAAATCTTTGTGATTTGAAGTTTGGTGATTTGTGATTTGTAAAATATGAAGAAAAAAAAAAAGCAAGGATGGCTAACCCATAGTGGTCATTCCAATAGGAAGGCTAAATCGACTCATTTCATTCAACCAATGGTGTCTCGATATTTGATTGATTCGTAGGAAGTGAGGGACTAATGTGGTTGTGTTGGACAAAAGCATAACCTATGACAATTCTACGGTGTATCAAGAGCCCACAAAAATGTCTGCACACAACCTAGTCAAACCAAACACTTTACACTATGAGAAAGAATGGAAGAGAGTCGATTTCACATACCCAAGAGGAAATTCCTCTTGGATTAGCCAACTAAAAGTTTAGCTACTCATAATAAAGGCAAGAACAAACATGAAGTGAAGAAACGTGGTAGTGAAATCAAACAAAGACTTGTATTAATGAGGAATAAAGTTTAAACTACAAAAGAAATAACATTCATGCTTAAAATGCAAAGCTTGAAGAGAAAATACTCAAATGTCAAAATGAACTACAAGAACACTTAGCTAAAGTTGATTACAACCTGAATAAAAGAGATTAGAGTGTAAAAGGGAAGGATTACAAGTCAAATGGAGCTTACTACAATGAAAATGGTGAAGGAAAATGTAAAAACATTGATTCTCTCTCTAAAACTTCATCTTCTACCTTGGAGCTTCTCTTTCTAAAGGTATACGAAATCTGAATAATGGTGTAAGAATTCCTATTTTCATCCATCCTCCTCTCTCTTAGCATGAGTGGCTGACTTAGAAGAGGTGGTCCACTTAAATAAGCAATTTCAGTCAAAGCACAGTCCTCCCATGCTTTTTCAACCACTCCCCTTCTCTCTCCTGCCTTCCCACTCTATCATGCTCCAAATTTGAATGTAGGGGCTAGGAGATCATCATGGGGTGCCAAACATGTTAGGTCATGGTTTAGAGGAGAAAAGGTGGACCCCCGGAGTTGGTGGAGTCAGGTGAAGAAGTGTTTGGCAGTTCTAGGCATGTTCTACTGGTAGGTCGTAGGTAACCTACGGGTAGGTTTGTTCTAGTAGACCTTCCTACTGATAGGTGCTTGCAAGGGAAGAGGTATAAGTTTTCCAATGAGCTTTTCTACCAGTAGGTTGTGAATATTCTATCGATAGGTCATGCATGGGTTTTACCGGTAGGTTATGCGTGCCTTTTAGCAATAGGTTTTGACTTGTCTTGAAATTTCCTTTGTTCCTTGATCTCTCGAGCCATCCATTGAGTGGTCCTTTCTTTCCCATTGACTTTGAACATTTGATGGGGTGCTCTATACATGATCTTACCAGCTCTTTACCTACAATCAAACAATTCTTCATTAATTATCCATTTGAAGTCATTTCCCCCAAATTTCACCACAAAACAAGTTAAATTGGATGCAATATTCTATACCAATCAAAGGGGAATGTGGTAAGCTTTATTTTTCCATTAAAAATTCATTGGTATGGTTAGTTTTCCATTCGAGTGAGAGGTTATGGTTGACTTTGAGTTTGAAGGCGGAAATGGGTTTCCAATTTTCAAAACGAGCTTCATGGAATTTTTATTTTTAATTTTAATTGAGGCTTGGGTTCTGGTGAAGTGTGTGGATGTGCTTGGAAGTCATAATTGTGGGGTGGAGAGCTAAGAAGGTAAAACCCTTGTTAGGCTGAATCGTTAAAATCACATCTTTCAAAAACTTGCTTTAAATTCAAAAAGGATACTTGGCCTAGCTAATTTTGGTTCAAGGAATCCAATCATGGCCTTAGAATTACAAAAGGAGGTCATTTAGGGGGTGTTCAAGTTGTAGTTATGGTTAACTTTGTCCAACCAAGTTTTTTGTCTACTTTGGCCTTAAATTCATGTTGTGCTGAGATTCGAAGCGAGATGCCTATGGGGTTTGAAAGAGAGTTGAGAGAGGAAGAGGTTGGCATTTAAATGAGGGTTTTGGTGCAATGTGAAGTGTGAACAAGGGGTGTGAAGTTGGACTGTATGTTGAAAGTTCAGGGAAACTGAGGGTTTCTAAGAAAGAAGAAGAAGAAGGGGGAATAGGAACCACCCAACCCTGATGGTTTGTGAGGGCATGTGGGGGTGGCTGCTCCACCTCTAATTGGTGGGGTTCAACTCCCCACATCCCAAGGAAGGTCTTAGTATCTTCCAATTGTTGAGTTTATACTCTGTCGAAAACCTCATGTAAAATGACTATACTAGCCTTTGAGTCCTAGTTTGACCTAATTTTTGGGTTGTTTGACCAAACTATTTCATATTCATGATTAACTAGTTAAAATATACTAATGTGTAAAATTTCACTAAAAAATTTCGTTGTTCTATTCTTGGTAGTTTTTGGGCAACACATATTACGAGGTAAGGTTTCTCAATTCCAAAACAAGAAAAATTTTACAACTCTTTCCAAATATATTCATTATGTTATAAATGGATTTCAAATTTTTATTGATTCATGATTGGGGTGATTATAATTTAAGTCAAACTCCGGACCCGGTTAGGGTTTTGATATGCATGTTGAGTGATCCTTTGAACTGTTTGTTAATTATGTGAATTCAGGATCCTTTTCTATAGGGTTTACATTCTAGGTTCAGAGTATAGAGGGTTTCGTTGAGTTCATAAATGCCTTGGCAACCCAGTTGGTCTTCTGACTTATGTGTCGAATTGTGATTAGGGAGCGTATCTTCTTTGGGGCGTAATTCCTCTAAAATGTTAGCTCGTATGGTTTATATCGACCCTAAGTGTTTTATAGGATATTTCTCTTTGGCATGGCACTATATTGGTATTTCTTTATGGTTTTCCTAATGTAAGGATAAATGATATCCTTGTGCAGAATGGATCGTCCCTTATGATTAAACATGTGGTATTAGACACTACCTAGAGGGGAGGTAAATAGATTAATTTTAATTTTGATTGAATAAACACCAAGTTTTAACCTAATCTACCACAATTATCTCTTTCTAAAAAATCAATTAAAAAATTCAAAGCAATAAATAACACAAGAGATTTGTTGGTGTAGAAAGCCTCCATGGGAAAAACTGCAGGGAACCAGTTGAGATTCGCCGAAGCCAAATCCACTATTCTGTAATCAATCTACAAGTACTCGAGTCTTATACCTCAACTAATACCATGGTTAGATGCTACTTTACTTCAATAGATCTCTCCACTGGATACACCCACTGATGTCGTGGATAGGTTCACTTGAACTCCCCGTTGCACGGTTTGTTTAGACCTGGAACACTCCTAGGACTAACACAAAAATCTTGGTATGCACATTCTTCAAGTGGGTTTTGTAGAACCAACAAATTTTTTCTTCTCAAATGTGTGATGTTGGATAGGAATCACAAGATGGGCTTTGGGCTTTGAATTTAGGTATGTAACATTGCTCAATGATCTCTCAAGGCTTAGAGGTAAGAAAATCAGCTCACATAAAAGTTACCCTAGCTTGTTATGGCTCATTCTACTTATAAGCTTGGAATTGGATTTCTCTTGGGGACCAAAAAATTACAAATTTGTGAACGACTATTCGAACAGTGGGGGAGCGTTGGGAGGATGTGGGCTATGGGAATGAAAAAAGAATTCAGACCAAGACAGTAAAACAAGGACATCTCGAACGAGCTAATGACCACTCGAGCGGCCTAAGAGCAACCCAGAGGACGATTTCCACTTCCCACTCATGCATCCTTTTCCAAGTTTAGCCCTAAGTGTTTAGAGACCACTCTAGTGAAGGCGAACATAGGACGGTCCCTACTAGGTTTTTAAGCTATAAACTGAGCTAAAAACTTGTCCCTTTGAGCACTAAAGTGTGTTGCTTAAGTGGGGTTCGATTAATGAATCAAGTCTATATTTTCAAAACACATTTAAGATAAAGAAAAAAATTTCTTGAAGAACACCTAGGAGTCATTACTGGATCAATCACCGATTCCATTTTACTAATCAACCTAAGTCTAATAAATTAAATCAATGGTGCGAAGTTCTCTAGGTCATTATCTTTGTCCTAAGCAACAAGGCATAATCTCCTCCCTTATTTTGAGGCTTTCAGATCTTCAATGTTGTAGTATCATGACAATGTAGTAGTTTGAGATTTACAAAAATATTTCACAAAATTAGCCAATTACAAACATGATCCTAACAATCTCCCCCTTTGGAAATTTACTAACAAAAATAAACAAGTAAGAAATACTTTGTACAAGAATTGTCTTCTAATGAATGCTTTAAAAATCATAGTCCTACACTCTGGATCTTTAACTTGATAGTATCATGACCATGGAATAGGTTGAGATTTTACAATGGACTCTATGAAATTTGCCAATTACAAATATAATCTAACAAGAACAAATTTTAGCAATTTTGGGACAAAACACAAAAGTTAAAAATTAAGATTACAACTCAAAAACATTGAACAAAAAAATTGTAAACTAATTTCAACTTTCATGCATACATCATAAATCTCAATCTAGTATAAGGATATATTTTGTTTGATGAAGCTTGAATATCATAGTCCTTCACATTACCACTCAAACCAAAACCTCATGAAAAGCATCATATGTTAGAGAAATACATAACATAATCATAGGTTTGGAAAGCACCAAATTAAGCACAAGGAATAAGTATGTATATATCATACAAGTGCAAATATAAAACATTTTAGGACCTAACTTGCCCAATATACTTAAGAACCTATTGATCTATCAATGTAAAACATATCAAGTTTTACCCCTCAGTTGGTGTTCATAAGTAAAATAACAAGTAAAAAATAACCAAGTAAAATTTACCAGTTTTTTGATTAACACTCAATCTCACACGATGATCCCAACCAAAGCAACCCAAACCCAATCAAGCAACTATACGTGATATGTAGATTCAACCAATCAATTCATCAAACACATAGCGCGCGTGTGTGCATCAAATCTCAAGTGTATCTGTAAAAGTAATAAATAACAAAATTAATTTGTTGATGCGAAAACCCTTCTCGGGAAAAACCACGAGGAACCTTCTCGGTTCACCAAAGCCTAATTCACTAAACCTAGAGTCAATCTACAAATACTCAAGTCATATACCTTAACCAATCCATAGGCAAGATGTTCCTTTCCTTCATAGATCTCTCCGCCAAAGGCCCTTCTTCGATGTTATGGCTGGAATCACTTGTAATCTCCGCCGCATTATTTCTTTAGGCTTCTAGCAAACTTCAAGGATTCACACCCAAGACTCTTGGTTTGCACAAACCAATGGACTTATCAAACCAACAAGATCTTCAACTCCAATTTGTGAGGTTGGGTAGCATTTCTAGTGGTAGCCTTTGGATCTAAGAGATCAAGGTTGTTGATTCGTTATTAAAAGTATCAGTTATTTATCTATTATTTATAAGGAATTGTGTTGATTATGAACTATTAATTGGATAATCCCTTGGTTTTATGCTTTGATTTATTTATAGTGTTTGGTGAATTTATCAGGTAAAATAGGTGAATTGAGCTGAATTGAAGAACTTGGTAAAGTGACAAGATGATTGAAAATATAAGGAAATCAAGGGGATCAAAGGGAAAATATGGAAGAAGTCAACAATCAACGTAGTCATAGTCTTGGGAAGCATGGTGCGCTCGAACGCAGCTTATCCGTCCGGATGCGAGGTCTGATGCTAAGCAGCATGGAATTTGGCTAATTGTTTTTTAGAATGAAAATACATAAGGCATGCGTCCGAACACAAGTCTTTCGTCTGGATGTTACTACCAAAGTTTTGATTCCAGAGATTTCAAGGTCTTAGGAGGTAAGAATATGTGTGATCTAAGATTTGACGATACGGTGTACCTTCGTCTCAACGCAATGGACTATTTGGACTTGACTGTTAACCAAGTCAAAGATTTGGAGAGTTGCGTCTTGATGGAAGATCATTGTCCGGACAGAAGATCTATGTCCAGATGCGCATATGGACATTGATCATTACCTAGTAGAAATTGATGTTAATTCATATACCATTTTTTATGAATAAAATTTTAGGTATAAATATAGGGAGAGTTGGCCTATGAAGGATATCTCTGCTTATATCTATTCCTAGCCCTATTCCTTAGAATTTTTCATAGATTATTGTGAAGAACTAACTCATGGCCTCGAGCAATCTTCGTTTAGGGTATAGTTTTCATGATTTTATGTTGAATATTTTATGAATGCAATTATAATGTTATGGTCCTTGAATGATTTATCTTTTCAAATATTTCTTGGTGGATTGAATAATTTTTATTAAAATAGTGTAGTCTGCAAATTTATTTGATTAATTATTAAATTGATTGAGTTCTGGGTATGATTAATACTTATAATTCCATACGAGTTTACATTACTAGTTCTTAAATTCTTATCTTATTTCCAATCAACAATTGGTTTTCAAAGTTATATTTACTAATTGATTACACTAATGTTGGTAGTCAACCGAAATAATCATAATATAATTGCATAAATAGGATATTTAATTTACATGAATGATATCGGATCCCAAAGTTAAAGAATATCTTTCTTTTGTGGCAAATTCTTTAAAATATGTTTTCATTACTTGAATCCAAATCTTTTTACAGTCATATACCCAAACCAATTTCCTGAGGATCGACCTCGGTCTCACCGAGTTATTACTACTACTGACCACTTGCACTTGAGTGCGCCTAATTAGAGTCAATCAAGTTTTTTGTGCATTGCTGGAGAACTGAAGCTGAAATGAAGGGTATTTAATTCACACTCAAGATCAGTTATTTGTTAAAATTGATTTTTCGAGTAACCTTATTCCATCTTTTAGTTTTTTGTTAAATATTGTGTTTGTTTTTTAAAATTTTGTTTGATTCTTGTTATTTAATTATTAGCTGGTAGTTTATTTTGAGTCACAAAAATTTAGTTAACAGTTGTATGTCTAGTGGAGAAACTAAAGATTCCAATATTGAATCCTCATTTAAAGAGTTTGTAGGATCCGTTGGTTCATCTGCGTCATTAGAGTCTAATTAGTCAATTCTTGACCCCGTTTTCGATCTTAGTAGAACATAGGCAGTGACATGGGAGACCTAGTGAAAAACCATGATCAAGTCCAAGAGGTTGACCAACAAGTCAGAACTCTTAGGGACTTTTTGCATCACACAAGGAGCAGTGCCTTGTCATGCTCTGTCTTCCCACAAAATGAAAAAAGGTTCACAGTAAAACCTGGCACTATCCATCTATTATCACTATGACGCCCCTAAAATTGGGGTCCTTTATCAACCGTTGATAATTCATCAACCCGAGGAAATACCCATGATTATTGCACAATTGACATCGCATCAATAGCCTCCCCATAGCCAGGATCGCAACCCACACGTGCAACCCATGTACATTTTATCACTTGACCTCAACCAAGGTCCAAAATACCTCAATTTATTCTCCATTATGGGTCATTTACATCATTTAAATAAAATGACACATAGCCCAAAAGAATGACAAATCATTCTTAATAATTTCAGATTTTTGGAAAAACCTTCCGGAAGGTTTTGCCCACTGAAAAATTTCTTCTGGAAGATTTTTCATAAAACTTCTAGAAGGTTTCCTCAACCTTCCGAAAGATCGAGCATACTAGAATCCTATCTTTAAGAAAGATGTGTCGACCATCCGAAACGTGTGTTCAACCTTTCGGAAGAAGTTACACATTGGATTCCCTTATTTTAGAAAAATGTGAAGACCTTCTAGAAGGTTAGAATCGACTTTCCGGAAGGTTCATCCATCGTTCAGCAATTTTTCCTTGTCTTTGTCCAAACCTTCCGGAAGGTTTTGCCCAGAATTATCTGTTTCACCTATTTTTCATTTTCAATTCATTCCAAACCTTCCCATAAACATCCCAAACATGCTTAGTAAGGTTTTTCACATAAAACATGATCCATGCTAGTTCTATTACATACAATTCCACATATTTACACATCAAAATAGAATTTTCATAAAAACTTTACAAAATGAACTATAAAAGCCACAAATCGACTTTCTTCATCCTTGATGCTCGAAATGGGAGCCATCCGCCGGTATGAACCTCGTACCTGAAATGTTTTTCCACAAAGGGAGAGTTACGCTCAGTAGAGTATCTCCTAGATAGGCTACTCCTCAACCTAAGTGCATATGAAATGTTCGGTTGCTAACAATCCACAATTTCATAACATTCCAAGAAAGAATATGCCTCTAATGTTGGAATATAAGATTTCATGTCATGGATTGAGATGAGACTCACTCATGCACATCAACCTGAGCATTTCCCGACTCCTCAACACATGTAAGTGCTAACGTGAGCAAATTTGTCATTTATGTTGCACATCAATTGACATTCACTAATCTAGGGTCTTTGTAGGGGTGGATGTTTATGGACTCACACCAAGGGTCACCCAACCCACACGGAATTCATGGACTTCCACCAAGGGTTCTACGTACACCCACACACTTCATGCACTGAACCAAGGAAATGCATATCCCATCACCGGGCCTTGCACCTAAGGGATCTTCTAGCCCTTCTTGCTAACCTTAACCCTAATCACCTTGTAATCCATGAGACTCGGTCAGGTCTTCGACCAAGCTTACTCGAGCCCACCAGTCATCCAGCGGGCGTGGTGCTGACAAACAACCATGCACACACACGCCATATAGTGCGATGTCCCCATGCATATGCATTGTGATGCCTCATTTCAACAACAATACGATGCTCGATATGCTATGGATGACATATGAACAATCTCAATACATACTATGGATAATTTCATTCTAAACATATAATTTTCATAATCCATCAATTCCAATATATAGCAAGCATGTGTACATACATCAACTATTTTCACAACATCACTTCCGAGCATGTTATCACACAATCATGCTATCAATATCTTGAATTCATCAGAGCATAATGTAAACACATAGCATGTATCACACACATAGCATTCCCATATACTCAAGTTCAAGATAGAGTTTGCCCTACCCATTTCCTTTACCCATTCACCAAACCACCAACAATAGGCAAGTGATATTTAAATCTATCAACCTACCCATTTCATATAAACATCCTAGGTATGGAATACACCTAAGTAGGAGGGAACCTTACCTCTTGAAGCGTGGAGAACACCCGTAGGAGGTTCCAAGAACCCGCTTTTAGCCCAAATCCTCACTTTTCCAAAACCCGGTTCTTTGATTTTCGGTAAAACTCAACCTCCTTGGTATGGCTTTATAGCTCTTGGCGAGGAGAAAAACTTTTGTTCTTGGCTCGAGTGGATTGGAGCACTCAATCTCCATAGATCGTAGAGAGAATGTGATGAATCCAAGCTCTTTCCCTCTCTTCCTCTCTCATGTATAACCAGCTGAAAAAATGGGGGAGAAATCAGATTTTTCCTCTATTTATACCCTTTAAATACTTGGCCTACAACGCGCCACACGACCCTTTATTTTTCGGATCTATTTTCGTTTCGAAACGATTAGATTTCGTCCGGGTTCAAGTTCAAAATTTTTTATTTTAACTCACCTTTAATTATTTCCCAACCTTTGCAATTTTAATTAAAAATTTCATCCTTGGGTCACCCGAGGCTTGATCACCTCGTAAAACGCAAAAAAAAATCCGATTGTCTTGGAATTCGACAAACATTGACAGGGTAACTATATTTCGCGAGATGAATTCAACGGTGAGATCCGTTTTGTCATCCAAGATATAGAAAAATTCAAGTTTGTAACCTGCATTGTAGTAGAAAATTACCATTTTGCCCCTTTGTACAAAAAGTTCAAATTTACCCGGGTTTTACATTCTTCCCCCCCTTAAAAGAATTTCGTCCTCGAAATTCACACATACATGCACACACAACGACATGCATATGCAAGAGTAACATTATATTTAAAATTTTAACCATATACCTCCATCCTTGAACAAGAACGGATAATTGGCAGGTATGGTGTCCTCACGCTCCCATGTCGCCTCCTCCACTCCTCGGTGCTGCCACAACACTTTCACTAGCCTCACGGTCTTGCCTCACAAAGCCTGATCCCGGCTATCCATGATACGCACTGGGCCCTCCTCAAAGGTCCCATCCGCATCAATAATCAATTCACCCCACTCCACCCCATGTGTCGGATCTGGAGTATACTTCGGGAGCATAGAGACATGAAACACAGCATGAACACCCGATAAATTTGGGGGTAGCATCAATCTGTAAGCCACTGTACCAACCCTCTCGAGTACCTCGAAGGGCCAGATGAACCTCGGTGATAGCTTTCCCCATTTTTTGAACCTGACAACACCTCTTTTAGGCATCACCTCCAAGAAGACATGATCTCCCACCTCAAACTCTAGAGGTCGTCGCCGTCGGTCGGCTTTGAGCTGTAAGAAGAAGCTTCCGAATTAAGTCCACCTTCTCCGAGGTGTCTTTAATCAGATCCGAACCCGTAGAGGGTCTCTTTTCTACCTCCATCCAACAAACTGGAGAGCGACAAGGCCTCCCATATAATGCCTCATAAGGTGCCATCTGTATACTCATCTGAAAACTATTGTTGTAGGCGAACTCCACTAAGGGTAGGTGTTTTTCCCAACTACCCTTGAGATCTAGAACGCATGCTCGTAGCATATCCTCTAAATTTTGGATGGTCCTCTCTAACTAGCCGTTCATCTGGGGATCTATAGCGGTACTCATCAACAACTGTGTCCTAATGGCTTCCTAGGAACTGTCCCAAAAATGAGCCATAAACCTGGGATCCCAATTCGATACTATAGGTACGGGCACCCCATGCAACCGGACAATCTCTCGTATATATAACTTGCAAAATTCCTCCAGTGTGAAGGTCATCCGCACAGCCAAAAAGTATGCCGACTTGGTAAGCCGGTCCACTATCACCCATACTGCGTCATGTCCTCGCGATGTCCGTGGCAAGTTAGTCACAAAATCCATCGTGACATGCTCCCATTTCCACTCTGCTACCTCTAAAGGCTGGAGCAATCTAGCCGGTCTCTAGTACTTAGCCTTTACCTACTGACACGTGAGACATTGGCTAAGAAAATTATCAACGTCTCTCTTCATCCCTCTCCAATAATATTGGCGACGAAGATTATGGTACATCTTCATGCCACCTAGATGCACTACAAAACGGGAGCAATGAAACTCCCTAAGGATCTCCTCTCTCAGATTCGCTAACTGGGGAACTACAACCTTTTCCCTATACCGAAGGCTGTCATCCGAGTGAATGGCCTAGTCCTCATCACCGGTACCCGTCTGTACTCGATCCCTTGACAGATAAAATCTCTGTAGCCTATCTCTAGGACTCAATCACTCTGCTCAGTAGAGAAGGCATAGCCACCAAACTCCCTTAAATGCCCTGAGCCTGACCCATGTATCGTAGCCCGAACTGTCCCATAGTCTCGAGCATCCGCCACTCTTAGGAAGCCACACTAGCTAAGACTCCCCGTGACTTCCGGCTGAGTGCATCAGCTACCACATTTACCTTATCGGGGTGGTAATGGAAAGTGAAGTCATAATCTTCCAGGTACTCCATCCACTGGCATTGCCTCTTGTTGAGGTTCCACTGTGTAAATATATACTTCAGACTTTTGTGGTCCGAAAATACCTCAAACTGCTCCCCATATAAGTAGTGGCGCCAAGTCTTCAAGGCAAAGACAATGGCCGCCAACTCCATGTCATGCGTGGGGTAATTCTGCTCATGATTCTTCAGCTGTCGGGAACCATAAGCCACCACCCTCCTGGACTGCATCAAAACACAATCGAGTCCGTCCTTGGAGGCATCACCGTACACAGTGTACATCTATCCTCTCTCAGGAACAATCAAAATAGGAGCTGCAGTCAGCCTCCTCTTCAATTCTTTGAATGCCTTCTCGCACGAATCATCCCTCTGAAACTTGACCTCCTTTTGGGTCAATCTCGTCATAGGTGCAACTAGTCGGGAGAAGTCCTCAATGAACCTTCGATAATACCCCGCCAATCCTAAGAAACTGCGTATCTTGAAGACTGACTTCGGCCTCTCCCAATTTATTGCTGCCTCAACCTTCTCCGGGTCCACAGATACCCCCGAAGCTGACACCATGTGTCCCAAAAACTTTATATTCGTAAGCCATAATTCACACTTGCTCAACTTGGCATACAACTAGTGGTCTCTCAGTGTCCGGAGAACAACCCATAAATGATTTTCATGCTCCTCCTCGGTCTTGGAGTAGATCAAGATGTTGTCAACAAACACCACGACGAACTGATCTAAATAGGGTTGGAACACCTTATGCATGAGATCCATGAATGTTGTTGGAGCATTCGTCAATTCGAAAGGCATCACTGTGAATTCAAAGTGCCCGTACCACGTTCTGAATGCCGTCTTAGGGATGTCTTCCTCCCTAATCCTCAACTGATGGCAACCCGTGCGTAGATCTATCTTGGAGTAGACCCGTGCTCCTCTCAACTGATCAAACAGATCGTCAATCCTCGGCAAAGGGTATCTATTCTTGACAGTAACCCGATTTAACTGCCGATAGTCTATACATAGCCAAAGAGTCTTATCTTTCTTCTTGGTAAACAATACTGGAGCGCCCTAAGGTGAAGTGCTCGGTCTGACAAAGCCCTTGTCCAACAATTCTTGCAGTTGAACTTTGAGTTCATGCAACTCAGTAGGTGTCATTCTATACGGAGTCATAAAAATAGGAGAAGTACCAGGATGTAACTCAATGTTGAAGTCCACATCCCTATGGGGAGGTAATCCCGGTAGTTCGTCCTAAAAAATGTCCTCATACTCACAAACAACCTGAGGTAGACCCAATTCCTGTCTCAACTCATCCTCTAAGGTAAGGCTCGCAAGACATCCCACTAACTGCCCATGCCATCTAGAGTCGTACACTACTTGGGCTACGTCATCATGCTTTTCCCCCCTGAAACTTGAAGCATACACCATCCAGCGTATAAGCAATGACCCTCTTTCGATCACAATCAATGACGACTCGGTGTGCCGCTAACCAGTCCATCCCAAGGATGACATCAAATTCCAACATGTCCATGACTCTGAGGTCCACTGTGAATAGAATTCCTGAGATCTCTAACTCACAACCCCGACATATTTGATGAACACTCATCCTAGCTCCTAGGGGAGAACTCACATCTAATGGCTCCTCCAAGGTCCCAACCTCTAAGCCCAAATCTCTCATGCAAGATACAGAAATGAATGAGTGAGATGCACCTAAATCAAATAATAATCTTGTCCATAAGCGAGAGAGAAGAAATGTACCCTGGATAACAAACTGATCTGTTGGCTCAGCCTGAGGTGTGATGGAGTAGACACATCCCTCGGTCCCTAACATCTCGGCCTGTATGCACTGGCCTCGGCCTCGACCCATACCTTGGCCCATTTGGCCTGATTGCAGAGTCCCTGCTCGTGATGTGGTAGGGGCCTGAGTAGCACCCTAGAACTGGTACTGGTTTCCCTGGCCTATAGTGGGGTAGGGAGGAATGTAATGTGTCTGTGATTGCCCCACTAATGATTGGGATTAAGATGATGTCCCATGACTCTGAGATCCCTGCCTATGAGGACAATCTTTCCTCGAGTGACCCAGCTGGTGGCAATGATAGCAAGTCCTCTGACCTACCTGATATGTTGTCCTAAAGTTTCCCCAGCCTTGGGAGAAGCGACCTTGGCCTTGGCCCTAATAGCCATGGCCCTGTCCCTGAAACCCTTGTGGGGTAGAAGTCCTCTGCCTTTTCCCAAAACTAGAAGAAGAAGATTGGTCCTCCTTCTTTCTATTCTTTGCACCAGCCTCCCGAATGTTTCTAGCATCATCCACCTCGTTCAATAGCCATCGTTGTCTTGACCATTGAATCCAAATCTTGTAGGCAGAGGCCCACAATCTTTCCTCGGATGGATAATTTTAGACCATCCTCAAACTTTCTCACCTTAGCCATATCCGTGGCCACGTAGTCGTCGGCAAAACAGGCTAACTTTGTGAACTTAGCCACATACTCCATTACCGTCATTGTTCCTTGTCTCAAGTCTAAGAATTCCTGAGCCTTTGTATGTCGAATGGCTGTTGGAAAGTACTTGCCATAAAGAGCTCCCGGAACTCACCCCATGTCATTCTCTAAGTTCTTGGTGGCGCTCACCCAATCCCACCACAATTGGGCTTCTCCTTCTACTTGGAACGCAACTAGTCTTATCTTAGTGGCATCCGGAGTGATTTTCATTACCCCGAAGACTTTGTTGACTTGATGAAACCAATGGTCGGCCACCATCGGATCCGCCCTTCCCTTAAAAACTGGAGGCTTGTGTGCCTTAAACTGTTGGAGGTTGCTTGATCCTCCTAGATTTGCATTGGCACTAGCTAGTGCGACAGTAGCCACCATCATGCCCATAGTCTCGTTAAATGCTTGTTGGTCAAAAGTCAGTGGTGGTTGATTATTGTTCCGCCCACCACCTCGACATCCTCTTCCTCTACTTGCCATCTACACACATGCCAGATAGCAATAGCATACTAACTTAGTATCCCAGGATAGGGATCAAGGTTAAAATGTTGAAAATCCCTTCATCGTCTCACTAATATAGCGTGTGCCGTCGTTAGTTGACATCTACACCTTGAACTATCCCGTTCATTCACTTTCCCACTCCCAAGGTTATGTTCTCTAACCCTAGTGTGTTCATTTCCATATACATTTTACCATGTATATAATTCATTTAACACACCACAGAACATGTAGCAATTTAAGCACATAGCATGTAATGCACAATGAATGCAATGGTCTAGACCCATGCCCATCAATCCCTAGATAAATCGTATACTTAGGCTCTGATACCAAGCTGTGATGCCCCTAAAATTGGGGTCCTTTATCAACCATTGTTAATTCATCAACCCGAGGAAATACCCATGATTATTGCATAATCGACATCGCATCAATAGCCTCCCCTTAGCCCGGATCGCAACCAACACGTGCAACTCGTGTACATTTTATCACTTAACCCCAACCAAGGTCCAAAATACCTCAATTTATTCTCCATTATGGGCTATTTACATCATTTAAATAAAAGGACACATAGCCCAAAAGAATGGCAAAGCATTCTTAATAATTTCAGATTTTTGGAAAACCTTCTAGAAGGTTTTGCCCACTGGAAAATTTCTTCTGGGAGGTTGACCTTCCAGAAGATCGAGCATACTGGAATCCTATCTTTAAGAAAGATGGGTCGACCTTCCAGAAGGATAGTTCAACCTTCCGGAAGAAGTTACACATTGGATTCCCTCATTTTAAAAAAATGTGAAGACCTTCAAGAAGATTATAATCGACCTTCTGGAAGGTTCACCCATTGTTCAACAATATTTCCTTGTCTTTGTCCAAACCTTCCGGAAGGTTTATTGCGACCTTCCGGAAGGTTTGGCCCAGAATTATCTGTTTCACCTATTTTTCATTTCCAATTCATTCCAAACCTTCCCACAAACATCCAAACATGCTTAGTAAGGTTTTTCACATAAAACATGATCCATGCTAGTTCTATTACATACAATTCCACATATTCACACATCAAAATGGAATTTTCGTAAACACTTTACAAAATGAACTATGAAAGCCACAAATCGGTTTTCTTCATCCTTGAGGCTCGAAATGGGAGTCGTCCGCTGGTATGAACCCCGTACCTAAAATATTTTCACACGAAGGGTGAGCTACACTCAATATAGTATCTACTAGAGAAGCTACTCCTCAACCTAAATGTATATGAAATGAAACGTCCCAAAATCCCGTTCTTTGATCTTTGGTAAAACTCGACATCCTTGGTATGGTTTTATAACTCTCGGCGAGGAGAACAAGTTTTGTCCTTGGCTCGAGTGGATTAGAGCACTCAATCTCCGTAGATCATAGAGAGAAGGTGATGAATCCAAGCTCTTTCCCTCTCTTCCTCTCTCACGTATAACCGGCTGAAGAAATGGGAGAGAAATCAGATGTTTCCCCTTATTTATACCCTTTAAATACTTGACCTATAACGCGTCACATGGTCCTTTATTTCCCAAATCCGTTTTCGTCCTAAAACGATTAGATTTCATCCTGGTTCAAGTTCAAAATATTTTTATTTTAAATCGCCTTTAATTATTTCCCAACCTTCACAATTTTATTTAAAAATTTCGTCTTTGGGTCACTCGAGGTCTGATCACCTCGTAAAACACAAAAAAAATCCGACTGTCTCAGAATTCGACGAAAATTAACAGGGTAACTAGATTTTGTGAGACGAATCCAACGATGAGGTCCATTTCTTCATTCAAGATCTAGAAAAATTCAGGTTTGTAACCCGCCCTGTAGTGGAAAATTACCATTTTGCCCCTTTGTACAAAAAGTTCAAATTTATCCAGGTTTTACAATCACAATTTCATGGCCTTGATTCCGAAAATTCCTATCTTCATATGAAGGAGAGTAGGTATGTCAGACCTTCCAAGATAGTTCTGAGTTAACCAAGCTGAAGCTTTTTCCCTTCTCACTGAAGGATAAAACCAAGTAGTGGCTTAATATTCTTAAATCACACTTTATCCCGGATTGTTCTGCACTGCAAAAAAAAGTTTTAAAAAAATTTCTTCCCCATTCACTACACAAATGCTTTAAAACATCACATAAGGAATTTTTTAGTAAAGGATGGAAAAACATTCTATCAATGTTAAGAGAGATTCAAAGATCTCCTCCATGCATGTCTGCATCATGGGTTTGAAAGTTGGACCCTTGTATGCTTTTTCTACAATTCTCTTCCTACTCCTATGCATCAATTTGTCGAGATGATGTCACAAGGAGAGTTCATGGACAAAAACCCTAGTGTGGCTTTCAATTTTTCTAACACTTTATTTGAGAGTTCCAAGATGTGGGACTCAACCTCACTTGTCAGTTCTGAGAGTAGATCACACACTTCCATGGGGGAAAGTATTCATTGAGAGAAGATGATGATTTGAGGACTAAGATGGCCTCTTTATCTCGAAAGCTTGAAGCTCTAGAGATAAAGAAGGACAATGAAGTGTCTAATGTGAAACCATGGAACATACTTGTAGGATATGTGCTTTAGTGGGGCATTCTACTAAGGAATGTCCCACGATTGCTTCCTTTCAAGAGGTATCGTTGAAAATTTTCAACGTTGTTTTCTCTTTTCAAAAGCCATATAATAACCTCTACTTTGAACCTTACAATCCAAGGCAAAAAAAAACCCAAATTTTAATTGGAGGGGCAAACAACAATAACAAGGCCAGCAACCACAAGCTCTACCACCACCACCACAACAGCAACAATACCCACCTTACCAGCCACCCCACAAACGTAGTCTGCAGGACACAATGAACCAATTCATGTAGGCCCAAATGCAATACAATACCCAAAACATGCAGGCGTACAATGAATTTAAAGAACTGAAAGCCTAGATTATGTAATCTTTTGATGAAATAAGGGGCCATTTACAAAAAGTGACCCAGGTTATCACTATTTAAGAAAATGCCAACTTCCTTACCCAGCCAAAATATTCATAGGGTCAAATTCAAGTAGGCAACCCTTCATCCATGGACATCAAAAAAGAACAAGTCTATGTTATCACCAATCTAAGGAGTGGTAAAATAATTGATAAAGGCACACCATATTCACACACTAAGTCTACCTCTACACCTGTGGTCAAAAGCCTGTTCAAGTCTCCACTGATGAGACTAAGTCTAGAGAGGTGAAGGAGCCTTCGTGCCCTATTCCTACTCCCTTCCCTCAAAGATTTAAGAAACCCTAGAAGCTAAGTAATCATGCATAGATATACGAGCTTTTTAAGAAAGTAAAAATCAATATACCACTTTTTGTTGCCATCAAATTGGTCCCTTCCCATGCCAAGTTCCTAAAGGACTTGTGCATAGTTAAGAGAAATCAGAATGTTCTAAAAAGGGCCTTTCTTAGAGCGAGTGTCAATCTACACCCCTACTCTGTCTACCAACAGTTACGATTAGGCGAGCTCAAGCCTATATGCATCACACTTTAGTTGGTAGACTATTCTATAAAAATTCCTAGGGGACTAGTTGAGGATGTACTTGTTCAGGTTGACAAGTCTTGTTACCCTATTGACTTCATCATTTTGGACATTCAACCAATTGTACATTTAGGAAGTCAAATTACTGTTTTACTTGGTAGACCCTTCCAAGCAACTTCTAATACTTTAATGAATTATAGGAATGGAGCCATAAAGCTTTCATTTGGCAATATGATGATGGAATTAAATATTTTTAATGTCGATAAACAACCTAGGGGGGATTCTAATTTTCATGAAGTAGATATGATTGATCTTTCATAGGATAGGGGAATGCAACAATATCTAGTGGCAGCTGAGAAAGTGTTACTACCTGATAAGGTGAAACGAGTATTGAAAAGTGGTAAAGTGAACAATTTGGATTTGAATCAAGATTGAATCTAATAAATGATTGTGAACTTCTTTTGTAATATAGTGCATAATTGAATTTTATTTTTATTTAATTTTTCTGTGTAAAGTTTCTTTTTAGCGATAGATTTAGTGTTGATTTTGCAGATACAAGTATTCCTTTTCCCCTATCTAATTATCTTTTAGGGTATATATTCCTTTTATTATTCATTTAGGACAATGTGTAATTTAGGTTGCGAGTTAGATAGTTTGCTATATTTTATGTTTATTTAGTTTTTTTTATGTTGATTTTTTTATTTTATTTTGAGTCTGTACATTTAAGACGTTGAATTAAGATAGTGAATATAGTAAATTAGCAGAAATGTCGATATTTGGTCAAATTTTTTGAGGGATAATTTTTGATTGACCAATTGTTTAGGTTGGGAGGCAATTGATTTTTATCCAAATCTTTGAATTTTTTAAAATAAAATTCCCAAATTCTAAGTCGATCCTGAGTCAACATTAAAGGATTTTGAAATGGTTTGTGTAAAAATGTATGCATTTGGACGCAAATCTTATGTTTGGGCGTACCTGTCCAATCAGTTCAAGCTATTAAGATGAACCACTCCGAGGTCAGACTACAATACCAAATTTTTCTTTTCGATATGCTACCGACATTTCATTTGAGCCATTGATGTAATTTTTCTGTTCTTGTAGCCATTGATCAATTTGAAAACTAGGATACCGGTTACCTGCTAAACCGGTAATGGAAAAGAGTAAGACTTGACAAATAACCTCACCCAAAAAAGTTAAAACCGCTACTCAAAAAAGTTGAACCCCTCCTCCAACCGTTAAACCCAAAAAAGTTGGAACCCTCCCAAGAGTTGGAACTCTACCCAAAAAAGTTGGAACCCCTGCCCACAAGAGTTGGAACCCTTACCAAAAAAGTTGGAACCCACTCCAAAAAAGTTGAAACCCCTACCAAAAAAAGTTGGAACCCCTACCCAAAAAAATTTGGAACCCCTTCCCTCAAGAGTTGGAACATCTACCCAAAAATTTGAAATCATACCCAGAAAAGTTGGAACACCAACCGAAAAAGTTAGAACCCCTACCCAAAAAAGTTAGAATCCCTACCCTAAGAGTTGGAACCTCTACCCAAATAAGTTGGAAACCCTACCCAAAAAGGTTGGACCCTCCCCCAACTATTAGAACCCACTAGCTGTTAGAACCCAGCCGAAGAGTTCGAACCTCTAAAAAAGTTAGAACCCTCCCCACAAACCTCTACCCAAAAAGTTGGAACACCTACCTAAAAAAGTTGAACCCTTAACGAAAAAAGTTAGAACCCTATCCAAAAAAGTTGGAACCTCTGCCCCAAGAATTGAAACCTCTACCCAAAAAGTTGGAACCCCTAACCAAAAAAGTTGACACTCACCCCAAAAAAGTTGGAATCCCTATCCAAAAATTTGGAACCCCTAACCAAAAAAGTTGGAATCCACCCCAAAAAAGTTAGAACCCCTACCCCCAAGAGTTGGAACCTTTACCCAAAAAAATTGGAACTCCTACCCAAAACAATTGGAACCCTTCCCCAACTGTTAGAACCAACCCATAGATTTGGAACTCTTCCCAGGAACCACAAACCAAAAAGTTGGAACCCTACCCCCAAAAGTTGGAACCTCTACCCACAAAAGTTGGAACCTCTACCCAAAAAAGTTGGAACCCCTGTCGGAAGAGTTGGAACCTCTACCCAAAAAAGTTAGAATCCCTACCCAAAAAAGTTGGAACTCCTAACCAAAAAAGTTGAAACCTAACCCAAAAAAGTTGAAACACCTATCCAAAAGAGTTGGAACCTCTACCCAAAAAAGATACCTAGCCAAAAAAGTTGAAATCCTCCCCCAACTATTAGAACCCACCCCAACTATTAAAATGTAACACCCCACATTTTCTTTTATATATGTATATAGATATATAGTAAATAATTGTGGTAAAAAAAATGTGGATATATGTAGTGATGTGTGTTTGAATTTGGTAGATTAGAAAAGTAGAGATTTAAATTGTTAGTGAAAATAATAGTTGAAATTTGGTTTTAATAAGTGAAAATATGAAATTTTAGGTTCTAGAACTTGTATTAAATAGGTTTGGCGTAGAAATATGTGTTGGAGAGGTTTGGTATGGATTTGGTTGGCTTAGGAATGAATTAGAAATGGAAAAGGGACGAAGACAAGTTCTGAACAGTGCACTGCTGCAACTTCAAGCTCGATTTAGACCTTGATGCCGTCAATATCTCTCAAACCTCAAAAAATCAAAATTCTAGAGCTCTTTCGTATCATTTCATAGCATCTTGAATCATCCCAATCGGAGCTTGGATGAGAGAGTTATGCTCAGATAACGAAACGATGTCGAAACAGTCCAATTAGCTTCGTTTTGCATTTAATGTCTCCATTTGCATCCTAAATCAAAATATAAGAATAATGAGTACTTTTAGGCTTCAAATAAGTATAAAAGGCTTTAAGAAACACCCTTTATCACCTTTTATTTGCAAACATCGCAAAACTTTATTAATAGCCAATTCAGATGGATAAAATAGAAATTTTAGTGTTTCGGGTGTACATTGACTTGGGTTTTGAGATAAATCATAAAAATAAATGCTTTTAGGTTAAAATAATATTAAAAATGAATTTGTAACGTCGACAAACCTTAGGGTAGTCATATGGATCAAATTGGAGATTCTTAGTGGTAAAACCGTAAATTTGGAGAAACCCAAAACAACCTGTGAAGAGTGTTTTTCAGGGCTGCTATGTTTTAAACTCATTTTCATCTCATTTGCTCTCATTTACTTCACTCTCCTCACACCCCCACACCTCTTGAAACCCTAGAGAGCATTAGAGAAGAAGAAAAGAAGGGAAAAACAAGAGATTCAAGGGTGATTCAAGATCAAATATTCTTGTTCTTCAGAAAAAGCTAAGGATTCAAGGTATAAGTTTTCTCTCATTCACTTACGTTGAGGATAGGATATTTATATATGTATGTTTTGGCTATTAATGGTATATATATGCTATGAATCATCCTCTCCTAGGCTTTTTGCAATGATTACATGTTTTGAACAAAGTAGGGTTTAATACCCATGAAATCTCCTTTCTAGTTTTAAAACCCTAATTTTTGGAGAGTGATGTATTTTCTCCCTAAATACTTTCTTTATTATGGTTTTTGAAACCTTAGTGCTTTGTGTTGGGTAGAAAAATGATGTTATTATGATCTCATGTATTTTCTTAGTTGGTTGTCGAATTGTTATATGATATATTTTGGGGATTTCGGATAGATGCTTTTAAATTGAGATAAATGTTGGAATTGTATGTTTGGTTGGGTTGTTTGTGATGCACATGAGTGAGAGGTTCCTTGTAAGGATGCTCACCCCTTCCCAAGAGGTTCTCGGTAAGGATTCTTGAAAAATAATGTAGTGATTGGTGAGAGGTTCCACGTAAGGATGCTCATCCATTTTTAAGAGGTTCCCGATAAGGATGCTTGAGAATCAAAGGCGACCTAAAGGGGGGTGGAGGTTACCACAAAGTATGCCACCTACCGAAAGAATTGTTGAGAATTGGTTATGGCAATTAATGGTTATTATTTATATGTGGTGCTTGTTTATTCATTTAAGTAATATTTTTAAATAAACTTGAGATCCTTTTTAAATGTCACTGCTTTATTTTAAATTATGTATCTATGTTATGTTAAAATTGAGACCGACTGTTTTAAATATTTTTCTAAACCTTGTATGGGTTTGGGAGAATTTTTCTACAGAGCTTCGTGATCACCCCCTATCGCTAACATTTTTTAAATTACCCATTTGAGGAGGAGGACATAAGAGTCAAGGAGCCCGCTACTTGGGAGACTCCACTAGACGGGAGTGTGGATGCTGAGGTGAACGCATAGAGTGACCTCCTTTCCTTTTGTACTAGACTAGGACATTCTTTTGGAACATTGTGTAGTCTAGCTTATTTTGTTTATTCCGCTGCGCTTCTTTAATTAATTTTTGTGATGTAATAGTCATGACTTAGGTTTATTCTTCTGGATAATGTTGTAAATATTCGTGGATGACAAATGAAGTCTTATTTTTTAAAGGATTATATTAGTGCTCTCATGATATGAATGGTTTTAGAATGTAATGTCATCTAGGGTGTGTTTTGGGGCGTTACAAAGTTAGTATCAAAGCTTAGGCTTTAGGTCTTACATGAGAGCTGTAAGTTATGGAATCACCTCCTGAGCTTTAGGATTAGGGTGAATCAAATCTTTGAGTAAAATTTTATACACGTTCTATGCCTTAGCTTAACCTAATATATAGGATTTCCTATACATCCATGAACTAAATTGTGAATTGATGTGCAAGATGAACGACGAACAAGGACGGGGACGCAGACGTAGGCGTGGCCGTGGAGGTTAAGCGAATCCACCACCACCACCACCTTCGAATGCCATGCAAGGCATTTACCAATGCTTGAGGGGAGCTCACCACTTTGGTACAAAACCAATGGTAACAACAACCATAATGGTGGAGCTCATCCACTCGCTCAAGTACCGGGCAATGGGAATGGAGACCGAAGGATGATAGCTCTTCAGGAATTTGTAAGACAACGACCACCCAATTTCCAAGGGAGCTCCAATCCTTTGGAGGCGGATAGATGGATCCACCGAGTGAAGAAGATCTGTGATGGCATGGGAGTTGTTGAGGAGTTAAGAGTTGGTTTGGCGACCTACCTGTTTGAGGGGGAGGCCAACTATTGGTGGGATGCCATAAAGAGGAGAAGGGACACCGACACACTCACTTGGGAAGAGTTCGATCAAATTTAACAAAATAAGTACTTTCCTGAATCGGTCAGAGATCGAATGAAGGCGGATTTTCTTGCACTACGACAGGGTAGTATGACCGTGGCTGAGTATGAGAGGCGGTTCGACGAGATCTCCCGTTATGCTACGGGATTTATATCTAATGAGGTCGACAAGGCGAAGTGCTTCGAGCAGGATCTGAGGCTGATCATCAGGGAGAAGTTGGTGGCTCTCAGGATCCGTGATTTTGGGGACTTGGTGAACAGAACTGCATTGGTAGAGAGAGACATAAAGGATAGCCAGCGACGATGGGGCTTCTTGAGAGGAGGTCCGATCCGGACGAGTGCTAGCACTAGTGGGGCACAGAGACCAACACCATATCGTCGCCCAAACCAAACAGGTGGACAGCGAATTTTGACAGCCCGAGGAGAGGGAGACACTCAGACTAAAACCGATATTACCCCACGATCTTGCTTTGCATGCGGAGGTGTGGGATATATTCAGATGCATTGCCTAGTTTTTCCACCTCAGGGGCCTATCCAGACCACCAAACAGGTACCAGCAGCCCAACCACCACCACCGAGGTCTGCACCGTAGCGACTAATACAAGCTCAAGCCCCTGATGGTGCCAACCAAGGGCGAGTATTTGCTTTGACTCAGCCGAAGGAGGACATTGCCAATGTCGTTCTGGAATGTATCATCCTTACTTATTATTCTTGGGCCCGAATATTATTTGACCCTGGTGTCACACACTCATTTGTATGCACGACATACGCACTTGATTTGGGATTGAGTTTCGCGAAGCTAGAGCATGTTATGAACATTAGCTTGCCCACGGGAGAACGGTTAGATACTAGCCGAGTTTGCAAGGGTTGCGTGCTTCGCATTGGGGAGCACGAATTGATTGTGGATTTGATTACTTTAGAGATAAAGGGGTATGATGTGATTTTCAGGATGAACTTGTTGTCCACTTTTCGGGCGGTAATGGAATGTTTTCGCAAGCGAATTATATTTCAGTTGCAGGGAGGAGTCGTTTTCAGTTTTGTGAATAACCGAGATTCTTCCCATCCATTTTCTACTACAGGTAGTAGATTCTTAAAAGCAAAATCGGGAAGTCATTTGAGTTTCTTAGCTAGCTTGATGGGAGATGACAGGGATAAAATCCATATGGATGTAGTGTTAATTGTATCAGAGTTTCTGAATGTTTTTCCCTAGGAATTACCTAGATTACCGTCACATAGGAAAATTGAGTTCAAGATCGATTTCTATCTGGGAACCGAACCCATATCCATTGCTCCCTATCATATGGCACCTTTGGAGTTGAAGGAGCTAAGGAAGTAGTTGGATCACTTGTTGGCGATTGGGTTTATCCATCTAAGCACTTCACCTTGGGGAGCCCCGGTCCTCTTTGTGAAAAAAATGGATGAGACTCTACGCTTGTGCACGGATTACCAGAGGTTGAACTGGGTTACCGTGAAGAATAAGTATCTGTTGCCGAGAATTGATGACTTATTTAACCAGTTGAACGGTTCGAAGTATTACTCCAAGATTGATCTTCGCACGGGGTATCATCAACTGTGGATTGAGGAAGATATTCCTAAGACTGCTTTTTGTACCCGATATGGTCATTTCGAGTATACGGTGATGTTGTTCAGATTGACTAATGCCCCCGTAGCCTTCATGGATTTGATGCACAGAGTCTTTCGGCCTTACCTCGATCAATTTGTCATTGTGTTTATTGATGACATATTGATTTACTCACAGACTCAGGAGGAACATGCTCGTCATCTCTCTATTGTGCTACAAACATTGAGAGAACATAAGTTATATGCAAAGATGAGCAAGTGTGAGTTTTGGATGAAGGAAGTGAAGTTCCTTGGCCATGTTGTGTCCGAGCAAGGAGTAGCGGTTGATCCAGCAAAGATTGAGGCCGTGATGAAATGGGAACCACCGAAGAATGTAACAGAAGTACGGAGTTTCTTGGGGTTAACCGGCTATTATCGTAGGTTTGTGGAAGGGTTCTCCAAGCTTGCGATGACGATGACTCGCCTTACAAATAAGGGGGAGAAATTTTTGTGGACTCAAGCGTGTGAACTAGCTTTTCGCATCTTGAAGGAGAAGTTGACGACATCACCTATCCTCATTATTCCGAACAGTGGGGAAGGCTACGATGTCTACACTGATGCTTCACTATGAGACTTGGGATGCGTTCTAATGCAAGGAGGGAAGGTAGTGGCGTATGGCTCGAGGCAACTCAAGGTGCATGAGCAGAATTATCCCACATATGACTTGGAGTTGGCTATGGTGGTGTTTGCTCTTAAGTTGTGGAGATGTAATTTATAAGGGGAGAAATTTCAAGTGTTCTCGGACCATAAAAGCCTCAAGTATATCTTCACACAGAAAGACTTGAATCTCCGGCAGAGAAGGTGGATTGAGTACTTGGAAGATTATGAGTTCACGCTCAACTACCATCTGGGGAAGGCCAATGTAGTTGTCGATGCTCTTAGTAGGAAGTCTCGGGGTGAAATCAATTTTTTTGCGATAAATAGGTGGAAAATGATTGATGCATTGGAGGATTACGATCTATGGGTGGATGGATCGGAGTATCAACCATGTCTATTCAACCTTGTAGCTCAACCAATGCTTCGACGATGGGTAGTGGAGTTGCAATGCCTGGATTCGGAACTCGATTGGATTAGNGATGCTTCGACGATGGGTAGTGGAGTTGCAATGCCTGGATTCAGAACTCGATTGGATTAGAGCCCGATTGGAGAATGGAGAGGCTATTGAAGGATGGTTTTGGAAGAATGGAGAATTGAGATATGGGGAGAAGCTATGTGTTCCCGATGATTCGTCCCTAAAGGAGGAGATACTAGGAGAGTGTCATCGCTCCAAGTTTGTTATCCACCCATGTAGCACAAAGACGTATAGGGACATGAAGCGTCAATACTGGTGGAGGGGAATGAAGCGAGATGTGGCCAAATATGTGGCAATATGTGCAGTGTGCCAGCAGGTGAAGATTGAGCATCAAAGGCCAAGAGGAGTCCTACAGTCTTTGCCTATTCCAGAGTCGAAGTGGGATCACATCACCATGGACTTCGTGTCGGGTTTTNATATGTGGCAATATGTGCAGTGTGCCAGCAGGTGAAGATTGAGCATCAAAGGCCAAGAGGAGTCCTACAGTCTTTGCCTATTCCAGAGTCGAAGTGGGATCACATCACCATGGACTTCGTGTCAGGTTTTCCACAGATGTCGTGCGAGCATAATGCAGTGTGGGTTATTGTGGATAGACTCACCAAATCCGCTCACTTTTTGGGTATGAAGACCACAAATACATTCGAGACTTTGAGCCAGCTGTATATCNTTCGTGTCAGGTTTTCCACAGACGTCGTGCAAGCATAATGCAGTGTGGGTTATTGTGGATAGACTCACCAAATCCGCTCACTTTTTGGGTATGAAGACCACAGATACATTCAAGACTTTGAGCCAGCTGTATATCCTTGAGATAGTGAGGTTACATGGCGTTTCGCTCTCGATTGTGTCGGATCGTGACTCTAGGTTTGTGGTGAGATTCTGGNTTGAGATAGTGAGGTTACATGGCGTTCCGCTCTCAATTGTGTCGGATCGTGACTCTAGGTTTGTGGTGAGATTCTGGCAGAGTCTACAACAAGCGATGGGGACGGAGTTACACTTCAGTACGGATTTTCATCCCTAAACGGATGGTCAATCCGAGAGGGTGATAAAGATTGTGGAGGATATGTTACGCCCTTGCGCGTTGGACTGCAAGGGGAGTTGGAGCGACCACTTACCGTTGGTGGAGTTTGCTTACAACAACAGCTATCAAGAAAGTATTGGGATGGCACCGTATGAAACATTGTATGGAAAACCATGTCGATCACCGACGTGTTGGTTATAAGCCAGCGAGAGTAGTTTGTTTGGACCGGACATTGTTTAAGAAACTACGGAGAAGATTCAGCTCATCCGAGAGAGGCTACGAACGGCGCAAAGTAGAAAGAAGAGCTATGCGNCCGATCACCGACGTGTTGGTTATAAGCCAGCGAGAGTAGTTTGTTTGGACCGGACATTGTTTAAGAAACTACGGAGAATATTCAGCTCATCCGAGAGAGGCTACGAACGGCGCAAAGTAGAAAGAAGAGCTATGCGGACCACAGACAAAGACCCTTAGAATTCAAGGTGGGAGACTACGTATTTCTCAAGGTGTCACCCAAGAAAGGCGTGTTTCGATTCGGCAAGAAGTAGAAGTTAACGCCAAGATATACCGGACCGTTTGAGGTAATCAAAGCGGTAGGCGAGGATCATATCAACTTCGACTACCAGCCCAACTATCCGGAGTACATGATGTGTTCCACGTGTCTNAGAAGTAGAAGTTAGCGCCAAGATATACCGGACCGTTTGAGGTAATCAAAGCGGTAGGCGAGGCAGCATATCAACTTCGACTACCAGCCCAACTATCCGGAGTACATGATGTGTTCCACGTGTCCATGTTGAGAAGGTGTCACTCGGATGCAACTCCAGTCGTGAACTTGGAGGAGATTGAAATTCAAGACGGAGCAACCTACGAAGAACAACCGGTAGAAATTCTCGACGCCCAGCAAAAAGTGCTTCGTAACAAATTTATCAGATTGGTGAAGGTTTTGTAGCAACACCATGGAGTGGAGGAAGCTACATGGGAACCGGAGCAAGAAATGCGGGAGAAGTATCCATATTTGTTCGCTACTNGGAAGCTACATGAGAACCGGAGGAAGAAATGCGGGATAAGTATCCATATTTGTTTGCTACTTGAGGTAAGTTTCGAGGACGAAACATTCTTCAAGGGGGGGTAGATTGTAACACCCCGCATTTTCTTTTATATATGTATATAGATATATAGTAAATAATTGTGGTAAAAAAATGTGGATATATGTAGTGATGTGTGTTTGAATTTGGTAGATTGGAAAAGTAGAGATTTAAAATGTTAGTGAAAATAATAGTTGAAATTTGGTTTTAATAAGTGAAAATATGAAATTTTAGGTCCTAGAACTTGTATTAAATAGGTTTGGTGTAGAAATATGTGTTGGAGAGGTTTGGGATGGATTTGGTTGGCTTAGGAATGAATTGGAAATGGAAAAGGGATGAAGACAGGCTGTGAACAGTGCACTGCTGCAACCTCAAGCTCGATTTAGACATTGATGCAGTCAATATCTCTCACAACTTAAAACATGAAAGTTTTAGAGATCTTTCGTATCATTCCATATCATCTTGAATCATCTCAATCAGAGCTTGGATGAGAGAGTTATGCTCAGATAACGAAACGATATCGAAATAGTCCAATTAGCTTCATTTTGCATTTAATGTCTCTATTTGCATCCTAAATCAAAATATAAGAATAATGAGTAATTTTAGGCTTCAAATAAGTATAAAAGGTTTTAAGAAACACCATTTATCACCTTTTATTTGCAAACATCGTAAAATTTTATTAATAGCCGATTTAGATGGATAAAATAGAAATTTTAGTGTTTCGGGTGTACGTTGACTTGGGTTTTGAGATAAATCATAAAAATAAATGTNAGGTTTTAAGAAGCACCATTTATTACCTTTTATTTGCAAACATCGTAAAATTTTATTAATAGCCGATTCAGATGGATAAAATAGAAATTTTAGTGTTTCGGGTGTACGTTGACTTGGGTTTTGAGATAAATCATAAAAATAAATATTTTTAGGTTAAAATAACATTAAAAATGAATCCGGAACGTCGACAAACCTTAGGGTAGTCATATGGATCAAATTGGACATTCTAAGTGACAAAACCGTAAATTTGAAGAAATCCAAAATAGCCTGTGAACAGTATTTTTTGGGGCTGCTATGTTTTAAACTCATTTTCATCTCATTTTCTCTCATTTCCTTCACTCCCCTCACACCCCCACACCTCTTGAAACCCTAGAGAGCATTAGAGAAGAAGAAAGGAAGGGAAAAACAAGAGATTCAAGGGTGATTTTAGATCAAATATTCTTGTTCTTCACACCAAAGCTAATGATTCAAGGTAGGGGTTTTCTCTCATTCACTTACATTGAGCCTAGGGTATTTATATATGTATGTTTTGTCTATTAATGGTATATATATGCTATGGAATCATCCTCTCTTAGGCTTTTTGCAAGGATTACATGTTTTGAACAAAGTAGGGTTTAATACCCATGAAATCTCCTTTCTAGTTTTAAAACCCTAATTTTTGGAGAGTGATGTATTTCCTTCCTAAATGCTTTCTTTATTATGGATTTCGAAACCTTAGTGCTTTGTGTTGGGTAGAAAAATGATGTTATTGTGATCTCATGTATTTTCTTAGTTGGTTGTGGAATTGTTATATGATATATTTTGGGAATTTTGGATAGATGCTTGTAAATTGAGATAAATGTTAGAATTGTATGCTTGGTTGGGTTGTTTGTGATGCACATGAGTGAGAGGTTCCTTGTAAGGATGCTCACCCCTTCCCAAGAGGTTCCCGATATGGATGCTTGAGAATCAAAGGCGACCGAAAGGGGGGTGGAGGTTACCACAAAATATGCCACCTACCGAAAGAATTGTTGGGAATTGGTTATGGCAATTAATGGTTATTATTTGTATGTGGTGCTCATTTATTCATTTAAGTAATATTTTTAAATAAACTTGAGATCCTTTTTAAATGTCACTGCTTTATTTCAAATTATGTATCTATGTTATGTTAAAATTGAGACCGACCGTTTTAAATGCTTTTCTAAACCTTGTATGGGTTTGGGAGAATTTTTCTATAGAGCTTCGTGCTCACCCCCTATCGCTAACATTTTTCAGATTACCCGCTTGAGGAGGAGGACGTAAGGGTCGAGGAGCCCGCTACTTGGGAGACTCCACTGGACAGAAGTGTGGATCCCGAGGTGGACGCATAGAGCGACCTTCTTTCCTTTTGTACTAGACTATCACATTCTTTTGGAACATTGTGTAATCTAGCTTCTTTTGTTTATTCCGATGCGCTTCTCTAATTAATTTTGGAGATGTAATAGCCATGACTTGGGCTTATTTTTTTGGATAATGTTGTAAATATTCGANTTTTATTCCGCTGCGCTTCTCTAATTAATTTTTGAGATGTAACAGCCATGACTTGGGCTTATTTTTTTGGATAATGTTGTAAATATTCGAGGATGACAAATGAAGTCTTATTTCTTAAGGGATTATATTAGTGCTCTTATGATATGAATGGTTTTAGAATGTAATGCCGTCCAGGGTGTGTTTTGGGACGTTACATAAAACCCACCCGAAGAGTTGGAACCTCAAAAAAAGTTGGAACCCTCCCCTCAAGATTTGGAACCTCTAGCCAAAAAGTTGGAACCCCTACCAAAAAAAGTTGAAACCCCTAACAAAAAAAGTTGGAACCCTACCAAAAAGTTGGAAACCTTACCCAAAAAAGTTGAAACCCTGCCAAGAGTTGTAACCTCTACGAAAAAAAACTGGAACCCAATCCAAAAATGTTGTAACTCTGATCCAAATAGTTGGAAGCATTATTTACAATTATTTTAATTGTTTGATTTTATTCTATCTTTATTTGTTAATAAAAAATGGAACTATTTATAAAATATTAAATATTTTAGGACTAGGATTTTTTTGATCTTGCTAATTGGAGTCACCCCAAAAAATTGAAATCCAATCCCAAAAAAGTTATTTGATTTTATTCATTATTTATTTTTTGTTAATAAAAAATGGGACTATTTATAAAATATTGAATATTTTTGGACTTTTTTTTGAAATAGGTAATCCGACTTACCCAAAAAATTGGAATCCAATCCAAAAAAAATTATAACTAGACCAAATAGTTGGAAGCATTATTTACAATTGTTTTATTTATTTGATTTTATTCATTATTTATTTGTTGTTATTTAAAAAATATTGAATNGATATTTTTTGGACTTTTTTATTAAATTATCATACTTTTTAAAAAAACAGAATCGATAACCCTACTTTGAATCTTTGGTCGGACAAGGTAATTCGGTGTTTCAATCGGATGCAAAAGAAGGGTGTTAAACCCAATAAATTCACTCTTAAAATTGGGGTTGGTCTCAGTTTTTAAAAAGTATCGTAATTTAATAAATAAATTTAAAAATATTGTAATTTGATAATTTATTTTAAAATTGACATAGATTGATAAATAATTCGATAAATCAGNGGTCTAGCGAATTGGAGTTACCCAAAAGATTGGAACTCATTCTAAAAATATTATAACCTGACCCAAATAGTTGGAAGCATTATTTATAATTTTCTTTAATTTTTTGATTTTAGTCATTATTTAATTTTTGTTGTTAATAAAAAAATGGGACTATTTATAAANTATTTTTTGATCTAGCGAATTGGAGTTACCCAAAAGATTGGAACTCATTCTAAAAATATTATAACCTGACCCAAATAGTTGGAAGCATTATTTATAATTTTTTTTAATTTTTTGATTTTAGTCATTATTTAATTTTTGTTGTTAATAAAAAAAATGGGACTATTTATAAAAAATTGAATATTTTTGGGGATATTTTTGATTATTTAAGGGATAAAAGTGTGATAGTTAAGGATAAAAGGGAAAAAAGTGTGATAGTTAAGGGATAAAAGGGATAAAAGTGTAATATTTACCCATGATCNTTTTAATTTTTTGATTTTAGTCATTATTTAATTTTTGTTGTTAATAAAAAAATGGGACTATTTATAAAAAATTGAATATTTTTGGGGATTTTTTTGATTATTTAAGGGATAAAAGTGTGATAGTTAAGGATAAAAGGGAAAAAAGTGTGATAGTTAAGGGATAAAAGGGATAAAAGTGTAATATTTACCCATGATCGGTCTCCCATTTCTTGGACCGGTCCTAAATTCTTCACATTATAAATTACATTTACACCCAACATATTAAAATATATNTAAAAGGGAAAAAGTGTGATAGTTAAGGGATAAAAGGGATAAAAGTGTAATATTTACCCATGATCGGTCTCCCATTTCTTGGACCGGTCCTAAATTCTTCACATTATAAATTACATTTACACCCAACATATTAAAATATATTATTTTTTTATTTTCTAAGCGAAGGTCCACAAATCACAAAAACCTCATCTCTCCCTCCACCCACTTTCCCGCCTAAAGATTGTTACTCCTCTTGCCTTCCCTCCATCTTTTTCACAGTACAAAAAATATTTATTTGTTTGGTTTAGGTTTTATTGACTCTGCACTTTGAAGAAGGAACATGATGCTGAAGTTGAAGATATTAAGTTATCTCGTCCAACAACTCTTGGCTTTTTTACTAGTGGGAGATTTTTTTTAATCTAATGGCTAAATTATTTGTGTTCATCTTATTTTTTATTCAAAAGATCTAATTTATGCTTGTTTTCACTGTAGCAAGGATTTTCTAAAGACAATCAAAGGGAAGGAAATAAAAAAATTGGGCCATGGGGTATAAATGATATTATGTTGATCTTTATTTTTTATTTGAATGATCTTATAAATGTTTGTTTCCACTTTACCAAGGGTTGTTTGTCTTCATCTCATGATGTACAATGCATGTTTTTGTAATATAATGCGTGTTTTTTCTTTAGAACAGTGGATCCCCCGGCCTTTCAACTCCCCATGTTCTCCTGCAAGATATCCTTTCCACATCATATAAACTATAAAAAAAGGAGGTTTTCCCTTTCTGACTAGATTTTTTTTTTGGTCTATATTTATTTCTTTTTCTCATTGTGTTCTTGTGGCTTCTTTCTTTTTTGTTGTTTGCAGTGCATTACAAATGGATCACATATGGTCTATATGTGATTTTGTGTATATCCACATACATACATAAAAGGAAGGCATATTTTCGCTTTCCTCTTCTTTGATGTTAGTGATGGGTGTTTGACTTTCTACTTTGAATCTATTTGTCTCAGCAATTAGCTATGTGGTTTTGTATCTGAATTTTCATTGGGTATGTCTCAATTCAAGGAAATTTTGTCGACAAAAAATTATATCTGTGATATTGATAGTTATAGCAATATGTCTTCTTTCTTGCACTACTAGTTGTTCTTTTCAATAAATTTTTATTTTTGGTGGGTGTGTTGCACAAGGTTTATTTGTTAGTTTTGCGATGTGAAGTTTAGAAGTTTTCTTTGTGATACCTAATGAAAGCACTCCACTATGTAAAACTAAAGATATTGGTATGTAATTTGCTTTTTGGTGGTTGATTTGGTTTGTTAATACTCAGTTTATTGATTATTAGTGTTTTTCTATTCATGTCGTCTATGCAAACAGCGCTGCCACCTAAACTTGCCAACAATGCCATCAGAGTTAGTTTCATTCATTCTTTTTCCTTTTTCCTCTTTTATTTTGAGGAAATAATTCTACAGTTATGTGCATACATTAATCGTAATGGGAAATGTATTTGTGCTTTGTTATTCAAATCTTTGAAGTGAGCATAATTTAATTTCCTATGATTATGTTCTATTTTTTTATTCTTTCTATCTCCCTTCATCTTTTGTATTATCTTGTATATATCAATGTTTTAAGCTTGGTTTTGATTTGATTCTTAAGAAACTTAGATCAAGGGTGCCAATGAAAATTGGTTTTGAAAGAATTCGTCTTTTAGCTTCCTTTTGGATTTGGGTTTTCCTAATTTTACTAGAATTCTTTTTTTTTTTTAAGGATGAATTAGAAATCTGTTTGTGAGATATATTTTGCTTTTGATTTTAATCTTTACTTCGTGTAAAAAATTTTGGAATCTTGTCCTTGTTGATCAAAAAAGAAAAAAAATATGAATATGTTTTCCCCTAACCATAGTAGATTTAGTTTTGGAAAGACAACACTAGATACCAGTTTGTTCTATTTTCTTGGTAGTTCAATTTAGTGTCTGACAATTTGACTTCTTAAGTGAATGAGTAGCCATACTTCACATAGGACTCGTAGTTGAGGCTCTTTTGGGGTTTTAGAATGAATTGTTGCCCAAACACCTAGAAGGGAAGGAATATTAACATGGTTCTTCTACTATAATTAATATGCAGCAACAGAACACAGAGCTTGTTGTTGATTTGGTGAGGTAGTAGTTCGAAAAACACATTCGTGAGACAGATCCAGACAAAATTCAGAAGCTGAAGGATGAGTGAGTTTCATTTCACATTGTTATTCAATTGATCTCATTGGCTAATTATATCATTAGAGTCGATCACAATTCACTGCCATTCCCTAGACCAGCTCCTTCAATGATTTATTCGGTCTTTTCTTCATTTCTTTATGTTTGTCTATATTGAACCCTCCCCTAACCCCCACCCACAATATTCATATAATGGTGTTCATGATTTGGTCAGTAAAGCAAATAGGGATCGAGCACCAGTTAACTCATGCACACATGCACAGTATGCTATGATGACAAAAGAATTTCTAAAGTTCTTAATTGTATGCTTTATGGTTTACAGTGCAGCGAGGGGACTCATAAATCACATTTTGTACGAGACTGAGAAGTTGTCTGGCCACAAATTCAGGAAGAGCTGTTGATATTACTTGCTATAAACCACCTAAAAATTTCATTGGTTTACTAGACGAAGTTTTTGGTCGTTATGAAGTAATAAAGCAAGTGAATGGAGTGCTTCTTACTGAGCGTTAGAGTACATGGTTATATGAAATTTGTATTTTTTTGAGGGATTGTCTTAAACATTCAGTATAGATGTAGAAAGGAAGAGTAACAATTTGAGCAACTTCGAATATGCATGTGCATAAAACATGAGGAATATATCACTGTCCACTAAATGCAAGGTTCGAAAGGCAATCACATAATGACCAGCTGGACAGAAGCAAATTTGAATATATCACATTAAGAGCTTATTAGCCTTGGTATTGTGCATAGAAAGAACTATTAGTCTTTGTAAACAAAGAGAGTTCCAATTGCCTTGCGAATGGTAAAAGTTGCATTGTTTTTTTAGCCCATGAATCTTCGTAGATTGAAGGCAACAAANCCCTTTAAAGAACTATTAGTCTTTGTAAACAAAGAGAGTTCCAATTGCCTTGCGAATGGTAAANGCATAGAAAGAACTATTAGTCTTTGTAAACAAAGAGAGTTCCAATTGCCTTGCGAATGGTAAAAGTTGCATTGTTTTTTTAGCCCATGAATCTTCGTAGATTGAAGGCAACAAAAGAACTTTTGTTGTCGTCTTGATGGCATTGTTGTAGCCTGTGCCATTTCTTTACTTTTGATGGACCCTGGTGAGGGTTACGGGTGACCCCTGGTTATGCCCTATCCATTTGATAAAATCCAAATGGACATGTTTCAAGATAACCCTGAAATGGACAACATATTTAATTGCTTTTAGCATCCAATTCTGATTAAAAGATGAGGATACAAGTGTCATTTTATATTCCATTCTTCATCAGTAAAGTACAAGCTACAAGGGTGAAACTTTTAAACCCAGGAATTACAATAAATTATTACTGATCACTGGTAAATTCTAATGTGTTGGAACAAACAGGATTAAAGGAAATAAGTCACTTGTTTTTCTCCGTTGTACTCCTCACACGTTGTAAAACACGTACAAACTCATAAAATAATAGAGCCTCAAGTTTGTTAGTTGCTAGTCTCTGAATGTCTTCAACTTGCACCAACTGGCCACCTTGTCCAGAATTATGCCACCACTGCTTGAGAATCCTCCACTTTGTTTCAGAAGGCTCCACTGAGACAACAACTTTCAAATTGATACCAAGCCAGTGTAAGGAAATTTTGGCTCCTCCAATTCCGTTGTATATAGATAACATCGTCAGTCCTCCTGGGAATAAATGCTTCAACACAGAGATATGATATCCCAGTGTGTCTGTCTAGAAGTAGTGTTTGAGGGATTAAAGTCTTTCTGTTAGGCTGAACGCAGTTGATTGAGTATGTGAACATTTGAATGAGTACATTATAGCTCTCATGACGTAAATGGTTGAATATACTTACCAATGGTTGATTATTATAGAATGTGTACACCTATTTGTGTTGTGTGGAAAGATAAGTTTTTGACATACTGTTTTCCTTCTATGAATATACAAGGGCCTGATGGCCATTAATAGTTTAGTGATTCACCTCTAACAAGTGGAAGAATACTTTATTTAGGCCAGTCAATTTCCAAGAAAACAATTCATTATTGCTCATACATACAATTGATATAGTTCTTTATTAACACAACTTACCCTTAAACCAATGTTTGTAGCATATGATGACTATGAACAGCTACTTATGCATTTGTATAAAACCACAAGAACCATTCAATTTATTTGGCGTACAACAACGATAACCATTGTTAAGTGATAGCACAATACAAACATGATAAATGTGAAACCCGAAAAAAATTTGAACATTTTCTTAAAAATGGTAAAATGGTAATTTGTCATCCTAATGCGTATTTAAAATATATATTTTTATAGAGCTCGGATGGAACAATGGACCTCACCGTTGGATTCGCATTGCGAAATTGAGCTACTCTTTCAATTTTCGTCAAATTTTGCGATATTCAAATTTTGCACGTATTTCGAGACNATTTAAAATATATACTTTTATAGAGCTCAGATGGAACAATGGACCTCACCGTTGGATTCGCATTGCGAAATTGAGCTACTCTTTCAATTTTCGTCAAATTTTGCGATATTCAAATTTTGCACGTATTTCGAGACGATTTGAATGACAAATAAACTTTTAAATGTCCTCAAAAATAAAATTTATAAAATTTTCTTAAAATTAAGTTAACATTCCAATAAAATTTATTTAAACTTAATCCGAGATATAATGAATCGTTTCGGGACGAAAAAGGAACCCGAAAGTCGAAAATATGCGGTGCGATGTGGACCACTCATTTACNATATAAAATTTTCTTAAAATTAAGTTAACATTCCAATAAAATTTATTTAAACTTAATCCGAGATATAATGAATCGTTTCGGAACGAAAAAGGAACCCGAAAGTCGAAAATATGCGGTGCGATGTGGACCACTCATTTACGCCTATAAATATCCTCTTAAATCAGCTTTTTGGGAGAAAAATATCTTCCATTCAACTGTGAGCAGCTGGCCAAGAGCAAAGAGGAGAAAAAAATCAATTCTTTAAACTTTCTTCCGCCGATCCTCGGAGTTCCGTCAGTCGGAATTCGTCAGGCCAAGAATTAAAGTCGATCTATGCGACGAGGGCTACACGTGGGTATCAAAAACAAAGATTTTCACCAAAGATCCAAAGTTGGATATTTGGGGAATCAAGTTTTTTGGAGCTTATGAGGTGTTCTTGAGCTTTCTTCCAATTGTGTTACACTCCAAGAGGTAGGGATTCTCCTATCTTGGTTCATTCCTATTTAAAATGTTATATGTAATGTGTAGGCTATTTGGGTCGATTCTTAATCTAGAATACCCATATGAAATGGTTAGTAGTATAAAATGTTTTATGACTTACCTATAGTCATGGAAATGGTGAATTAAGTATGGACAAAGCTCTAGTTAAATTTGATATGTGGGAGTTTCATAAATAATTCCTTGATACTTGATAATATTTGATGAGTGTGGGGACAACATTGTGTGCTTACATGATTGTTGCCTAGAAGGTGTTTGCTAAAATGCCTAAGTGTGAATTACGATTTTTATGACATGACAATGTATAACATGCTTAGAGAATGTCTTGGGAACAAATGTTAATATGTGTTGTTTATCTATTGACATTGTAATATTGACATTGTAATGATTCATGGAATTTATATGCTTATGATATAAATTGTCATGGAATTGTGGATATATGTAGTTGATCTAGCTCATTTGGCAACATTGCACATTGGGCATGACATAACATCACATTCATGGGCTACATGCATGAGTGTGGGTGTATGGTTGCATGGGGTGATCAACACCAACATTGGTGCTAGATGGTAGGCTCGGGAAAGTGGAATGGAACGTCCTACGGGGTTGCATAGTTACATGCATAAGAAAATTTGTGTCAGGTATAGCAAGTAAGGCTAGACACTCCCTCGGGTGAAAAACCCAGCCACTTGGTTCATACATTTACCGGCGGTGAAATTCCACAAAAGTGTAACGGCATACGGAGTCAGAGGTGCGATTCCTAACGATACCCAATAAGGGCACATGATTTTAATATATAAATTATTCATTTGATGGAAAACATCCAAAAATGAATTAGTTTTATGACATTTGGTTGATTTCAAAATGATCCTTGGATGTGTTTCATCAAAGACGTTTGTTTTACACATATGAGTCGCATTGTGTTGTGGGAGTCGGTGTGGGTTCAGGATAGCATGCATGAGTGAGTTTCGTCTCATTACTTGGCATGCCATCATGAGATTCTATCTTGAATAACATATTCTTATTTGGAATGGAAGGAATTGTTTGTGGCATGTGCCTATTGCATACGCATTTTAGGTGGGGAGTAGCCTCTGTAGGAGTTTTTCTACTGAGCATTGGCTCACCCTATATGGAAAACATTTCAGGTGGAGAGAGATACATCGGTGGATGGCTCCAATTTGGACCCTCATGTTTGAAGAAAGCCGAATGTGGCTTTATTTTGTGTTAATGTAAAATATTTGTGGAAACATGTTTTAAGCATGTAATATTTTAATTGTAATAGAATTTATATGGACTATTGTTAAACTAATCTTCTATGTTTTAATATAAATATGGATGATTGGACCCGGTGTGGCCAATGTTTATTTATAAAAGCACCCGGTGTGGTCAATGTTTTATATTGGGGCCTCGGATGGGTCATGTTGAAATACTTTGCACAGGTTGGGTTTTGGGTAGAGCTCCCCGTACAAAGGAGACTCTGCCTGAATTTCGTTAAAATATGGATTCCGTTAAATGGGGCACAACGGCACGATATCGAGTTATTCAGTATCGACGGGTATTCTGCAGGTTGATGGGTAATCAACGGACCCCCGGATTTTGGGGTGTCACAGAAAATGATAGCACAATAGTAAAGCTTCAAAAAAAATCAACAGGAGCAAATAATACAAAAACTATTAGTCAAAAGATACAGAAGAAAACAAATTAATATATCAATAAAGTACATGCAACATTAATATATCATTGATCGATTAATCACAATAAGCCCAGTTCCGATCAAGAAGAGATTATGGCCTCAAGCTGACATTGAAAACTCGAGAAATCCCCGAAGTCTTGAGAAGCTCAGCCCGTGAAGCGTTATCATAGCAACCCAAATACAGAAACTTAGGCAAGATTTTCGATGGAAAAGTGGTAACCTGAAGCAAACTATTATCAGTGACAGCCAACATACGGTGGCCACAGACCCCACAAACCTCTCCTTCTTTTTACTTGTGGTAGTGCCCACCCGGATCGGTCGCTCATTCCAATGACTGGTTTTAGTGCATAAGTAAATTATACTTACACCCCTAAAATATAACAATATTTATTTATTTAATTATTTATTTACTCATTTTATTTTGGACAAATGTGGTCCACAATAATTTTATCTCTCTCCCGTTCCCGCCTTTTTTTGCCATTCCCGTCGTTCCCTTCTTTTCCCGCGCAAATCACTTCCTCTTACCTTTCCTCCATCCCTTTACTGGTACATATATTTGAGAATAAAAAATATTTTTGTGATGCAAAGTATATATTTTTTTGAAAAAAAAAATTGGGCGGGATGTTTCCTTAGGAAACAGTTGAATTTTTTTGAAAAAATTCAGTTCCCATTTTTATTGGATCCATCATCCAGATCTGTCGCAACTCCAAAAAGGTGTAACCTAACACAAAATACTATCAAAGTAACATTCAATTTATTAAATTAAGATTCAATTTCATCAAATTAATATTTAATTCATTAAATTAATACCAAATTAACATTTAATTCATCCAATTAATATTCAATTCATCAAATTAACACTAAATCAACATTCAATTCATCCAATTAACACTCAATTTATCAAAATTAACATCCAAAATAATCCAATAAAAATTCAATTTATCAAATCAACACCAAAGTAATATGAAAATTAATCAAATAAACATTTAATTCAGTAACTCAGCACTAAATTAACATTACTTTTCATCTAATAAACATTCACTTAATAAAATTAACATTTAAATTCAACTATTAACATTAAATTCATCCAATACATATTTGTAACATCCCAAAACACACCCTGGACGACATTACATTCTAAAACCATTCATATCATGAGAGCACTAATATAATCCCTTAAGAAATAAGACTTCATTTGTCATCCACGAATATTTACAACATTATCTAAAAAAATAAGCCCAAGTCATGGCTATTACATCTCAAAAATTAATTAGAGAAGCGCAGCGAAATAAACAAAATAAGCTAGACTACACAATGTTCCAAAAGAATGTCCTAGTCTAGTACAAAAGGAAATGAGGTCACTCTATGTGTCCACCTCGGGATCCACACTCCCGTCCAGTGGAGTCTCCCAAGTAGCGAGCTCCTCGACCCTTACGTCCTCCTCCTCAAGCGGGTAATCTGAAAACTGTTAGCAATAGGGGGTGAGCACGAAACTCTGTAGAAAAATTCTCTTAAACTCATACAAGGTTTAGAAAAAGTATTTAAAATGGTCGGTCTCAATTTTAACATAATATAGATACATAATTTGAAATAAAGTAGTGACATTTAAAAAGGATCTCAAGTTTATTTAANCTCCCGTTCCCGCCTTTTTTTGCCATTCCCGTCGTTCCCTTCTTTTCCCGCGCAAATCACTTTCTCTTACCTTTCCTCCATCCCTTTACTGGTACATATATTTGAGAATAAAAAATATTTTTGTGATGCAAAGTATATATTTTTTTGAAAAAAAAATTGGGCGGGATGTTTCCTTAGGAAACAGTTGAATTTTTTTGAAAAAATTCAGTTCCCATTTTTATTGGATCCATCATCCACATCCGTCGCAACTCCAAAAAGGTGTAACCTAACACAAAATACTATCAAAGTAACATTCAATNCGATGAGCATTCTTACATGGAACCTCTCACCAATTACAACATTGTTTCCCAAGCATCCTTACCGGGAACCTCTTGGGAAAAGGTGAGCATCCTTACAAGGAACCTCTCACTCATGTGCATCACAAACAACCCAACCAAGCATACAAGTCCAACATTTATCTCAATTTACAAGCATCTATCCAAAATCTCTAAAATATATCATGTAACAATTCCACAACCAACTAAGAAAATACATGAGATCACAATAACATCATTTTTCTACCCAACACAAAGCACTAAGGTTTCGAAATCCATAATAAAGAAAATATTTAGGAAGGAAATACATCACTATCCAAAAATTTGGGTTTTAAAACTAGAAAGAAAATTTCATGGGTATTAAACTCTACTTTGTTCAAAACATGTAATCTTTGCAAAAAGCCTAAGAGAGGATAATTCCATAGCATATATATATCATTGATAGCCAAAACATACATATATAAATACCCTAACCTCAATGTAAGTGAATGAGAGAAAACCCCTACCTTGATTCCTTAGGTTGTAGGAAGAACTTGAACTTTGATCTTGAATCTACCCTTAAATCTCTTGTTTTTCTCTTCCTTTCTTCCTCTCTTCCTCTCTAATGCTCTCTAGGGTTCCAAGAGGTGTGGGGTGAGAGTGGAGTGAAAGAAATGAGGGCAAATGGGATGAAAATGGGGTTTAAAACACCTCAGCCCCAAAATTCACTATTCACAGCCTGTTTTAATTTTCTCCAAAATTACGGTTTTACCACTAAGAATCTCCAATTTGATCCATATGACTACCCTAAGGTTTTTCAATGTTCCAGATTCATTTTAAATGTTATTTTAACCTAAAAATATTTATTTTTATGATTTATCTCAAAACCAAAGTCAACGTACACCCGAAACACTAAAGTTTCTNTCTATTAACATTAAATTCATCCAATACATATTTGTAACATCCCAAAACACACCCTGGACGACATTACATTCTAAAACCATTCATATCATGAGAGCANATCCAAAAATTTGGGTTTTAAAACTAGAAAGAAAATTTCATGGGTATTAAACTCTACTTTGTTCAAAACATGTAATCTTTGCAAAAAGCCTAAGAGAGGATAATTTCATAGCATATATATATCATTGATAGCCAAAACATACATATATAAATACCCTAACCTCAATGTAAGTGAATGAGAGAAAACCCCTACCTTGATTCCTTAGGTTGTAGGAAGAACTTGAACTTTGATCTTGAATCTACCCTTAAATCTCTTGTTTTTCTNCAATTCTACGAAAGATCTCTACAACTTTCAAGTTTTGAGTTTTCAGAGATATTGACTACATAAATGTCAAAATCGCGCTTGAAGTTGCAGCTAGTGCACTGTTCACATGCACTGTTCACCTCCTGTTTCATCCCATTTCCATTTCCAATTCATTCCTAAGCCAACCAAATCCATCCCAAACCTCNAAAATTCTACGAAAGATCTCTACAACTTTCAAGTTTTGAGTTTTCAAAGATATTGACTACATAAATGTCAAAATCGCGCTTGAAGTTGCAGCTAGTGCACTGTTCACATGCACTGTTCACCTCCTGTTTCATCCCATTTCCATTTCCAATTCATTCCTAAGCCAACCAAATCCATCCCAAACCTCTACAACACATATTTCTACACCAAACATATTTAATACAAGTTCTAGGACCTAAAATTTCATATTTTCACTTATTAAAACTAAATTTCAACTATTATTTCTACTAACATTTTAAATCTCTACTTTTTCAATCTACCAAATTCAAACACACATCACTACACATATCCACATTTTTACCACAATTATTTACTATATATCTATATACACATATAAAAGAAAATGCGGGGTGTTACAATATTCAATCGTCAAATTAACACCAAATTTATGTTCAATTGATGAAATCAATACCAAATATATATTCAATTCATACAATGTATATTAATTTAATGTTAGTTTGATAAATTGAATGTTAATTTGGCATTGATTTGATGAATTGAATGTTAATTTGGTATTAATTTAAGGAATTAAAAGTTTACTATATAAAACGAAATTGAATTGAATGTTAATTTGGTGTTGATTTGATGAATTAAATGTTTACTCAATAAATTTCTATATTACATTGGTGTTGGTTTGATAAATTAAATTTTATTAGATGATTTTTGGATGTTAATCTCATGAATTGAGTGTTAATTGGATGATTTTGAATATAAATTGGATGAATTGAATGTTAATTTAGTATTAACTTGATTATCTGAATATTTATTTGATGAAATTAAATGTTAAGTTAATTTGATGAATTAATTATTTATTATATGGAATTGAATGTGAATTTGATGGATTGAATATTAATTTTGTGTTAATTTGATGAATTGAAAGTTCATTTAGTGTTAATTTGAAGAATTGAATATTAATTTGGTGTTAATTTGATGAATTGAATATTAACTTGATGAAATTGAATCTTAATTTGATGAATTTAATTTTAAATAGTTAATTTAATGAATTGAATATTTATTATACGAAATAGAATGTTAATTTGTTGAATTGAATGTTAATTTGGTGTTGATCTAATGAATTAAATATTTATTCAATAAATTTTTATATTACATTGGTGTTGGTTTGATAAATTAAATTTTGATTAGATAATTTTGGATGTTAATTTGATTAATTGAGTGTAAATTGGATGAATTTGAATATATATTGGATGAAATTGAATGTTAGGTTAATTTGATGAATTAAATGTTTATTAGATAGAATTGAATGCGAATTTAATGAATTGAGTATTAATTTTGTGTTAATTTGATGAATTGAATGTTAGTTTGGTGCTGATTTGAAGAATTGAATGTTAATTTGGTGTTAATTTGATAAATTGAATGTTAAATAGTTAATTTAATGAATTAAATGTTTATTATTCGAAATAAAATGTTAATTTGTTAAATTAAATGCTAATTTGGTGTTGATTTGATGAATTAAATCTTTATTAGATGAATTTTTATTTTAATTTGATGAATTGAATGTTAATTTAATGAATTAAATATTAATTGGATGAATTGAATTTTAATTTGGTGTTAATATGATGAATTGAATGTTAATTTGTTGAATTGAATATTAATTTGGTGTTGATTTGAAAAATTAAATCTTTATTAGATGATTTTTTATTTTAATTTGATGAATTGAATGTTAATTTAATGAATTAAATATTAATTGGAAGAATTGAATTTTAATTTGGTGTTGATATGATGAATTGAATGTTTATTTGGTATAAATTTGATGAATTGAATATTAATTTAGTATTGATTTGATGAATTAAATGTTTATTGAATGAAATTGTATGTTATTTTGATGTTGATTTGTTAAATTGAACCTTTATTGGATGATTTTCGATGCTAATTTGATGAATTGAGTGTTAATTTAATGAATTTGAATATAAATTTGATGAATTGACTGTTAATTTAGTGTTAATTTTATGAATTGAATATTAATTGGATGTGATTGAATGTTAAGTTGAAGAATTAAATTTTTATTAGATGAAATTAAATGTTGATTTGAAGAATTGAATGTTAATTTGTTATTTATATAATGTTTATTGGATGAAATTGCG